>CM056997.1:91630640-91651054 GCA_029891345.1 Dryococelus australis | reverse complement strand
GGTTTGGTTGATAGCCCAATTCAAAGGTGGATAAATGATGTGTGATTTACAAATCTTTTTGCTGAAACCAATACTTGCCCGTGGGGTTAATTTTGTATTTGTTATCCGAATTCTTGCGGGTTTAGTTTCGGAAGAAAATCTGCCCCCTTCACCCCCGCAACCCATTTCCCTGTTGCTTAGGGTTCTGCGGGCTTTTTTAAAATTTGCCCCAGGGTGCGGATTGTTGGGCATTTATTGGCCAGTGTTTATTGTGGGGTTGGGCGGGGTACCTACATGGATTTTCAAAGGGGGGAAAGTCTAGTTCCCACCCCTTTCCCCCGGGGGATGGTTGACTTTTATCTTTTTAAAATTTTTGGGTATTGTTGTTTCTGGACACCGGCCCCCATGGCCCCAATTTCCTCTTCGGGATCCTGTTCATACATTTTTCCTTTGTGTTTGTCCACTATAAAATTTTCTCATGCTGTGGCCCATATACACCTATTCATGTACTTGTCTGCAAATTACTTTTGAGAATGTTGGGGAAAATTTTTGTGATGTGCCTGAAATGATACTTGGTTACACTGTCCTCCCTCTGCTCTTGGTGCCTTTTACTGCATTTGTGTCATGGCATGGTTTTATTCATGCATTCTCTTCAAAATTAATTTTCAGCATACATTAAAACTTCTAATGTTCCAAATTTTAAAATAGGTATTAGGCTGGGTCTACATTCTGGTGGAACCGTTTTTTTAAACGATTACTTCAAAAAACTTCTCGCTCTTTGGGAAAAATTTTGGGTGGAAATGTTTAACAAGCTGTTTTTACTTTTTAATTGGGAAAATTTGGGTAGTGGAAATCACCGAATTTCTGACCTTCCGAGTCAATCAGCTTTTGGGCCTGTACAGACGCAACGACCCCTTGAATCGGCATCGGGAAAGCCCTGAAACTCCTCCCCCTGAAGTCCAGAATTTTTTGAGAGATGCCCCCAAAGTGCGTGCATCTCCATGGAGTTGCGCTCCGAAAAAAAGCTGGCTCCCTTCATCTCAGCTCATCCCGTACCTGGTAAGGCGGGACACACAATCTTCTAAGAGTACTGACGGATTTTCCATTGGCATACCTGCGAATATGGGCAATGTTTGGAATTTGGACGGTGCTTTTTCCGTGAACGGTCCTGGCAGTTGTTGGGATAGGTTTGGTTCTGTGGTTCTGCTTCGTAGCACACTTTCCATTGTCTGTGGTCATGTTGTTGCTGTGCACTTCCTCATGTATGGATTGATTAATGAAAAATGTTGAAAAGTTTGCAGGTATGTTGGTATGATTGGTGGGTAAACAGGTGTTAAAAACATTTGTGGTAGTGGTGGGAAAATTGTGTGGGTAGTTGGTATGCATGCGGTGTGGTTTTTGGGGTAGGTTCGGGTGGCGGGGGTTTGTTTACATTCGCTACGTTAGTGGCGGGAGTGCGCGGCATACCTGCTTAGCGCTGCTCTCCTCCCCTCCTCTGCTTCCACTCCCTTCCTCTGCTTTGAGCTGCTTCACCTGTCAAATTGTTACTGTCCCGTGCAACTATCACTTGTGAAAGGTTACTGGTTACATTTACTGACACATTGTTATCCCACTGGCCTAACAAGTCCAACATCTGGTTATGTGAGGTGTCTGTGGTTATGTTCTGCATTCGGTTTACATTATTTTTTTGTTGAAGTTGCATGACACGACAAACAAAGAAATTTAAGTTCTACAACAAATGTGTGCGCAGTGTCACCGATGCATTCTTTGTGATACTTTGTGTCACATTGTACGCACTGAAGTACAGTGGTATCCTGGCCATTGCATAACAAATTGTCACAATATTTCGAAAATGCATCATTTGAAAAAATGTTCACTTTTGAGTTTCACTTGCGTTGGGAAATTTGGAAAATGTTGACTGTCCTGCATCACTTCACCACTACTGTATTTTCCCCTCTTACAGACGTCACCAGCATGGTTGTTCATAGGGTTGGTCTTGCAATGGCATTGGCAATAGGTCATATTTTCATTTGTTGGTTATCCAGGATTTACCATTTGGTGCAAACAATTCGGACACCACAGCTCCGACAAGCTGTCAATCATCTGGCCAGCCATGCTCTGTTAGTAAACAAAGGTACATGCACGGGAACATGGGCAAATTGACGCAGTCGCGCAGGGTTGGGAAAGAGAGATCACCCTCCCCTCTTGCAGTGCGGCTGGCCTGCTTACCCCATGCAGGGTTGTTGACCCGATGCCCAGCTGATGCACGGCACGTACGAGGGGTTCAGGGAAAATTGATATCCAGGAAAAACCTCAGAAATTTTGGAAAATTTTGGTAAAATGTTTTGGAGGGAGAATTTTTAGGTGGGAGATTTGGTCACACGGAGAGGCGCAATTTGGCGCCTTGTGATAGGATGGTAAAGGGTTAAATGAGGTTTTGGAAACAGTGAAGGTGAGGTCTATGATGTGATTGCACCAGGATGGTGCCAGACGCCATCAAGGCGACATCAATGTAGCTGCTTCATCTTTTAACCTCGGGGTTACATGTCGTACGCCCAGACCAATCTCCTCGCCGATGGTGTTGTTGACCTCTACCCTGTTGATTACTGATCCAGATGAATGATGTTTGCTGAATGGTAGCCCATCAGTCAACTATGTACCACTGTTGAGCTTGGCGGGAAAAACCTTCCCATCAACACTTGCTTATGTGGGTTTTCAGGGCCTCCCACATGCCCATAGAGTGCGGAACAATACTTATGAACACCTACAGATTAAAATACTTATTTATTATTATTATTTATTATGTTTACTTGCACCTACCTCTATGGGGAGCACTTTACACAAAACACAGTGGTTATTTTGATCGGCCAAGTGGTGAAACTGAGAAAACGTTGATGTGTGACCACTTGACCCCTTCCCCCTTAACCCATTTGCCTGCCGCACCAGGTTCCATAATACAGTGTGTGTGCATGGTCTACGAGCGCAAGTGTAGTGGAGTGTGGCAAGGAACGATGCAGGTGCAGAGCAGAGGAAGTGCGACATGTGTGCATGGTGCAGGAAACCGAAAATAGACCCTGTGAAATTTCTGTTATTTAATTTGTGCAATAAAAGTGCAAGGTAAGTTCACGCAAGGGGACACAACTAAGAATGATGCCTGCCTTCGTAGCCCTAAAGTCATCAGTGTTTTCGAATTGTCTTTTTGTAATTTTCTGTAATGTTCATTCACATGTCTTTCATCTCCCTATCATCCACGCAGTGCAATGTTTTGGTATAATGAATAATATTTACAGGGCTAAATTTAGGAGCAATATGTAACAACTGGTACGCAAGGTACATGTCCGATTTGCAAATGTTGTGTGCAAGTAAGTAGTGCAGCGTGGGGTGGCAGCCCGCCAATCCATCCGGCAGGCCACGCGGAGAAAGTTAGTAGTCGTTTGTCTTTGCAAGGGGTGAGTCCTGTCATGTCGGGGCTCGTGTTTCGTGCACTCGGGCAGTTATCTCCATGTTGGACTAATAATTTCACAGCAATAGTTACTTTAGCATACTGGAATCTTTTAATATTTTAACTGCCTGAGATTCCACTGCCCCTCGCACCTACCTAGTACTTGCATCTCTTGGGTAGGTTTAAATTGTACTTAAATTATTTCATGTGACCATGTGTCTTTACATAGTATTACTCGAGCTGACGGGTTCATAAGCAGCACCCAGTGTAAGCTTTTCCCGACAGGAATGTAATCATGTATTGAATAAATTGCAGCAGTGACGAGTTACCACGTGTGGTTTATTTCCAGTCGCCGCAAGGCATTTAAGGTACAGGCCTTCTCCCACCAATTTTCACAAAGTGTAACTTACTGTGCAAGTATGATTGAAATGATCACGATTTGGCGTAATAAGTAACAGAGCTTCGTATGGGCTTGTGGGGAGCCCAAATATCTCACACTGCAACAACTAAGGGAGTTATTCAGTCAGTATTGATTTTTATTGTACGAGGAGACAACAACTGCAAATGGAGGATCTGCTGTGGTCGTCGGCCGAACAACCCTGAGGAATGAGTCCACAGCTGCTCTCCGACCTGACAATATCTGGCACCTTGGGAAATGATCTGCATCAAGATTCCAAAACTATAGTCACCGCGCCTCACTTAACCAATATCCTTATTGACCAAGACCTTGGCACTAGTTGCCAGCCTTCTGCGCATTAAACAAACACCAATGTCTTGAGACAAATAATGGCTACTGCAAAAACTAAAGCTCTCCGAGGCAATGTTATTCTTACGGGGAAAGATGGCTTACTAGGTGGCTGAGATAAATGAAGGGTTCCGATGTTACGTTAGAGTCTATTGTAGTTTATGTCCAGGTGCAAAAATTGAAGGCCGCCCGGCACGTGCGGGAAAATGCCGAAGCTTACGATACTCACTCAACCTCAGTCGGTTGCTACGCACTGACTGACTTCCTTCTCGACGCGCAGGCTCGCCTCAGCTTACCCACGCACCGAAGTGACACTTCTTTCTATCATGACTTGCATTTCCTGCCCTTGAAACGTGCTAATGATCAAATAAACATTCAAAAATCACACAAATAACCCTGCAAAACAAAAATCTTGTAATTGGAATGTACAGAATGCTATGTGACTGATGATATAAAACAATTACACTTTAATACTGCACTGTAAATAAATATCACACAAATAAAAACAAAACAAGCAATAAGTCTTTTAATCATGGTAACAAATAATGTCTGAGTTAGGCCTTTGACAATCAATTCGGAATTAGTTGGCTTAAATAAGCCTCCTCTGTGGCGTCTCTGGTCACCATAGCAACCATTGGCTGCACTGCACCGTCATGCCATTGTACTTGCTCTGTGCCTGGTATTTGCAACGACCTGGTGTACACTTTACTCGATGCAGAGTGCGCAGTACTGTTGTGGTGGTGTTTAAGGCTACAGCTGGACAAACAGGCTTAGGGTTGGGAGCACGTGGCACACGTCAAGCCCTTGGTACTAAATTGCACTTTTGGAGAAAGATGGAACACAATTTTTTAAGATATAGGGAATAAAATTATCCAGAAATGTGCCCTACCCCTCCCTCCCCCTTTTTTCTTATGAAAAGTTGCTAAAATACTTTATTGCCCAGTGTAGACAATGCAGTAAAGAATTTTAATTTCTATGTTTTACTTGCATACCACAATTAACTTATCCCTGTCCAATATTTTAGTTGCATTAAACAAAACTGAAACCTACAATAAGGAATAAATAAATATAAAACTGTAGAACTAATGTAATTTAAAAGTAGGAATAACTAAAATCGAATTTGAATGTATCAACCAGAAACCATAATATATATTAACAAATAAGTTATGTATAAAGGAGATGAAGTCATAGTTGAAAAAAAAAAAACTCTGGCCTTGTCAGTGTTTTTTTTTCTTTGGTAAGATATTTTCACTACATAGCTGTACAAAGATATTGGGCAAGTCAAATGTCAAATTACAGTCTACAAAGTTTATACATTGAACATGGTAAACACACACATATATAAACACTACTTAAAAAATTCTTAGAAAATGCATATTATAGAATAGATGAATATTTTTAGAGAACTCGTGCTACAAAAATTTGCAGCTGTGTAATGTTTTTAGTATTATGCATTGTAATAAATATGTTATTGCAAGTTACTATGTTTATATTTTAATAATTATTATATTGTATTGTTTTTGAAACTTTTCTACATAATTTTTGTTTCTTATATATATATTTATGTTTATCTTTATGACTATTCCCATCACATTTGTTGTGCAAAAGTGGAAGCTAAATAAATAAATAGATAAATAAATATGTCAGACTACACCTAAAAGTATCACATCTTTTCCTCATAATTTGATCAATCCTCCTCCAACATGTTTGTATATGCATTGCTTGGTCCAGTTTTACTCGTTTCCTTTCTCTCTCTCTCCCCCCCCCCTTTTTTCGGCAAAAAAATTCATCAAAGAATGTGTGTTTTGTGTGAGTGATGTGTGTGTTAATGGGTGCTGTAACTATGTATAGTGTATAAAATTTGTATACTGTAATTTGACTTGTGTAATATGTTTGTACAGCTATGTATTGAAAAAAGATCTTACGGATGCAATAACACAAAACAAATTCTAATTTAAACACAATGTTTTGGACTGTATTCAAGATTGCGTTCTGATTCCAATGTTTTACAGCCTTTAACACAACATTCTGTATCCTGTATACTCCATACCTCGAATAAATTTTTACTTTTTACTCTATGGGCTGTGCAAAAATAAAAACAAACGAATCGCAAGCGGATGTGATATAAATGAATTGTCGGGCGCTAAATCGATCAAACATTGAACTTTCTTAGCATTACGAATTTTTCTTGGAAATGTGTTTTTAAAGATATTTATCGTATTTATTTATTTACTGGATTGCAGCGTCCAAGTTAAAATCATGCGTTTCAATATAAAATCCTTGTTTGGATGCCCAACACATTGCTGCTCTGGAAAGTGTGTTCCTGTTTTTAAAGGAAATTTTGTGGTATCCGTTGCAGAAGCTTACAAAAAACTTATCGTTTGGGAACCTAAAGCTTTAGGAAAAGAGGTGTGTAATTTGAAACCACAGTAATATTATTTTGTTTATAGCATAGAAATTTATTTGGCATGTAATGTTTATGTTTTGGTGTGTGTAGGCCTATGTATGTGTGTCTCTCTCTCTTCTCTCTCTCTCTCTCTCTCTCTCTCTCTCTCTCTCTCTCTCTCTCTCTCTCTCTCTCTCTCTCTCTCTCTCTCTCTCTCTCTCTCTCTCTCTCTCTCTCTCTCTCTATATATATATATATATATATATATATATATATATATATATATATATATATATATATATAGACACACACACGTGCACGCGTACACGAAAATATTTAAAAATGAAATTATAGTGCCCTCCACACAATAGAATTACAAGAATAAGATGTGAAATTACAATATTTTCTTCCAAAGAATATGTTTAACAGCATCTGGCTTTACACTCAAAAAACACCTTTTCCGTAACATCTGTACTGTAGAGAACATTTAAAAGTCACAAGAAGCTTAGGGCCTATCAGTAATCCAAAAATGTTGAAAAATTGGACACTGTACTTCTTTATTTTCCAATTAAAATTCATAACCTTAAAGACCACCTATACTAACCTAACAGAATATATTAATCACTTGCATTTTAATTTACTTTAACCTTGGATACCTAATAGGTGAAGCACTGATTTTTGCAGCTATTTTTGCATAGTAGATGTCATAACAGACCATTTAAACTAACATAAGATAGATAGTAAATTAATGTTTTTGCATTTTAAAGTAACCTATGGTGAATTGTTTTACAATACAAGTACATGTGTATCATAAGGATCGGGGTTGGCTGTGTAGGCAGAAAGATGGTGCCTGCGTCGTTTTGTAACAAAATTATTTTGATTTTTCATTTTAAATAGTAGTACATCTAAATTACTATTTATTTGATTTCAAAGTAAATGTACAAAATTATAAGACCCAGTAATAAAAAATGTACATAGTTGTGTCATGATTCAGGGTATGGAGCACCTTCCTTAAATTTCCAGTGGAACTAATGTCGCTTCCTAGGATGGTTAGAATGGTCTGACCACATGCCCGCCATATTATAAGTAAAAGTTGTATTTAATATCTGGAATGCTAGTTAGCCTCTGCTGACTAACACAAGTGTGAATATGAGTTCTTAGGGTTACGTGGAACATTTGGCCTGTGTGGCTGGCAGGCACAAGTGACCTAAGATGTCTCATTAATTTTTTTGTGACCTGTGATGTTGTTAGGGGTACACTGCATGACCATAAAAAATGGACTTATAGATTTATTAAATAAAGAAACATGCACTGATACGTGGTTACCACATTTATTGACCGTAGCGGCTATGTAGTATGCAGCACAAAACTATGTCCAATGCAAATTACATCACCCGTTTAAAACTGAAAATAATATTAATGCTGCCAGTCTACGGTTATGCTCCTCAAAATTAAACAGAGTTTTAGTACCACACAATTTCTGCTGGCCAGGATGCAGCTGTACTGAAACTGTTTTGTTGGAAATTTTAGTACTCAGGATCAGGAAACAGTCAGTTACATTTAGGGGAAGGGGAAACAACAGTGAGAAGCTTCAGAGGATGTGGAGGAGAACGGAGCGGGGTAGGCAGTCCATGCTTGTGAGGTCTGTGAGGGAGGAATTGGTATCTGTGAGAGGGGTTGGTAAATTCAAGAAGGGAGTGGAAAAGGAGTTGGTTGGGTGAAGGAGAGTTGAGAGAGCTTGCCTCCAGGCGGTAGCCTAATTGCGAGTGTATGTATGTATGTATGTATGTATAGCAGTTTACTGGCAAGCTGCTACATCAAAAACACTCGTACAAGACGCTCTCATGGCTGCAACTACTACGCTATTCAAAATAACAGTAGAGGATTACTTGTGTATTTTCATACACCCAAAATATAAAAAAATATTTTAATATTAAGATTTAGTCACCAACAGAAACTTTGGGGTCGGCTGATGTTGTATGTCTACCAACACGTGGCCTATCAGGGGCACCCCAGCTTCAATCAAAAACTTCATAAACGAGTCCGCAAATGGTGAGGGCAGGTGTGGGGTAACAAAAAAGATTCCAGAAATGAATTAAAATCACCCAGGAACGAAAATTATCAGATGGCGCACTTTAAAATGCAGGCCCCCGTGGGACACATATCTATCCCTCACTGCTGCTGCTTCAAGATGGCAACTTGGCAGCCAGAAGGCAGTCTCTCCAGGCATCCTTCTGACCATAACACAAAACCAGACAATTCCCAAGCAAAATAGCTACTTCCTTATTGTTATGTACTTCTCTTTATTCCACTTTGCTATTCACTTACAACGTACAATACAACTGTATTACTGCTAACCACCATGTTACTACCTGCCGCTGGTGGCGCCCCCTGTGTAGGTCTACCAACTCTCACTACATTACCTGCTCATACCAATCCACTACACTTATGTTAAACATAATTGCAAACGTAAAAGTACTTGGGATTGTCTTGTCCTAGGGGGCCGAGAGAATGTGACATTTTTAGGGTTTTAGAGTATGTGATGTCACGCACCGCTCAGGTGTCTTGGTACCACTCAATGAGGTATTGTATCTGCCATTCACTTTGTACAGGCTACTGCGTTTCCCTACTGATTGCCCATATTGCTCCCTTGCCCTTACATGCACTCTCACACATCCACTTGGGGTATCCTCCAGGTACTGCTGGGCCACCGCTACCTTGCCTGGGTTAGAAATGAGGAGAGATGGTACAACAACATTTGTAACATGCAAGAAGTATTGAGTAAAAATTTAATCAGAATAAATTGTTACTAAAATTAATAATTTTTGGTTACTCACCTTAATTACCTACTTACCTACTTAATGTATCTTCTAACTTAAGTTTATCTCTGTACCTACCCACCTACCTGGTCTACGTAGCCTACTCACCTACAATTAACGGATTTGTAGCCTCAGGGATTAAAAGCAGTTAGTGTTGGTGGTGCTGAACTTTACAAGAAAAATTGGAAGAGCTGTTTTCTTAACGTCAGAGCTAAGATCGTAACATGGTATAATGATGAAAGTCAATTTTGGGTGGCTAAATCTTATGATAGTGATGTCGTTTATGGGCCTGCCTGTAGTGAACATAAAAAGATAATAAATTGTTTTGAATGTTGAGTTGTTAAATTATTACATTACTTTAAAGGCAGTGTGAATTATTTTGTATTTTGTTTTGGTGATTGTATCAAAATGCTAACAAAACAATGAACTAATTTTTAAGCACAAAAATCCTCTTATCTGAGCCATTAAAAAACTTACTCAATTATTTGAACATGTGTGTAGGCCTATATGGGAAGTAACATCTTGTTTAGTATTGGAAAAATCAAAAACTATGTGGAAAAAATATTAACCAAATGAGACATTCCAAAATACGTTTATGAAAAGGTAGAAAACTTTAATTGTTTTTAGTATCATATAAAGAATAGGTAGGTTTGCTTAGTTGGTGAATGGAAAAAGTATGTACCTACTGTATGTGTTGAGAAAAGTTATATTTCATGTAGTACCTATATGATCAGTTCCAGTTGCCTTCATATCTCCTTGATAACCAAAATCACTTTCTGAAAGTAATTTAATCAAGACATTTTTATACTTCTCTTTATTCCACTTTGCTATTCACTTACAACATTCAATACAACTCCATTACATGCTAACCACCATATTGCTACCATCTTACTGCCGTCCCCAGTGGCAGACCTACCAACTCCCACTACATTGCCTGCTCATACGAATACACTACACTCCTCCCTCTACAGTTTCACTCCACTACGTGTGAGGTACCATTCAGTTCTTTCAAATACAACTTTAGTCTTTGTGGTTTACGAATTGTCTGTCTAAGGCAACGTTCATCTATTGTCGCCATTTCCAAGAAAGGTGACCATGACGAACCACCCTCATTTTGAAATACCTTGAAACCTCCGACTGTCGGTGAGCCTTCAGGACCCATTGGTGTGAGGGCTTCTTCCACCGTCAATTGATCCCCTAGAGGTGGCGAGCACACCCCTGGCTCACCTGACCTCAAAGGCTGCTGATGTTCCACTGAACCCACTGCCAGTTGCGCGAGGACTGCTGCATTGCTCCACATCCACCTCCTCGACTTGAATGGTGACACTCCACTTGCCCCACCATCAGCACTATTGCCGTCATGTGTTTCAGCAGCCCCATATGGCCACCACGGTATGCCACCAGAATGCAGTGGATTCCGCTCCTTGATGTGGTCAGCATTACTAAACGTATCCGGCTATGGGTGTATACCTGATACGTAACTGCACTTACCCTGTCTTTGACTTGTCCCGGAACCCAGTTCAACTCTTCGCCCTTCATCGTACGCACCCAAATATTGTCCCCTTTTGCAAACAGCCTAAGTGGTGCACATGTTGAGGAACTCTCCAGCTTTTTATCCATCTGCTTGGTCTGCATCTTAAAGTTCAATGATGGTTTAAAAACTGTTAGTCTGTTACGAAGCTTCCGCCCAAGAACAGCTCCACTGGTGTTGCACCTGTTGTGGAAGAAGATATGGTCCTGTATGAGAATAAATAGTTATCGGCCCTATGCTGCAAGGATGTGGTGGTAGTTGTGGATCCTTGACTCTGTCCCGCAACACATTTCAGCAATCCTTTATAACATCTTGGACCACTCTTTCCACCATCCCATTGGATTGGGGGTGGTAAGGAGGAGTCAACACATGTCGGATTCCATTCACATTGTGAAAGCACGGAAGTCTTCTGAAAATAATTGTGGCCCATTATCCAAAACAATCAGCTCTGGAAGCCTGTAGGAACTGAATAATGATCTAAGTTTCGCAATCATTGCCTCTGCCGTAGTTGAATGCATGACAAACACCTCTAGCCATTTCGAATGAGCGTCCACTACAATGAGTAAGTCCCGACCACTTGTCATTGTGAAGTCCACATGCATCCTCTACCACTTCCGTACTGGCCATGGCCATTGTTATAGAGCTACCTTCGGGGTCGATGGCTGAACACGCTGGCAAGCATGATATGACTACACCACTGCTTCGATCTGACCTTCAAGTCCCGGCCACCAAACATGACTTCTAGCTAACATCTTCATACGACTTGAACCTGGGTGTTCTTCATGAAGTAATGCTAAAACTACATTCTCTAGTGTTTCTAGAATTAACACTCTACTTCCTAGAAGGATGCAATCTTCTTCCACAGTGAGCTCATTCTTCCTGAAAAGATACACAGTCAACGATTTGTCATTGCTCCAGTCTGGCCATCCACAATGGATGAAGTCTTTCACTCTGGCCAAAACTGGATCTTTATTTGTCGCTCTGCCAATATCTGCAGACAACAAAGATGTCTCCAATACTGGTGCAAAATATTTTATTGTCTCTGTGAACACCCGCACTGAAGAGAATTTAATATTCATTTGTTTCCATCTGTTCATCGTCTGCAACAAGTAACCGTGATAGCACATATGCATACGGAATTTGCTCTCCCGGCTTGTATCTAATTTTGTAGTCATATGACGCCAACACTGCCGCCCAGCATTGCAGTCGTGCAGCCGCCAAGGTTGGTACTGCTGTCTTCTCCCAAAGATGACAGTGAGAGGTTTGTGGTCAGTTTCCAAGTTGAACTTGCATCCATGGATGTAATTGTGAAATTTTTTACACCGTTTATAATGACCAAGGCCTCGCTATCCAATTGTGAATAGTTCGCTCTGCTGCAGACAGTGTTTTGGATGTAAACCCAATAGGCATTTCCCTTCCTTCTTCAATGTGTGACAACACAGCACCAATGCCTTTTGGGGAAGCATCGCATGTTAACACTAAGGGTTTGTTAGGATCGTAATGCACTAGCAAGCTGGACTGGAAAAGTCTACCCTTGCTTTCCTGAAACAGTCGCTGCAAGTCAGAAGTCCACTCCCATGGCACATTTTGCTTCAGTAACTCATAGAACGCACGCAGCCGGCTAGCTAATGCTGACACGGACTTACCATAGTAATTTAGCAGCCCACAATAAGCATGAAGTTCCTCTTTGTTAGTGGGTTCAGGAGCCTCTTCAACTGCCTGGAGCAATTGGTTTGATGGCTTGATGCTACTGCCATTAATAACGAGCCCAATATATGTCACTTGTGGCTGCAATAACTTGCACTTTGTAGTATTGACCCGAACCCCATACTGCGCGAACCAAGCCAACTTCCCATCAAGTCTTTCCGTCGCTAACTCCAGTGTTGGGCCTGTCACTAGAACATCATCCTAATATGCTACCACTCCCTGAAGACGACTCAACAACTGTTCAATCACCGACTGGAAGATAGCAGGTGCGGAGGATAATCCGAACTGTAGTCGTTTGAACTGGAACAGTCCCTTGTAGGTGTTAACCGTTAACAGAGGTTGAGACTCCGCGACTTCCTCTAATTGCTGGTATGCTGCTTACAGGTCCAAAACTGAGAAAAACTGGTCCCCTGCTAGAGAAACGAAGATGTCCTCTGGCAAATGTAGTGGATATTATTCCTTTTCAAGTACAGGGTTCAAGGTTACTTTGAAATCGGTACATAACCTCAAGCCACCGTTTGCCTTCATCACAAACACCAGCAGTAAGGCCCAGTCACTTTTGGTCACTGGATAAATTAACCCCTTTGATACCAACATCTGCAACTCTTGTTCCACTCGTGGTTTCAAGGCATATGGGACCATTCTAGCCTTCCAGAACTTAGGCACAGCATTGGGTTTTAAGTGTAATGTTGCAGTGTAACCTGTGATGGTACCAATCCCTTTGTGGAAAACTTCTGGATGTCTTCGTTTCAGACTCTCCACCGCTTCCGCTACTTCCTTGGGCCCACTAAACTCTACTTTAAATATTGAATGCCAATCCAACTTAACTGATTTAACCAATTGTTCCCTATCAATGTTAGCATGTCCTGACTCAACTGTTTATCCACTAATAGCTGTAAGTTCAAAGATTGGTTATTACGTGTGTCACTTTAACCACTAACTGCCCCAGAACAGGTAAACACTGACCACTATACGTATTCATTTTAACAGAGACTGGCTTGCACTCTAAATGTTGCAGCTGTTGTAGATAGACTTGCTCTGGCAGCACACTGACTGCTGCCCCTGTATCCACTTCCATTACAATGGGTTGACCCCTCAATATCCACATGTAACCGATAGCTGCTTACTTCAGTGTTGATTTTCTTATTGTACATTGAGTAAGAAGGGTACTCACCCATGTCCATTTCTGCCACTGCCTTCATCCCATCACCAGACTGAGCATTCGATTCAGACCCAACACATTATGTCCTTGAAAGGGCACACGTCTACCAAATGCAAAATTTGGCCACAATGAGGTCATTTTATTTGTTTATCATCACTTCCACTTCGCAGGCCAGAAAGGTGAAGTGTGGCAACTTCCCCCACTACTTTGTGTCCAAATTCCCATGCATTCTTCTGAAAATTAGCTTGTTCAAGACGAATGGCTAATTCGTAGGATTCTGAAAGGACAAGTCTTTGGATAACAACAGCTGACATACTCACTCGTCTGCTCTACCCACCACGAACTTGTCCCGCAATGCTTCGTTCAAAAACGTGCCAAATTTGCATGACGTTGCAAGATGTTTGATGGCTATCACAAGCTCATCTATTGTCTCTGTATTCTTCTGCGCTCTGCTGTAAAATGCATATCGTTCAGTGACTACGATCTTCCTCAGCGTATAATGTTAGACTAACACCTTAATTAACTCTTCATACGGCTTTTCGTCCACCAGATCTGGCGACACTAAATTGCTTAGCACTGTGTCATGCCACTACCAGCTGAGGGCCAGCAGCGACAGAGGAGTGCGTTAGTTTATGATTACAAGACGATAACTCCAGTGGATGTTAAGGGGAGGTAATGCTGCAACCACCCCAACTTTGTAATATGAATTACGGGTGATTGGAGAACCTATCACTGAGATGTAGTTGCGGTCGTATGTTTTCAGTTACCAAAGGCAATCGATGGCCTAAAGCCTTCTTCGGGGGATGTGAGTATCGCGGAGTATAAAAACCCGGAACGCAAAGGATCTTGGATGAGTCGTGATTATAGCACTATTCGCATGTAATAAAGTAAGTCTTCCGTTTGAAGACTAGCTTAGTTGAGATCACACATAGCCCAAAGTAACACATATGCATGCACACTCAAACCAGAATACTGATATATATATATATAGTAATAACTAGAGAGAACACCAGTTAATAAATCTCAACTACTACTCTCTCAATGGACGGGATGACTGTTCTTATTTTGGTCACCTTTGACCAGGTTATCCTGTACTTGAATCATTAAAACAAATTATATATAATAAATATGCTATTTTCATTCACACCAAACTCTGCTAAACTTAACCTGTGAGAGAGTGTTAAGGAACCTGTTCAACATGAAAGGTACAACAACACTTGCGACAAAATCCTCTGACAGAGGAGACTGATGTTCTGTACCTTTTCCAGCACTCTCTCGTTTTACACTCTTTGTAATGATAGTCGAGGGTATGTGCCCGGCTCAGGCACATACGACAAGGCCGAAGTGGAACCAACACAACTTGTTCCTGCAGAAGAGGTACTCATATAGTCGAAAGTCCTTGTCCATTTCAACTCGAGCTAGTTAATTCTGTTGATTGGTAAATAGCTAATTTTCTCAATAGTTCAGAAAATGTTGTTAAGATAAGCAAATTGTCAATAACATCCTTAAATTCAAGGCTAATTAATTTTACCGAAGTAGAAATTAAATTGATAAATAATATTTCAAAAGGTCACAGTTAGCATATTTATTGGATTTGTACTTCAAACATTCTACAACAATTTAAAATCCAACAACTTCAAAATATTAAAATAATCTGGGTTAAAATATTTTTTCCCCATCTCAGATGTCTAAAATGTTAAAATCTCAATTTTAATGTTGGTATCTCACTCCACGTGATTTATTAAGTCTTGCAATTACAAAGACAATAGATAAGAGTTAACAATTGGGTTACCTAAACTTCTCCTAAAATCTCTGTGCCACACTCATTCTGCCATATACCAGAAAATAACATACCATAATGATGAACTGCAGTGCCAGCGGAGTTGACCATCTACTTCTTCCTAACTTAGGATACACAACAAAATATCCAAATCTACCAAATCACACTTCTCTCCATCTGAACCATAGTTTATTTCAGAGCAGGTTATGCCTGTTAAGATCACTCATTCTAAGTTATGTTGGGCGCTTCCGAGAAGCATGCTCCTCTAGCACACAATGTGCTTGCCTCGATGGTCCAGGAAAGAGTCCCCGTTTAATCCGCCCGCGCGGCTAGTATCCAACAGGCTACACCCCACTGTCTTCCTCCGCCGGCACTCTTTCTCTTCTGCCCACGCTCGTCCGCATTGCTGCGTGCATCGTTTAATTAACGAGCCACCTGGCATCCCTTGACATTCAGGGATCTGCCAGACTGCCCGCCCTCGAAGTTACCCACTCAGTTAACATTACACAAAATCAAATATTTACACAATGATGAACGTAAATATATGTGGGCAATATCAAGAATATAAGTGCATGGTTCCAATTTATCTTTAAAAATAGAATCATAACTATTTCAATAAATACCTGTTTAGTAATAATTTCATTCATTAAGAGAGTGTGTCTCAGCACAACTGATCTTCGTGTAGCAATTTAAGCAACAGTAGAATTCAGAGCTGAGTTTGGAGGCCGCTTAACAACTGCATGCACTTTTGGCCCGATAATGGTGATTAACACGGAAACTTTATTTTCTTCTTTAATTTGGTTCACCTTAAAATAGTGTTTCAGTCGCATCACATATGATGCTACATTTTCTTCTTGTGGGCAGAACTCTTCAACCCTAAGATTGCCGCAATACTAGAAAACAACACATCCAATACACTTCCGCTATTTACTTCCACTAAACAGCAATTCCATCCTCATCGCCAATGTTATATGCTTCTCTTTATTCCACTTCTCTTTTCACTTACAACATACAATACAACTCCGTTACATTCTAACCACCATATTGCCACCATCTTACTGCCCGCCTCCAGTGGCAGGCCTACCAACTCCCACTACATTACCTGCTAGTACCAATCCACTAAAAAGACTGCATGCAAGTCTGTGGTTTCCTTCTTGTCCAAGTTTGTTTTTGTTTGTGAGAAACACTGTGCTAACTGTCATTTCAATGAAATGAAATGAACTGGGAACGTTAATAAGGACATCACAAATGGTAGGTGCCAGTATTGAACCCAGATAGGAATGTAATGTAATGAGCTCAGCCTCTTGATCATAAATGTTTAGTTATTTTTCCCGTTTAAATGTGGTCAGAGTGTTGAAGACACATAAAGTAGATATGTTGCTTAGGTGTTCCTGAGTGGCCACGAGCGAGTGGTGACTGCACTCTGCCTCTCTCCATGCGATGGAATGCTCCTCTGCTCATGTAGCACAGACAGGGTCATCATATGGGACTTAAGTAGCTTTAGTCATGGCTGCCCCATCACAGGTAGGCCTAGGCAATTGCTTGCCACTACTATATTGTATAGGTAGTAACTTGATTAAGTTTTAAACTGTGTAAAGTTAAAATTTTCAAATACCTGTGAAATGTAGAATCCAGTGGTACAGTAATTGTGAACAAATTTTACTAGTTTCAATTACTGACAGCTTTTAGGAGCACATGATCCTTGTAACACCACGATAAATCTATTGTTTCACTCTTAAACTTCAATTACAATTAGTTATTGGTGCTGTGGGATGTAATTAAGTACCTAAAATTGCTTGTTCACAATTACCGCAAAGACTATGGGGTAATTTTGAACATCTATTTTTGTGTTGGAATGGTATACTACTAAAATTATCAAGTTCACACACAACATTTGGCTGGAATAAATTACAGATGCCATTCAAGAGCCAAAATACGTTGTTTTAATTACCCCAATACGTAGTTCACAATTACCCCAAGATGCAATATTTGAGTTTAGTTTTATCGAAAATTATTATTTTATACTACAACAACCATAGTGAGTAGTAAATTAACTATTAAATTATTTTAAAGGTGCAAACAGTAGTTAAAAAACTTGTGAAACACTGAAAAATGTTTAGAATAAGTGTAAATATTTCAAAATTCTTACTTCTCTTTCATGTTCACACTCCCACTAAACTTGTACACAGATTTTCTTCCTGCTTTTTCTGTTGTTGGAGATGGCAGAATAGCTTTTACCTGGCTTTTTAGTAAAGGTGAATTTGTTGTTCTCCACTAAAACAAATTCAGTTTTATTTTGGTCTACGCTCTTTATCCCAGTAACTGCAAGCTCTTTATCCAAGACTTCATCCATTTGACAAACGTTAGTGAAATGTGTTTTATTTCATGTACCTCCCACAAGGTCAATAAGAACATACGTGGTAACATGGCTTGGCGCTTGCGAGAGGCAAGGGATGTCTGGTTTGAGAGAAACCTGGATTCATGGCTACTCATCACAGAAAATTTTAAAGTTCCAGTAGGGCATCAGCTCTTCTATGGCACTGATAAGCACGAGGACTCTGGCTGTCAGGATGGTAGTTGGTCGACAGCCATGTGGCGTATCCCTCTCGCAACTCACGTTTACGAATAAAGTACATAAAAGTTAATGAGCATGTGGGTTTAACACTCTGGAGTGGGCCAGAACTCGAGGAAAATTAACGTTAAAATTATTTAAGATGAGAGACATTGCAATTACGTATATTGATTGAAAGAGAATATACAGGCAATCAACTACATGAAATCCCTCATATGAAGCGGGCATGGCATACAAGGCCCGCCATCGGCTGACACTGTGAAAATCACTCATTAGCGCGTGAACAGATTAAGGCAGTAAAATCTCCGGGGTTGCAAATCTACGGAGATGAGAGTGCAGTGTGGGGGGACAAAAGAATTAAATTAAAGGTTCTGGATAAAGACACTTACTGATGCTGTTACTGATCAGACCAAGACGATGATGTTCCCCCGCGACGCGAACACATGCACTCTCCTAGGTCCGCTGAACTAGACTGAGGATGGCGTGGAGATGCCATTACCAAGCGGAGATCTCCCGTCAGCTCTGTGAGGGAAAAAGCCGTTACACATATCTTACAAACAAGTACATGTAAAACTGAATACGACACAGCAAAACACTTGGAGGAATTATGTTAATAATTCAGACACATTGTCTTTTTTGCTTTGCATGTCGGGGAAAATTATGATATCTTGGAAAAGCCTGAACGGGCTTGCAAAGGATACATAAAATCATAAAAATTACACAGGCTATTTTACACACAAAAGATCCTTCAAAAACATTTCAATAAGTTAAGACGTTAATTTAGTGAAAGCTCTAGGAATTTAAGTTTGGGCGCTTGGCATGGCGGCTGTCGGAACTACCAAGATCAACTTACTGTTTACGTTAATAAAACTGAAAACATGAATTACGCTCTTTCAGAATTTAAAAAAAAAACTTAGCATGTACTCTCCAAAATTACATATTGAATTTAGAGAGTCTCCAAATGTAGGTTTCTTTCACTACGTTGACCACATGGTCGGGCACACTTTAATTAGTGAAGGAGTTTTGAGGGGAAACGAATGGGAAATACCAAAACCCCATATTTACTTTAGGCTCTGATTTCAGGGGATCACACCACTCGTCCAATTAAATCACAGACGCACTAAATCTCTCTTGGTGAGCAGGTCATTTGGATCACTAAACGGGTCACTTGACCCGTTCTTGCGTGAACGGCACAGTGAACTGTGCACAATATGTACGGCTGTGCACGGCTGATGCACAGCGAGCAGCATTGGTCTGCCTCCCGAGCAGGGCAGCGAAGGCCACGTCAGTGGATTTAGAAATCTCATTTACTAAAGGATCTAAGTAAGACATTTCCTCAGCTTCTCCAGTCTTCATTTCTTGAATTAAGTCTTCTATAAATCGTCGTTTTCGCCAGAAAGTTCGTCCGGCAGATTGTTTCCTTCGTTTTCACTTTCTTCTTGTTGCCTCACCTTCTTTTTTGGGTTTTGCCATTTCTTGATCCTTCCTCTCTTTCGCTTTGGGGGCTTCTTTTTATTTTCTTCTGCCTCTTTGAGGCGTTTTAAAACATCATCATAATTGAGGACCTCACCATAGGTGTGTTATTTTAAGTAAATTGTGGCTACCTTCTTCATTGGGCTGGATTGAGTAGCAGTATTTTTTGTGATGCTTCAGGAGAAAATATCCACTATGTCAGTTATTTTGTTCAGAGACATGCATCCAGATGTACCTTCACTAGCATCTTTGTCAAGTCCAAAGTGAACATTCCACACTCTGCTGAGGGTATTATTTCTCCCGGCAAATAAACATTGTTCAGCTGCAAATTCCTAGATGCAACAGGGTTATTATTCTCATTCTGTGCCTGTGGTCCAGCTTAATGTTGTAAGTTCGTTGCTTTCTGCTGTTTGTACTGGACAGGTCTCGTGGATTGAAAGGATCTTTTGGTATTTTAGTTTCATCAAGAGAAAACAGCCCAGTTGACTGAACGCCTTTGACAATGTTGTCCATTTTCATTTTCGCCCAATTTTTCCCCACTAACGTGGCAAACAGATTTTTTTTTAGATAGGAAGGATCCCATCTTGGTTTTACCATGGGCAACTAAAAGTTTGTTCCATTCTGTCTTCACTGGGCCAAATACGCACTTATCCCGTGGTTGAAGATGGTTTATAAGGTGGCTTGGAAACTTAATCACCTTCACATTGTTGCTGATTGCCTGCTCAATAATGCAAATACTTATATGCAGGGTGTCTACCAGCCCTGGAAAAATAGGGAAAATTCAGGGAATTTTAGTTAATAGAAGGTGGCAGTGAGTT
>CM056997.1:91157474-91630540 GCA_029891345.1 Dryococelus australis | reverse complement strand
CCCCCCCCCCCACTTTGCATACCAACATAATCTTGAAAAACAGTTATTTTCCCCTAATCCCCAAACCTGTCATTTACCATTATGGTAAACAAAAAAGGGGCCCCAGCACGTTTCCCCTGCAGCCCCCCTGACGAAACCCCCCCTTTCCCCCGTCTTTTTACCCCACCACTTTCCCCTCTCCCTTCACCCCTGAGGAAGCCCCCAACCCTTTCCCACTACCCTTTGTCGGTAAAAAGCCCCCACTTTTTTCAAAATGCCCCTTCCCTGAAACCATGCTGTAACTTTCCAACCAATTCCCCTTGTTCATAACCCTACTACTGGAACCGCATCTCCATTACGTTTCCTACCTATGTGAGACCGCGGTCTGTTGTGCTGTGTCACTATTCCATCTTTTGTTAATACCTATTCATTCACAGCCAGTCATGGAATTATAATTTAAACACTGCTCTTTTACTGCCATGAAACAACTGTAAAGCATTCGCAAATTATCTGGTAACCCTATGATGATTGAGTTAACCTTGTCATGTGACAGAGTTAACTCGGTTAACTCTATCAGGTTAGTTTTCACAAATGCCTGTTATTTATGTTTGTTTCAGTAGTGTACAGAAATTTGATCCTAGGGAGACAAAGCTGTTAAAATTGTAGAACAGATAATGTAGCAACTTTTTAACTCATCATTCCAAGTAAATGATACTTGCTAACCTAAAGTAAGCTGATGTACATATTACTCTTTTGGTTGTATTTGAATGAGCGAGCTTATTTTTGGCAAGATTTTTGTAGTTGTGTATTATTAGGATTTTGTATTCTTTTTAAAGTGGGTGCTAATGCTAATATCCTATTAAATAAAACACATTTGTTATTGTATATCTGTAGGCCTATTGCTAATTATAATTTTTCACCAATATAATAAATATAATATGTGTATTTTTACAGTCTGGTGGGATTCCATAAGTGTTTAAAAACCTGGAAAAATATATTTGCAGTCCTGGAAAAATCAAGGAATTTTGTTTCTTAGATCTGGTAGACAACCTGTATATGGCTTGCGTGACAGTGCAAAAAATGAAAAGCAGTTTTATGTGGCACATCTTTCTTTTCACAAATTTCAGTCACATGGGGATGAAGATACTAGTGATACAGTAAAAAAACAATGCATCTTCCATTCACCCATTGAGGGCAGCTGCATACATAATTCAAGGGTATGCTTGTATTAATACCCACCGTTCTTGCACAGATTTTCCCTTATGTACCGGGGTAAAACATTGCCACTAGCTGAAACGTATGCAAGTACTTCCAGAACCATCGGAAACCCTGCTGAGAGGTATCCCCCTTTTCCCCTATTCCTCTCATGTGGGATGGGTCATTGGGAGAACCCACTTTCATCTGCATTGGAAGTGAAGCTTTATGAATCATCATGTACAGAATGTTCTTCATAATCACCATTAACTGTCTCAAAAAGATGGTAAACAACAAACAGATCCCTTGCATTCTTTCGCAGGTTGTGTTTTTGTTGTTGTTTGTTTTTTTTTTCCGAGTGTGTGTGTGTGCACGTGCATATATATATATATATATATATATATCCCACGGAACTTTAGGATGCTGCTTCATAAACCCCTATACCAGTCTTCACCCGACTTACCATCCTTGAATCAAACATTTGCTTCATTAGCCACAACAAACTTGTTGAACTAGGGTTATCAACTCTTCCTTGTCGCAAGGAAAACCCATTTGAGCCTTAGCAATAAAGCATTTGACCAGAGTATCCCCCACTTCTTTTAGAATGTCCGTTGGGTGACCTGCTCCCATTTTATCAACACTAGTCTTGCCGTGGATTACTCCCAAAGGAATCCAGTAGTGTTCCTGTTGTTTTTATTAGTTTATTTATGCCTACAATACAAATTACACACTCAATTCTACATTATTAAACTGAGTTTTTACCGCTCACAAACAAGGCCTCGTGTCGCCATATTTGTTTACCTTACTTCCTTAGTCAAAACACGTTTTACAACACTTGACCATCAATTGAGATACTAAGAATAACATAGACACAACAAAACTGAGAATTGTCCTAGACACAATCATAATTCCCAACATTCGCCCCTGATTTTCAGTTTTCAGATGCAGTTCTCGGCACACTTGTTCACTCTGGTGTGTTTTGAATTTAACACTAGGCAGCGGTTTCTTAAATATGTCCACTTTCTGTCTGTCACTGAGGCATTAGTGTACGTTGACCAGACCCTCGTTTACCTTTTCGTGGATGTAATGAAATTGCATACAATATGTTTTGACCTGCGATTCAACACTCCATTTTTCATTCAACTCAGTGCACTTTGATTGTCCACATGCAATCTTGCTGTCACCTCTTTGACCAGGATCTCTTCCAGAACAGCCTTTAGGTATATCAGTTCTTTTGTGCACTCTGCAGTCGCTGTATACTCTGCTTCCGCTGTGGAAAGAGCAACCACAGGCTGCTTCCTGGTGCACCAGCTGATGGGGCCTCCACAGTAGTAAATGACATAGCCTGTAGTACTCCTTCTGGATTGTGGGTCCCCAACAAAGTCGTCATCACAGAAGCCGACCAGTTCTTCCATTGGAAAGCTGCCGCCAAATCTGATCCCCAGATTTTCAGTGCCTCGCAGGTACCTCAGAACTTGCTTGATTGAAACAATGTCCTCTTTAGTTGGGTTCTCAACACTTCTGCTGCAGCGGTTCACCGCATATGCTATATCCGGCCTTGTCTTGCTGGACAGATACGTAAGGCTCCCCAGCAATTCTCTGTAAGGGAAAGTTTTATTCTGTCCTTCCTTTTCTTCTTTTCTTTCCACCGCCGGAGGCTTTGCTTCAGTCATGTTGTATGCTCCCAGGAGTTGAGCCACTGTTCCTGTTTAGTTAAGATGAAGACCTTTTTCATTTCATAATTTCCATTCCCAGGAATCTGGTGGGGCTTTTCTGAACAGACTTCAAATTCCCTTTCCAGACCGTCCAGCAGTCTAATAACAACTCTGCAGTCTTTGCCAACTAGTATGCCATCATCTACATACAAACCTAGGATAACAGAGCCCTCATCTATATACAAACCTAGGATAACAGAGCCCTCATCTATATACAAACCTAGGATAACAGAGCCCTCATCTACATACAAACCTAGGATAACAGAGCCATCAGCACTCTTGAACGCACAGGATTCAGATTTCAGCTGACAGATGCCAGCCAATTTCAGGTGATCTGTAATTCTCACATTCCACCTCATATGGGCTTGCTTGAAGCCATACAACAACTTTTGAGCCGACACACACTGCTGATATTTACTCCCTCGGATGGAGGGGGGTACATGTACACCGGTTTTTCCAAGTAACCATACAAGAATTCTGTTTTTATGTCAAACATCCTAAGCACATACCCTTCCCTCTGAGCCATGCCAAGAAGAGCCCACATTGATCTACTGTTTAGGAGACTGAGCTGTAAGTTTTGCCACAATTGATGCCCATCACCGGCTGACAGCCTTGTACAACCAGCCTCGTCTTATACTTTCCATCTTCCTTTTTCTTAAATATCTATTTGCTCATTCATATTCTCTGTCCTGCCAGGACATCTTCCTTTTTCACTACAGTTCATGTCTTGTTCTTAATTAACGCCCGTTTCTCTTCTTCAACACCCACCTTCCAATGTCTTCCTTCAGGACACAAAAGAGCTTCTTCATATGTCAACATCATATAATCTTCGTATCTTACTGGGGTCCTTCTATTTCTTTTGTTTGCTCTCTCCTGTATACCCACAGTCTTCATGTGTTTCTTTTCTAATCTCAAATCCATGAAACAATTCCTCACTGTCAGAGTTTCCATCAAGAACAATAATTTCAGCTGCCATATCTTCACTGTTTTCTTTCTCTTTCAATTCATTCATTGATTCTCTTTGTTCATTTTCAAGTACTGGCAGCATCACTGGAGTGTCATTCACTTTGTTACGAGTGTTCAAACCTTCCAGGTACACCACGTCTCTTCTGACTACTATTTCCCTTTTGACTATGTCCCACTTGGCTTCAATTTCATGCGATGTCTGTTAATTTTCATGAATGCATTACACCCACATATTCTCAGGTTGAAAACATTAGGTTTCCTTCCGTACCACAGTTCTGCTGGGGTTTCACTCTGCCCTTTTGTCGGACTCCTGTTGACGAGGTAGTTTGCCATGTATACAGCCTCACTACAGAGATCTTCCGGTGTGGCTGAGTTGGGCATCAGTGCTCTGACTTTGTCCAACAGGGTCCTGTTGAAGCGTTCCGCCTTTCCTTGGTATTGAGGCGTATACTGTGTTGACATGTCTATTACAATGCCTTCTGCATTTGTCCAAGCTCTGAGTCTTTCATTCAGGTATTCTTTACCATTGACAGTCCATAGTTTGTAAACCTTCAGGTGCCACTGTCTTTCAATCTTTCTTATGTGTTGAATCACCAACTCAGGAACCTCCGTCTTCGATTCAAGGAGGTGAATTTCAGCAAAGTGTGTGAACCTGTCAATGAACGTCAGGATATATTTCTTCTTGTTCCAACTGTTTGGTGTTATCGGTCCAATCAGGTGAGAATGTATTATTTTGAGCGGTTGCATGGCTCACATCAATTATTTTATAAAAGGACCTTTTGTATGCTTTGCCTGAGTGCATATTACACAAGGTGCATTTTTCATATCTTCACTCACCAAATTCATGCAACTTTCAGACGATCTTGACTGATGTGACCGAGTCTTCTGTGCCAGTAATTTCCAGATTTTTACATTCTGCCACTAGAGCTTCAAGTATTGAGTCCCTGGTAGTGGTAACAACATAGAGTCCATTTGCACCTTTTCTGCCTCTGATTAGCACTTCATTTTCTTTAATTACAGAAAGTTCATTCTTCATAAAGTTCACTTCTCCTCCGTTCTACATGAGTACAGTACTTCCTTGAGGTCGCAGTAGTCTGTCACCACTCTTCCCACTCTCTCTGCATTCATGCTCACAGATTTTTTGTAAGACCTATGTCCGTCCTGACAGCTCTTGTGTTTTCCAGCAAACTGTTGTCGTAGGTCATGTGGCACGTTGATCCTGAGTCCAAGATCCATTCTGTGTCAATAGCATCACAACTCTCCACCAGGAAGGTAACCTGTAACCTTTTGTTTGTGTTTTTGCGGAATTAGCAGTCTTTTTCCTCGTGGTTAGTTTTTTTTTTGCAAATACTGCAGTTCTTCTCTTTAATGGGGCAGTTCCTAGCAATATGTCCAGTTTTTTGACATGAAAAACACTTAACAGCAGAAACACCTCACTTCCTACTTGCAGCATCAGTTTTGTGGAAACCCGCCAAGTGTTTGTCATAGACACACTTGTAACATTTTTTCACAGCTGCTTTAAATGCTACCACGTCAGTTTCAGTTCTTGAATCAGCACTCCTTTTTTCTTCTGCTAAGTTATTAGTCTCATCAAATTTTCCATTGCTCTACTTTCCACTGGGGTAG
This sequence comes from Dryococelus australis, assembly GCA_029891345.1. NCBI lineage: Eukaryota > Metazoa > Arthropoda > Insecta > Phasmatodea > Phasmatidae > Dryococelus > Dryococelus australis. Next base: position 91,625,060 of record CM056997.1, on the reverse strand, counting down.
ATTCCCAAGCACTGATAAAGTAACTATATGTTTCAGGAAAGGTCGTCAAGATCCTGGAAATTAACGTGTTTTCTGGAATGTCATTTCCCAGCACTTTCAACCTGAACACCAGATTTTCAAGCTTACTCACATGAGTTGCCAAATCTACTCCAGCTGTATATTTATTGCCAAAAAATTTTTTGCATGAGGTCGAACTTTTGCTGCAAGACGTCACGCTCATAAATATCACACAGTCTGCGATACATGCTAAAAGCATTTTCAAAGGTAATGATATGTGTTAGTGGAATTTTATCTACAGTGGTGATTATTATTTTTTGTGCTTTGGCATCCTTTTTCACGTAATGTAATCCACATAGTCACTGCTACCTTGAACCGGTGCTTTCACTTCTTCACACACAATGCCATACAGTCCTTGTGACTTTAACAAGATAAGCACTTTAAACTTCCACAACTGAAAGTCACTAGGTTCCTTCAACATTTCCATCAGCAAAAGTTAGCTTACCTCTGATGTGACTGTCCGTTTTTTTATTGGTTTTACTGCCACACTGTTATGTCCGCAACTGGGCCTGTAACCTGTTGTTTTATTATTTTATTTACACCTACAATACAAATTACACACACAATTCTGGCCACAGTTTTACATTATTAAGCCCAGTTTTTATGTTTTTACCGCTCACAAACAAGGCCTCACATCGTCATATTTGTTTACCTTACTTCCTTAGTCAAAACACGTTTTACAACACTTGCCCATCAGTTGAGATACTTAACAAATACATAGAAACAACAAAACTGAGAATTAAGTTCTAGACACAATCATAATTCCCAACAGTTCCGATGCTTCTCTGTAGGTTTTATTATTGTTAAGAATGTCACTCACTGCATTCACCAAGTCTTCGGTGGTTTACGCAGGAGGGGGCTTCTTCCTTATGTAATTCCTAGGCATCACGTGATTCCACCCTACAAAAAATTGTTTAATATTAGGTTATGTTAATTATTCTATGCTATGTTTATTATTCTATGTTATGTGATGTTAGGTTATGTTTATTATTCTACCATGATCATAATTCATAACCTGACATAACTCTGTGAATGAAATACAGCAAGTACCTACCTACCTACTCAAAATTTCAACTGTACAGGCAGTTATGACTTAATATGAGGCAATTATACTGCATAATATGGAACAAAACAGTTAGAAAAACTGTTCATAATTACAAAAAGTGTGCAGTAATAATGAACACAGTTATGTAGATTCTTGAAAATAAGTTGGAGCAAAAACATTGATATTTTGTTTGAGTAATTATAACTGAACAATTATTGATTAAGAACGACAAATTACCTTGATTTTATATGATAGAAACAAAGAATATTCACAGACACTACAAAACTGTTTGTCACTGAACTGATGATGAATTTGATAAGTGCAAGTAAGACTGCCAACCACGAAGTAAAAATGGCGGGAATACACTCGTTCTGTCAAAAGGGATGTAAATCTTTGATTTCTACTGTCCTTTAGTATCAGCTACTCTCACACGAGTGCTAATGGCGCTTGTTCTAAATAACCCCTGGTTCATAATTACCCCACCTGACCCTACACAGTTTTGTTTTCTTTGTAAGGTACATAAACTTCTGTAGAAGGGAGTGGTAATTCTGAGGATTGTTGCAGACATAGAAAATACATACAAAGCCAACTAGTGACAAGCTGCATATTCCAGGTCTCATACGTGATGCTACACGTGGGTGGCACTGTGAGTAGATTTGTGTAAGTAACAGGCTTGTCAGTGAGATGGGGCAGCAGCGAATGCAGGGTGGGGGAAACAGTTGTGCCCCTAGAAAACCCACCAGTCAACGGAAATGTCTGCCACATTTCCCACATGTCAAAATCTGTTTGACTACACCAGGAACCAAACCTGGTTTACCTTGATGGCAGGTACACGTGATGGTACAGACCTAGGAAACGGCAGTGACGGTTAGCCATATCCCTTCCCGTCTGCATGCCCAGTAGACAGTGCCCTAATATGATGCAAGCAGTAACAAATGAACAGTGAATGCTATACTCTCTTATTAGTTGCAGATCACCACCAGTCTAGTTGTGACATCACTTGAAAAATATTTATGTACTGACTTGTGGCCACTTAGGTTGTGATTTGTTAACCATTACTTGTGTGACAGATGCTTTTGCCCACTCTCACCAGTTGTCTTGCATGGGGCAGATGCTGTGGAATACTGAAAGTTTTGTTTCCCACTTTGTATCACCTTGCACCTGCCACACTTCAAGGAATAGTCTGAAGTCAATAGAAGATATGCAAGTGGTCTTGAAATTTTATTTTTAATACCGAAAAGCGAAAAGTGATTTATGTTTAGACATGTGCGTGATGATATTCCCCAGGGATTTGAAAGATTTACTTTAATGTGAAGTACTGTTTATTTAAATTTTACTATAGTTAGCTATAAGAGACCAAACATATTTGTTTGTTCATTCTTCTATGTTAATTTTGCATTCATGCAATTATTACAATTTTTGAACTTCCCACTTGCAGAAATTTATGTTTTTATTTGTGGTATTTTATCTATTATTTATTTTTTTATTAACGATACATACATGTTTCCCTAGAATTATTGATGATAGAATTTGCCACTTTCATGTGGTGAGGGGTAAATTACTCATAACATGCTGTTTGTATTTACTTACAATAGATGGAGCGCTTTTGAAAGCCCTGCCGAATTTCTTCTTTTAGCTTGGTGTGTAACCTTATGCCAAATGTAACTGAAATGATGATGGTGTACGGTGGCATGGAGATGGGTTGGATAGGATTTCAAAGGCGATGAAGTGTGAGGTCTGTGGCATGGTGGAATTACCCGACTAGGTGCCAGGCATTGTCAAGGCGATGCCATGATGGTAGATGATGCTGTAGCACGATGACTCTCAATGACCTCAGGATTGCGGGCCGTACACCCGGACAAAAACTTCTGCTGAACTGTTGACCTCTGCCGTTCGACAGATAATGCTGGAGATATGCTATTGTTGGGTGTTTGCTAAACAGTAACCCATTGGTGGATTACACGCTATGCTGTTGAAGTGACGTTTTGGCGGCAAACTGCTAATTAACTCTTACATCTCGCAATGTGGATTATCAGGGCTACCCACACACCCATACTGGTACGGTATGATTACACTGACACATGCTTACGCTGAGTTCTGCTGGAAGACACTTGCAACTGAATGCGGGTATTATTTGGTTCCGTCCACTTAAACACCTTGTGGCGATCAAAATGACGTACTCACTGATTAGTTCTCAGGGTATTTATTAGGCTTAATGAACACGCCTCTCGGGGAGACACTTTACACATGCTGAGATGACGTAAACTGGTAATTGCGGTAACACTGTAAAACTGACTCACATCATGCAGAAAACTTATGGAAAAACTGAAGTTTCCCAGGACTATGCAAACCATGGGAAAGTGAGAGTAGTGTACCGAGTGGCGAGAAACGAAACAGTTCTGAAGAATTCAACTATGGCAGTAAAGTGATAAGTTCCAAAAGATGCATGCCGCCTGGTCCGTGGGAAACGCGGATCTCGCAGACACACGCAACCACCCTCAAGGACGTCAGACTCATATTGAACTCCCACACCAGCACGAGAGCAGGGGAAGGGCTGGCTTGTGCGCCAAGGTGGGGACTACTTCTTGCATGACACAAACCGCTACTTTTACCTGCCGAAAACTTAATGTTACATGATACGTTAAATTACTTATTCACCCTGGATGATATACACATACATAGCACTGATGAAATGAGAATAGACATAGCGTAAGAATGAAAAAAAATACACATTTGCAGAGAAACACAACACAACACTGGCAGAACAAAAAGGACAAGAAAATAGACTCTTTATTGACATAACAGATAACAACTATGACGGCATGAGCAGTAAGCCTTTAACTTTGTGCATTGTATGGTTCTCTTTTCCAAATTACTCCGCCTTGCGGAGTCCTGGTACTTTCTGAGGCAGGCTCAGTTTGTGCTGCCCCGGTGTGCCGTAGGTTCACCTTGCACTCGTTGCACACTAGAACACTCTGTGTGCTATGCACATTTGCAGAGTGCACATCCTAGCTGCGGTGGCAGTGTGGTGCTGGGCCAGACAAACTGTCTTAGGGAAGGGGAACGTGGCACATGTCAGTGGCCTTAGACCTCGTGACTGGTAGACATATGCTCATCAAGTGATATTTTGAAATTTTCAGAAACACAAATAAGTATGGTAACTTTAAATTAATTCTTACTCCACTTAGTATAACAGTAAAGAGAAATTAACTTTAAAGTCCATTAATTTAAAAATTTTACTTTTAATAAGACATTTATCATGAAACTGCATTTGCTCATTCACTGTCAACTTTACTGAAAGTATTCCAATCCGTGTTTATTTGAAAATATTTGCTTTTATCAGCAAATTTCTTCTCAGAAAGGTTAATCTTGAGTACCCTACAAACTAAATTAATGCCACACCAACTCACTTTCAATTAAATTATATATATATATATATATATATATATATATATATATATATATATATATATATATATATATATATATATATATATATATATATATATAAAGTTCCTCTCTTTTGTGAAAATGAAAGGTCAAATATTGATGTGTTGTCATTAATGTATTGATGTTGGCTCTCTGCTTACGCATTGTTTGCAGATAGCAATCCAACAGGTGTGGAAGTGGGCCTAGATCTTGGCCATGTAGAGTGCTGTGCCTTCAATTGGGACAACAGCTGGCTTGCTCTGTGCAAGCAGACAGAGCTGTGGATCTTAAAACTACAGGTAAGCCCATGTGTAATTCCAAAAATGTTTCCTAAAGACAATAAATCAACTATTTTTTTACTCTCTTTTGATTAGTTGATGTCCACCAGGATGTAGCATTTGACACTAACAAGTTTGTAGTCTTTAGCAATCATTTTCACTATAGGCTGTTCATCATAAATTGAGCTCTTGAAATCCATGCTAGATCAATGTGCATGTACATTACCTATGTATTTAACTTCCACCACATGTTAAAGTTAATATTGGCATGGGTATGATCACTTTACTTGTGAGTTGGTTAAGTGGAACTATAAATTACTAAAAAAAATAATATTTTACAAATTTTCTAATTGTTATACCCGTATGTATTAAAAAAAACAGAATGCAAAAGAAATCATTTAGTGTTCACAAATGTTTACATAACACTTGATTACAGTATTTCATCACAGAACAGTCATCATTGTATATTGGTCTCATCGTAATTTTTATGTGTAGAAAAAAAAGTAAACAATTTTTAGTGCCTAAAAATTGCATCAGAGTCAGAGGAATGCACTCTACTCCAGGTATCCCTTCATAAATAATCTTGCCGGTAGGATGATTCTCTCAGCTTACCCTTCACAACGCATAGGGGGGACAAGTTGCTGCGGAGGGCAGCCCAGTACAATCATAATGTTTTTGCCTCCCCTCAGAAAAGGTGTTAATTTGACTCTGCATTGTGGCTATCCATCTCCTGGCCAATGGGCAGGAGGGTGATGCAAGGATGCTACAACAACTTCCCCTTTTGATGGGTGTGAAAGGTGAGGAAGAGAATACTGCATTGGTTGCTAGACAACTAGTTCCCTCTTGTCAGCAGTATAAGAGGAGGAAGCTCTGAGTAACAGCCAAGCTTACAGAAAGGTAGTCAAAGGTTAAAGTGAAGTACTTCCTCCTGTCTCGCAAGGCATGTAAGGAGAGGAAGCAAGATCACTTTGGCCTACGTCGAATAATGGTTTAGTAGGAAAGGAGAACACAATCAATGACTGATGTATTTGTTGATGATTGATTACTGGATGTCTGTATAGGCAAACAATTTAGGAAAATCTGCACTTTTTACAGCTAAAGAAATATGCGAAGTGCTGACCAGGAACGTAATTAACTTTAGGTACATTGAAAACAGGCACTGTTGTGATTTTTTGTAATGTATCTAACATATGAATCACATAATGGGTAGTCACACCCCAAATTTCCAAGGGAATTTTTGTTCTAAAATATGGGATCATATGTGATGAAATATTGTAAATGTTAAGACATGGAACTACACTATCGACCAAAAAGTAATTGGGCACCTGTCTACAATGTTTGCTCGGTGGTTGTCACCCCGTTAGAATCTCGTAAGGCAACCTCTTGCGGCTATAAAAATACCCACCCTGTCTGGCATGCTCTCTACGAGTGTTTGCAGGACATCCATGGGGATTCGTCGCCATTCCTCTTGCAACCATTCCATGAGTTGAGTTATGGATTTTGGCAGTGCCTGACAAGCCCTCACCCAGCGATCCAATTCATCCCAAAGATGTTCTATAGGGTTGGGGTTGAAAATGGTATGCATATGTTTTGGTTTCAAGTGAATGTGCTCTCATTTTTGAGTAGCTATACTTCGCAAGTTTCCAGTCATTAAAGATAATTTTAGGATATTTTTCACTGGTTAAAAAGTTATACAGTGAATGAAACACATCTAGACTATAACTGTAAATGTTATTGTTCCACCAGAATGCATTCAGGTGTAATATTAAAACATTTTATTTTTCCACTTATGACACTGAGCCATTTATTGCCAATTCATTTGGCATCTGCTTGGCCTTGAATGCCACTCCTAGTATTAAACAAAAAATATAATTTATTTTAAATTCTATCCAATTGTGAACAATAAAAGATACATTAGATTTTAATGTATGGGTACTTTCACTGCTTTGTTGGTGATGTACAAGAATACAGTATGTACTTCCAACACTATCTTCATTCTGGAAGTAGCATGACAAAAAAAAAAAAGATGTATCTATTCAAATGGGAGAATAGTACCCGCTTATGTCTGCTACTCATAAATCTGTTAGGTTGCTGTCAGTAATGTAAAGCATACATTCCTGGAAGTGTAACATCTGTGTAGGTAGTCTGCATACTTCACATATGGACAACAGTGTATAACTTTTAACTGACAATAACAGCTACTTTATAAAGTACCAGTGAAACCTCATTCTTGGTTCTCCAGATAAAAGCAGTGACTGATTAGAATCAGGAGGGGGGTGGGGGGGTGTCCTTTATATTTGAGGTACTGGACTGGCTCAGTTGCCTCTGGTTCAAGCAAAGCAGTGAGGATTTACACCACTAGTGTCAGTTACAGTCTTCAATGTTGGGGACATTGAGCGTGGCTGGCCCTGAGTAGGACAAGCTCTTGTAGTGTCTGGCCCTGCATCTGCACATTGTGGCGTGTCTCAGAGACTAAAGGCCGCAGGTATAGTACCAGAGCCTTGTCTGGTAATGAACATGTTTGTTACTCAGTATCAAGATACATTCAACATTTGCCTAGAGTGTTTAAGAAGTTAAGTAACCTCATCTTCAGCACCAGGTTACATCATGAACTATCAAAAACAGTCATGAAATAAGTGTAGTTTCCATATATTGGGATACTCGTTTTTTTTTAATATTAGAAGTGTTCAGGTACCATATTTACACACATTTTTAACAGTGAATATGTGTAAAACTTGGAAGTAATAGGAATTTAGGGAGATTGTCAGACAGCGCATTTTCATTCATAATAATAAAGTAGTTTACTATTAAAACTGGCATCTGCTTGTCGAAAAGGCAGGACCAAGTAGTTTTCAGTAGTTTTTACCCAGGATTTTCATATTTGGAAGCAGGAGTGGGGTAAAATATGATGCTAGGAAGGGATGTGAGCCCTGGGAATTTTTATTTTTAGTTTTTTAGCTAGGAGAGGGGATAGCAGCACATGCCAAAATGGAGATTCATTTCTTTTAATTTTTTTACAACATGGCTCCTTATATTGTGCCCTATCGACTGAAGTGAACTGGACTGTAACTGCAGCGTTGCTATTAACTAGTCTTTGCATGTGGCAAAGGCTAGTTCGGCCTCCCAGTTGTTTTCCACTGCCATGCCAACAATACTCTAATAGTTTTTGTTTTGATCACTGGGCTGTATATTTCAAAATAGTCTGTCCCTGGGACTTGGCTATAACCCTGAGCTATCAGTCTTGCCTTGTAACGTATTACTTTAAGTGATTGCACTTAATCCTGAGGACCCATTCTTACCCAATTACATTTATATTTTTGGGCCTTCTCGCAATCTCCCAAGTATTGCTATCTCTGATGGTCTTAATTTCTTCCTTCATTGCAAGTTTCCGCCTGCCAGCATCATTACATGACAATGCTTCCCCTACTGTTTTAGGCTCAAACCTTTCCACTGTAGCACATTTCACTAGGTTACCACAACACAGGGTTTCACTGGTGCTCACTTTCTTGATCTCCTTATTCCTTGTGCATGACCTTCATCTCCTGGTTTTCCTGCTTCTGGTTCAGGATTAACCGGGTACTATTCATTTTCAACTATATTAGAGATGCTTCCTCGATCAATAGCTTCAGCTGTACCTTTATCTATCAGGACATTGTTGTGGATTCTCCTTGGAAGGTTCACTTCTGTTTCCAGTTTTTCCACACCTCCATTGTGTGACACTCTCTCCACAAAGGGAAATGCATCCTCACAAAATACAACATCCCTGCTGACAGTTACCCTTTCTTTGCTAATGTTCCATAAACGATAGCCTTTCTCACTTTCTGGGTATCCCAGGAGAACACATTTTTTGGCTCTGATATCTAATTTTCTTTTCAGTGTGGTTGCTGCCCAAACCTGACAGCCAAACACCTTCACTCTGCTGAAATCTTCTATGGTCAGTTGCTTGCCAGTCCATAATTCCAGCAAGATTGTGTTCTGAATCATCTCGGATGGACAATGATTTCAAATGACACGAGCTGTTGATAAGGCTTCTGCCCAAAAAGGGTGTGCTAGACCTGATTCCACCAACATACACAGCCCATTAAAGTTAAATTCAATCATTCTGCCTTTCCATTCTGTTGTAAAGTGTATGGCATTGTTTTCCTATGCTTTATGCCACACTTCTCGAGATGTTTCTGAAATGCTCTATTTGTATACTCACCACTATTGTCCATCTGTATCATCTTGATTCTTCCCTCTTGAAACAATTCTACTTTGGCTTGGTATTTCACTTTTCTGTTTTATTATTGCTACTGTTGCATGATTGGAGTAATCATCAATGAAGGTCACATAATACTGTGCTCCTCGTAATGGGGTGTTCATGTGATTCCATCTGAGTGAATCAACTCTAAGGGTTTTGTGGTTCTGCAGTTTGTCTTTACTGGAAACATTTTACGTTTTGTCTTCCTCTGGATACACCCTTCCAAACCTTGGAATCTTTGCTTGAGTCCTTTATCCCTATTATTGGGATCTTTGTGATGGAACCTTTATGACAATGAACCTCAGTCTTCTATGCCATATGGTGACATCTACCCTTGATGCTTTCCCATTCCATTCAATTGAATCCTTGTCTTTGGAATAATCAGTTTTTACAACATTCAATGTTCTAACATGGTAAATATTTCCAAATCTAATAGCCTTGAATACTGTTACTCCCTTTTGCCTGTCAGTTACTTAGCACAACCTTTCTCAAAACAACTAGATTTCCCTAGTCCGTCAATGCAGCTAGCTGATATGTTGCCTAGTAGGTTAGGTACGTAAAGCACAGTACTTAACCTGATACTCCAGCCACCACATTCTTTGAACATTTGTAACAACATTGTACCTCACCCTCTGATTTGCAAGGGTCCACCATCTGCCATACCCACTACACTTGTTTCATCTGTCATGTTTTCAATGAGTTCAGGGTAGGGTGTCATGTGATGAGATGCTGCAGAGTCCAGTAACCATTCACTGCTTTTCAAGATTGTTTGCTTGACACACAGCACCCTGTACTCTTTCTCTGACACCTCTGACTTGTTTATCTCTCTTGCCTCATCTTCATCTGCTAACCTCTCTCCTCTTCCCTTATTTTCATCCCTGTGCTGTGCACAATTCTTCGCAATATGTCCCTTCTCGCCACAAGCACAACAGATGCAAATCCTTTGTTTCCTTAGTTAATTATGGGGTTTGTTTCCTTTTAGTAGATAAGGCCACTGACATTTCCTCTTCCTCAACATCACGATTCATCCTTTTATCTTCAATTAACAGTCTTGCTTGTACAAGTTTTGTATTCAAGGTTTCTTTATCTCTTTCTAAACTCCTTACGAATCATTCATACTTCTCCATAGGTAACCCCATCAAGAAAATGAGTGCTAATACTTGGTCTGTGAACACAATTCCGGACTTACGAACCTTACAGTTCAGATCTTGGATTTTCGACATGTACTCCTGAATACTCATGTCAGCAGTTTTCCGGACATTTATCAGTTCTTGTACAAACATGATTTGATGTAAAAGACCATACCTTAAGCGGATTTCTTTGAGCGCCAGCCATGCTTCCGTCACTTTTGTGCACTCAGCTATATCATCAAGATAGTCATCACTCACAATTAGTAGTATGAAGGATAATGCATTTATGTTAGCATCATTTGGTTTTGCCATCAATACTTCTTTTTTACCATAGCCAGGCTCAATTGCTACCTAACACCCTTTTTGTTGTAATGCTGCCCTTGCCCTAACACACCAAGCAAAACTATTATCGCTGTTTAGTTTAGGTATTCTAAACTCATCACTAATACCGGAAGCCATTTTTAGGTCTACTTGACTCTGCAACACTTATCACTTCCTTGCTGTATATTTATACAATTGTAACTAATTCCCATTAAAGTCATGGACCCATAACCTGTTGATACAAGTTTCCAGAGTTTTGCGATTGGGACTTAGTTGATGCAGAAAATTTACATTCCAAATAACATGCGCACAGCCTATATTCACTTTGTACTATACCTATCTACTCTCTACACATAATGCACACTAAATACACAAGAACATTGTAACTAGAGTTGTTCCAATACTGATACTAAGTATCAGTATTGGCCGATACTTCGCCTTTTCCCAATGTATCTGTATTGGGTATGGTATCAGGCCGATACTTTAGTATCAGTTGTAGACAATGAAGTCAGGTTATTACTTTAGGCACAATAATTACAGTATTTTGGTTTGTATACGCCTCACATTAAAAGAAAAAGAAAAGTAGGAACAAATACGGTATTTGCTTGTGTATAGCTATAGGGCACCCTTTGTTTCCCCCAAAATAAAGCAAAAAAATTCTGAGGTGTGGGCTACATGGGGGGGGGGGGGGGGAGTGTTAGCCATAAATTGTCTGGGGACGTTTCTCTCACTCTTACATCACTCCTCTTCCTTCTCTTTCTTTCTCACTTAGGGACCCTTAAGTTATGTGTAGGTCGAACCACCCCCCCCCCCCCACACTAATGGCATCCTGTCATGCCACAAAACCAGAGCTGCCTCTGGCCACCTACCCCCTTGTAATAACATCCAGATGTTGCAGGGATAATTCTGCCATCCCTCTTTGTTTCCATGACAGAGGCTAGCCAGAACCATGTTTTCCCTTTTTTCTTAGAAAGGGGAACCATTTTTTTCTTGGAAAGGAGAGGAGGCCCTTATTTAGATATGGGTAGTGTGACATTCTAGCACTGCAAAAAAAGAAGAAAGCTGTCACTACTAAAAGGAGAAAGGAGAAAAAAGAAAAAGGAAGCTGGAAATGTTGAGTATTTTCGGATTTTTTTTTTTTAATTTTGTCTTTTTCGCACCCAAGTTATTTAATTAAAGTATTTTCGAAACATATCGCAATCATTACACATTAATGTAAAAAAGAATAATTTATTCTATACTTACTAACAGGGCGCCACAAATTTTTGGTGCAATTTCATTTTTAAAAAAAACTTCCATGGAACTTGTTGCAAAATCATGGTGCGCACTATACACAAGTGCACGCTATACACGAGTAAATACAGTATGTGTCGTTCAAAATAATTGCACATAACATCACTTGTATTTCAAAACAAATGGGTTCACCTGAAAATGTTATGCAAAACATTGTAACGAGGAATTATTATTTTTAAAGATGTTTTCTTTTGTGTTTAAAGTTTGTTTTTTCCGGTAAGGTTGGTGTTTCATTGTATCTGCCATTAAATTAACATGACTTTAAAACTTAATATTTATCTAACTCAAAGGGCAGCATCTTCGTGAATAAACTTATATGCCCAAAAGCATATAACTCCACCACTTGTCAGCAAAAAATTGTTTAACATTGAGTGACTTGTATTAGAAGCGTTCCTTTTCAGTAACTTCTTGCGGGGAAATTGGAGGATTTATATTAATTTATTTCAATAGACACACGTCTTTGAATAAACTTGACGCGTGCCAAACTTCTCGGTTCTTTCGAATTAAGGGGTGACTACGCTGATTGCCTTTTTTTATCCTGGTGGAGGAGAGGGGAATCAAACCCCAGGGTTAGGCGTATTGAAATAAGCTCCCGTCCGGGGAATTTTACTACCCTCACAACCAGAGTTGTCATTAGGTGGGATGCCAGCGGATCATTCGAGAGTGATTGTGGGGATGATTGATATGGCTGTGGTGACGGGATTTATCCACAGCGGCCTCGTCGGCCGGCGTACGGGAACAAAATTTGCCGTTGTTTTACCGCGTGGTTTGTATGTGACCTTCAGAGGGAGTCGAACCCTAATAATTTTCCCTGAGGCTAATCTTATAGTACATTCGTTAGGCAGAGCTTTCACTGTCGGGTGTCGAACCCGAATTCATCTGCCCGAGGCTAATCGAACAATGTTCAAAGGAGCTGGGGTGACTTGAACAGAAGCTGCCGGGGTTTCTGGTACATCAACGGGTACTACAGTCTCTGTGGGTTCCGGAGCTATGTCTTCCTGCTTGATATCTTCAGGCAGGAACCAACCTAACAAATGCTTATGAGGGCTGTCTTGTGTCACAGGTATTACTATGTCATAGGAGATGGGTAATTCTACTGGCTTTACAAGTAACAGTTTTAACAGGATTTGAAGTGGGGAGTGATCTATTTAAGGTGCATCTCTCAAGTCGCATCTGGCAGCTCCCAATTCCACCGTGGTTGTTAGGCATTGAACTCGGTAATTGACAAGGAAAGCTATTCTACAATCACTGTAGGCGACACACAAGAAGTACGAGTTATGTAAGATCTATTATGGTAAACAAAAGCAATAAAAATGAGTACGTCACCCGATTAAATCAATACAAAAAATTAATACTAAACCAAATAATAAATTCTCAGCAGGTGAAGGTAAGCCTGGAATAAAACCGAATAGCAATATAATCCAGGCACGCAATTCACAGCGTGTGACGTAGTTAAGTTAATTATGTACCGACCTGCTACCGCGGGAGTCACAGGAAGTTGACTTAAGGTGAGAGTAGTGGGTACAGGTGGCAGGATTTTACTGAGTAGTGACTGGTTTGGATGAGCCTTACCCAAGCTGCAGGAGCTGGAGTGCTGGCAGTCTTCCCAAGCTGCCGGCTGGAGAGGGAGGAGAGTCTTCTCAGACTGTGTTGGCCTCGCGATCCTATTTGGCCGGTAAGCCCGGCGTCTCTCACTGGACCATGGAACTGGACATCTGCGGGGTGCGGGGAGTAGCGTTGCCTCCAACGTGGGATTTGGTTTATCATAGCGCTGGAGCATCGAACATTTCTTATCTCCCCGCTTGGAGACGATGACGAATAAAAACACCTCGTCCTGAGACTGGCTGGTCGTGACGTCACAAGGCCACGGGGGTGTTGCCATCTCGGGGGTTGATTGGAACTTCTTCTGTGCTAACACGAAGGGTTGTGGATATTCAGAATTAAATATTCTTTTCATCGGGGTGGCACTTGCATATAGGGAAACGGCCAGGCGTTGTTTAGTGTAATTACTTAACTTAATTACAATTACGTAATCGGCTGTCCAGGCTAGTAGAATCTCCGTGCTCGATACGTTTTTCTTGTTCGCCACTATTATGGCTTGTCCCGAGTGAAGGGTCACTCGCAGATGGGACGAAGTCGCCCGTAGAGAGCGCAGCATCCTGGCGTGCATCAAACTGATAATATGTAAGTGCCTATTTGACACTTTTTGCCGTCTAATAATGGGTAGGTAAGCACCGAGCCAAGTGAAGTGTAACTTATGACAGGACAAATCAGAGGACATGATTTTGAATGATTAATTGTTAAAGACAGTGAAGAAATCAATTATAATCGCCTGATTTGTGTCTCAAAATTACAAGTTTTCCTTGCAGTAAAATATGAATAATTACTCTAAAAGACAGACATTTGCCACGCGTGCAAGGTGTCACCAACAGGTAGAGGTATGGAGAGGTCATCATCACATCCTCCCCTGCCCCCCCCCCCCCCCCCATAAACCAATAGACATGAGACTGTCCAATCAATAACTTCTCAGTGCGCATAGGACATTTAAAATTTGACTTGCATTTGGTGTCGTATTTGAGTTTTCAGAGGGTTTTTGAAAGTTTTGGGGGTCAGCTTGCATTTTGTTTCGGATTACAATAAATTATATTTTAAGACATTATTTTCTTTATTTAAATGAGTCTAGGAGAAATGTTTTTAATGTTTTATTAACAGTAATACTTTTTCTAAAATTCAGTGCGAAGGGCATTGGTATCGGTTTTTGGTATTGGGGTATCAGCAGTGGTATAGGGGTATCAGTATCAGAAAACCTGGTATTGAAACAACTGTAATTGTAACTAGCCCAACATGGTGCACAGCTATTACTCAAAATACATACCCAAAAAAAAATATAATTTACTTATACACAAGTAATGTACAACATAAAAACATTGGTTCAACAGATTTGTGGTAATTACTTATTGCAGTTGGTTATATTACTTTAGTTCTAGTTGCATGTTTATAATATGCAGCACAGTACCAATTTAAATTAAATTAATTTAAGTATGTTTTTTAATAGTTTTTACCTTCAGAAGAGAGAGCATTATGCACAGTCATTCAGTCTGTTGAGACACATGGTGTCATTAAGACAGGCAGCTCATGTGGTCTGTGCACATTCTTATCTGAGGACAAGGATCTTTTGGTGCTTGCAGAGGACAGCCGCAGTTTCAAGGTAAGTAATTGTTGAATGTTTCCAAATGTTCCTTAGTCTAATTAACTTGAAACGATGTAGGAGAAGCAGTCCTTGAAGCCAGCTGGCCATACAAATTCTTAAGAGAATTTTTGGCAATGAATGATTAATGGGAGGTTGATGAGTGACCGTTGTACTGTAACAGTGAACAGGGAGTGAAAGAGAGATTCAGGTGGCACTTAACAGCCAATGTGTCTAGCTGTGGTGGGAGTGAAGTGAGGTGGATATGGAGCAGTGACAGAGTGCTGTGGTAGGAGAAACAAGAATACACCCTAGAAAACCCACAGGCCAGTAACAAAGTCTACTACATTTTCCACATGCAAAAAGTTGGTTTTGCTCTATTACGTATTGAACCCAGTTCACAATGGTGGGGGTAAGTAGTTTAACCGTTGTGACTTCAGCAGCAAACAGCTAATGTGGGCCATCATACAAGGAAACAAGGTGCATAAGTTGCAGAGACTTAGTACAGGGATATGATGAAATTGAAAAATATAGCTGAAGTGGAATATTGAATGATTTGGGCACCATCTTGCCGAATGACTAGTGCAAGCAAGTATTAACTCTGTTTCTCAAGGTTATATATGAAAATCTTGTGGCGGGATTCTGCCTCACTTCTCCATCTTGCTGTTACATTTTGCATATGATTAGGTGTAGTACAATACTGGCTTGAACGTAACCTGGAATGTGCCAGGTTTTTTGCTAACACAGTAGAACCTCTCTATTACGAACCTTCACGGTTCCCAAGAATAGGATCGTAATAGGGGGGTCCTTAATAAAAAATTTGGAAAATTTTGGGCCGATTTTGATCCCTATGCCCCAAACTTGTAATTTTTGCATGAAG
This sequence comes from Dryococelus australis, assembly GCA_029891345.1. Taxonomy (NCBI): domain Eukaryota; kingdom Metazoa; phylum Arthropoda; class Insecta; order Phasmatodea; family Phasmatidae; genus Dryococelus; species Dryococelus australis. The sequence goes on along the minus strand of CM056997.1, from coordinate 91,609,200 downwards.
TTCATGTTCAGTTGTCTCTAGCGCATAAAAAAAAACACTTTTTTAATTAAATATAAATACGTATGTATATTTTAATATCTGGACGTCTCCTGATTAATTTGATACCCAAGAAAGGCATATTGGACCACCACTTGTCGTAAAAAAGAATGCCTAAACACTGTATGACATCACTATTGAAAATGTGTAAAAAGATTAGACTATGTATTATTAAAATATAACTAAACACTGTTGGAGGTGCCTTATATTTGAAGCAAAACACAGAACTTTATTTATTGATAATATGTATGAAGATACATTGGATCACTCGTTTGCTGGGGCTAGCAGCGAATACATTGCCAAGCACACGTAGCTGGGCGAGCGCCTAGATCCTCTGCAGCACAGCCGGGCGCGGCGACTCACATCTGTCGATCGGTCCTAGATCCTCGTGGCTGGGCAGCTGTTGGTCAGTCGCTACAAGATTATTCTGGCAGGCAGGTGCCAGCCGGCCGCCACCAGTGCCGTTGTTACAGGGCCAGTTCGCTTCATAACAGCGGCCCAGTGTTGATAAAACATGCTGACGGATACTATTCATGATAATGTGTTGAATTTATACGTAATGTAGGCGGTGTGTTGGCCTCTGCACTGGCACGATGAGGCCCGGCAATGTTTACGGGAATATAAAAATTTAGTGCGGTCTACTAGAAATATTAACTATCCCAAATTTTGCATCAAAAACTTCTGACGTGACCTATACATGCACACAGCCTTGCTCACCAAAATATGGTAACATAAGAACACAATTTATTTGCACACACTTACCTACCTTTTTTCACTTTACGCATAAAGTTGACTTCACAAGAGAAAAAAAAAACAATTGCCCACCAAAAAAATTAACATTGAATTAAATTTGAAGTTATACATACACTGATTAAGAAACTAGTCTGTAATGTGCCACTGTTTTTACAGGAAATGATGAGGGATAATGGAAGCGAAAAAAGACAGGGAGGGTAAGGCAGAGGCCATGTGACTAGGACAAAGAATCCTTACTGATGCTGCAGCCCCCCCCCCCCCCCAATCTGTAAGGGACAATAGGACAATACATCAGTGTCCCCTTCTGGCATGAAGTAATTTATTGCTTCACGCTGCTTGGGGCAACAAATGTCAAAGTGTCTATGACAGCAGCTTAAGAAATGTGAGACCACTAACATCAGTAAAGGCTAGTTTCCCATAGACTGAAAACCATGGATAATAGAAACTAGTTGGAGAAAAGGTCTACAAAAACAAATTTGCACATAACTGAAACTGGTCCAAGATACAGCTGTTGAGGAGGGATTACTGTATCTATTTTTAAACGTGCCTCAAATTTTCGACTTGTTTAACTCAAACTTTCTACGGTTCCTCAGGATTGGGTCATAATAGAGAGGTGGTCATAATAAATGGGGTCATAATGGAGGGGTATTGCTGTAGCTATGTGAAAACTTCACACAAATAAGACAGGTAAGAGCCAAGTTCATTGTGGTATCATTTGGTTCAAAATATGTAACAGAAATTATAAACATAATTAAACAAATTCATTTAGTGGGCCTAGTACTTCATGTGTGATATGGGGCTGACACGTAAAAGACCTCTTCAGATCGTAATGTATAATAAATGACATAAAAACCACTACCTCAGAAGGAGGTAGTGCCACACTCGGAGAAAGCAAAAACCACACAAAAAAAGTTCTGGTAAATTAAAGTCTTTTGCAAAGTGATTGGTGAACAAGAATCAAAGCTTCTCTGTGCAACTATATCCAGATCAGCACCTATGCCCACTGAGTCAAGACTAACTTGGTGTGACGAGATGGTGCTAGCTGCAATCTCTCAAGGAAAAAAAGATAATTTTATTTAATGACCTCATCTTCACATTGACGACAGAAAATTAAATGAAACCTACCATTAAGTTGATGCCGGCTAACAGCCAGCAGCGTTAAGACCATGATGGCGCTCACCGTTCACATGACACGTGGGTAAGCACGTGTGCGAAGAGGCCATAACCTAGACTTTCCCGTAATGGGATATTTGTTTGAAGTGTAAACCATGTCAAGTGTAAACCAGGGTCAAAGTGTTCTAAAATGTTAAAATTGTATGTTCATAAAATGTTGCACCAGGCTTGGTTCAAATTCAAAAGGGACGTTATTATTCCAGCGTAAACACCTCCATATAGAACAATCAACAAACACAGAAAATTCACAATTTAAAAGCTTAGAGTGAACCGCTTGTGTGAACCCCGTAGGCAGCCATGGTAGGTCCGCGCAACCTGTCGAGGAGAGCTGGCGAGGTAGGACGCTGTCACGTACGCACTTCAACCTCTTTGCACTAAGTTAGATTTCCATAGCACTTTTAGTATACCGGTTAACCTTTTCCTTGGGTACGTTTTGCCAGACATTCCCCAGCATTATGCTTCCGCTTAAATAAATAATTTTGCAGCCCTTGTGGCTTTTTGGAATTTAAACGAGAGGAGGAGGAGATGCTGGAGAGTTCACGCGGCCCGCGCAACTTGTAAATCAGATGCCATCTGCCTACACTTGTTTGTGGTATGAGATACTGCCTTGTTCATGCACTGTTGCCAACTCCCACTCCTAACATCTCCCTTTTTTTTTTTTTTTATTGATAGTCTTTCCATCTCTTGGGTTTGCTTATGGTGTCTTTATTGCAAAATACTCTAGAGCACTGTCCTGTGGAGCCAACTCTTCTTGATGGTGTGCTGTCTGGCTCCTGTTGGATGTCCCAGCCTCGCCATCTGTCCTGTGGGGAAACATAATCTGTCTCTGCTATCACTGGTCATACTGGGGTTGAAGGTGGAGTCACAGCATTCTGTGCTGTGTAGAGGGGTGAAAGTTGCTGCTCTGCCAAGCCAGTGATAATCCCCCATGCTTTGGTGGTGTTCCTGATGCTGTTTTGCAGGCATCTGGAGTCCTTGAGGGAACTACTGTTGCTGGTCTGATCATTGTGTGATGTCATCTGTAGGTCCGGTCCTCGATCTGCACGCTATATATGTTTGATATTTTAGTCCATGACTTCTTAGCTCCTCCTATACCTTGCACCATAACTGTTTGTCCCTGATCTAAGCTTGGGAGCGCCTTTTTTTTTTTTTTTTTTTTTTTTTCATAAACTTTTTTGTATGCATCGTTATTGTTGATGAGCTTGGCTGTACCAGCCAAGCTCATCAACAACAACAATGGTAACCATAGGTATTCTCTGTTTCAGCTGTCTGGTATCTATGGGAAGGAGCATTCTTAGGCACCTGGCCATGCATTGTTGAGCTGAACTGGACTCCATCCCTTGTGTGGGTATGTTGCGCCATTCAAGGATTGCCATGGCTGGATCTGTATTGGCTATTCTGCATTTCTTTAGCATCATCTTGCCTATCTTTACTGTGGCTTCTACCTTGTCGTTGCCTTGTGGATGAAATGGAGCTGATGTGATGTGTTTGAATTGCCAAGTTGTTGCAAAATTTCCAAACTCCTTGCTCGCAAATGGTGGCCCGTTTTCTGTTACTACAACTTCTGGAATGCCATATCGACTGAACTGTGTTTTAAGTTTCTCAATTACTTTGAGCGCTTGATGGTCTGTGGCTTCATCCAACTCCCAGAAATCGGAGCAGTAGTCCACCACAATCAAGTACTGTCGTCCCTCAAGCTCAAATAAATCCATCCCAACTTTCTGCCATGGTCTTGGAATATTGTGTTCATGGAGAGGAAATGGCTGTTGGCTTGATTAATATGTTAAGCATGCCGTGCAGGTCTCTATGTGGTGTTTGATATCTTGCTTCAGATGGGGCCAGTATACAGTTTCTCGTGCCCGTCTTAATATTGCTTCTATTCCTTCATGGCTACTGTGTAATTTGCGTAACATGTCCCTGCGTTTTTCTGCTGGTATGACTACTCGCATTGCTCTGTATATTACTCCTTTATGGTAGCTCAGCTCATCCTTGCAGTGGGAAAACTGTCATATGGCAGGGGAAATGTCACTTTTCTCTGATGGCCATCCTGTTTGTATTAGTTTTATTAACTCCTGTAGTGTTGCATCACATCCTGTTGCTTCTGCTATGTCTTGGAGTGTCTGTGGTAATATGTTTGTGACAGGTTGTATGCTTTCCAGACTAAGGAGGTATTGTTGCATCTGTAAGCTGGAATCTGGACCTGTGTTTGACATTGGTACTCTACTTGGATGGTTAGTTAGTACTTGTTCTTTGCATTGCTTGTACACGGTTTCCAACGTGTACCTCTGAAGTGCTAAGCATATGCTTTGAAGTTGTGGAGGCACCTGTGAGATTGGTTTCCTGAAAATTGTCTCGAGTGGTTTGTGGTCAGTGTGAACTACTATTGTGTCTGTTCTGCCCCCGATGTACGCATGGAACATCTTGCATGCAAAGTAGATGGCAAGTGCCTCCTTCACTATTTGAGCTTAGTTTCATTCCATTTTTGTGAGACTCCTTGATGCATATGCAACTGGCTTTCCATGCTGAAGTAGAACTACCCCCAACTCGTACATGCGTGCATCATACTGTATCACCACTGGCACTTCAACATCATATTATTGTAGAACTGGTGCTGAGGTTGCTAGCTTCTTTATTTCTGCCAATGCTTGGTCTTGGTGGTGTCCCCAGTACCAGAGGACATCCTTGTGTGTTAACTGTCTGATGGGTTCACGTACTGTTGCTAGATGTGGTAAGAACTTGGTTAGGTAGTTGACAAATCCTAACAGGGTACGTACTTCCTGTTGATCTCGCGGGGCTGGCATTTCTTGAATGGCTTGTACCTTCTCTTGGACTGGTTTCAGTCCCTTACTTGTGACTTGGTGTCCAATGTATTTCAGTTCTGTCTTCCAGAAACGTAGCTTGCTGGGGTTAAATTTGACATCCTTTTCTCTGGCTCGATGGAACAGTTGTAGCAGATTCTCGTCATGATTTATTTGTGCCTCTGTTTCAGTTTGTCCTTTCCCATACACTAAGATGTCATCTGCCACTGTCTCAACTCCTGGTAGATCACCCAATGCTTCCTGCAACTTCCTCTGAAAGATATCTGGAGCACTGCATATGCCAAAGGGTAACCTTAGCCATCTGTATTGTCCAAATGGTGTATTAAAGATGGTGAGTTTGCTACTTTCTTCTGAGAGTTTTATCTGCCAATACCCATTTTTTGTATCCAACAGACTGAAAACCTTAGCCTTAATGAGTTCTGGTAAAATTTGATCCAACACTGGTACGGGATAATGTGCTCGCCTCATTGCCTCATTTAGATTTTGTGGAGCCAACCAAATGCATAGTTCTGCTTGGCCCTCTGGATTGTTCCTTTGGTCAATCACCATGCTGCTGACCCAATCTGTTGGCTCTGTCTCCTGCACTATGACCTTTTGTTGTTCAAGCTGTTGCAGCAATATCTTTAACCCTTTCTTTAGTGGTATTGGCACACGACAGGAATGGATCTTGCTGTGATTTGGCATCATCCTTCACATCCAACTGTACTTCCCCTGGTATTTGCCCCAGACGTATAATGTTTCTTAAAATTCTTGTCTGATGTCATCTTCTGTTATTTTCCCTGATATTAGTCTGTTTTTCTGTTGCGTTGTGTGTTCATTCAGCCTGTTCACATACCCTTCCACAGAGCACAATTTGGCCTTAACCCGTATTAATCTTAGCCGCATGCTGTCTGTTGCACTTATGATGGGTGTGCAGTCTAAATCTACAATCTGGAAGGTGAGAATGTACGTGCCCTTTGTATGTGCACTGCAATGTTCGTTGTCATAACAGGATTAACTGAGTGTTGGCATAGCACTTCAGCACTGTGGTGGAATTGCCAAGTTGTGGGTCTACTTCACCTGTAACTCTCTGTAGGTCTTAAATGCTCATGACATTGCGTGTGGCACCACTGTCTATTTGGCAGACTACTACTGTTGGAAAATGTAAAGTTGTATACAATTTATTTTCTGTTTGTTTTTGTTTCTGCTTACAACTGATTCTCTTCACCATTCAGGCCTACTTCCTGTATGAAGTACATAATATCCTTATCATGCAGCTCCATACAACCTTGATTTTGTATGAAATTATAGGGGTGTTTGCTCTCTGCATCTTCCATTTGCCTTGACCTACATACTGTGGCGAAATGACCCATTTTCTTATAGTGGTGGCACCCCTTCCCTGCTGCTGGACAAAACCGCTTACCTTGTTGGTGAGATCTTACACAGTAGATACAGGTCTGGGAATTGTTTACTTTTGCTGGTTGTCTCTTGTCTTGCACAGTTGTCTTACTGGGCCGCAACTCTCGGGGCTGCATGTCTCGTGATCCTCGCACTACGTGTATCACATCTTCTGATAGTTTGTGCATGTCTTGGCACTCTGCCATATGCTGTACTTGTTGTTCGGTAAGTTCATGAGCACTAGCGATGTTGATAGCGGTTTCCAAGGTTAGGTTTTTGTTTGATAATAACTTTTTCCAGAGACTGTTGCTTTGTATTCCTAACACCAGCCAATCTCTTATTAACTCTGCTAACAGTCCACCAAATTCACACGTTGCCGCCCGAGTTTTCAATTTCTCCACATATTTTGCTACTGATTCTGACTATGTTTGCACAGTCAATCCGAAAATGAAGCGCTCATAGATGACATTCTTCTCTGGTTTGAACACCTTGTCTAACTCCGTTGTTATCAATTTTACCGTGTTTGTTCCATCGTCTTTCAGGTTAAGACTGTGTTAAGTCTTTACACCTTCAACTCCTAAAATTGTTCTGAATGTGGCCACATGAACTGTTTCTGGTAGTTTGTCTACTCCTGTCGCAAGTGCATAGTCTTGATACTGCCTCTTGAAAGTACTCCAATTTTCTGCAATGTTTCGTTCTTTCAACAGCAGCGGAGGACATGGTAATGTAAAACTATGCGCCATGTTGGTGCGCACATGAATTTCTTTGATTACCGACACTTTTTTGCTCCCGCCGTGATACTTTCTAATTTGCTATGTGTCGCATAATTTCGCTATTGCGTATCACTTGTTCACTTTCCTGTCACAGGTTTATTTCTGCGTAATGATTCATAATTCCATAGCCAAAAGGCAACACACCGCTGCCACCATGTTTTTGGTATGAGATACTGCCTTGTTCATGCACTGTTGCCAACTACACTCCTATCAACACTGAAGTCTTTTTGTTGTAATTGCTATGTGCAATATGAAGGGCTATACTTCTATATATCTATTTCAGGGTATTTTTCATGTTTAATTGTGTTACGGCTACATCGCCCATGGCCACGCGGTTAGATATCGCTAAGTCCATATTTGCTCCATCCATACGCATTAAGGGTATAATTTTGTAATATCATGCGCGCTTTAGTAAATCTCAGGGTTATATGTAATATTTTATTCAGGGTTCTGTGAATTTTTCATGATTGATTCTTTTGTATGTATGACCATGCTGTCTTTTGCACATGTTGATTTTCCGCCATCAAGCGGGTACAAGCTGTTGTATGCTTTAATCAGGAAGGGAATAATTCTCCCCACGCCGAGACCACTGTGTCCTGTAATTATTTGCCGTTTTCACAGAAAACTACTGCAATTCCACCTGCACCACGTGGTCCTCTACACACTGTATGCAGCAGCATCCGCGCCATCTAAACATAATTTCACGCACCTGCTTGTTTATTGTGCGTATTCATATTGTGTCCCATGTTGTATCATCATTATTTGTGTAATTTGTACTGTGACATTATTTTTATCCTAGCTGGCTATGTGTAAAGACCGTCACCATACTCACCACGTGCTGGGAGACGCGTCCTGACGAGTCCACGTTAGTGACGTACAATAATCACACGTGTTCTGGGTTCATCTTGTAATTCTCCATGTCATGTCTCCAGGAAAAATCTACAGTCCATCCTAGCGGCTGTAGACCTCTTTCCTTGTAGGGACTGTGTTCTCAAACTACCCAGAGAAAATCATTCATCTAGGAGTGCACTAGAATGATTGCGAGCTGGGGGAGGAACCCAATGGAATTAGCTAGACACGTCCGAGTTTCAATCATATAATTCATCTTTCTGGCACAATATTGTACAAGGAAATCAATAAATGGTATATTGCTCAGTGCAAAATATGTGCATTTATTTGTAGCATCAGAACAACCAACTCCCTCCATTTTTCAGTAATAAAATGTTTAGTATTTGTCAGTGTTTTGTGAAGACGCTCGTGTAAGTTGGACACACAGAACCCACAGCATCCCTGAGAACCCTGAGTCTCGAAGTGCGGTGTCTTGGGAAGCACCGCTGGCACCCACCTGCCGTAAGTGAATTGTGTCATCGTTCATCTCGTGTCTCACCCGACGGATCGTTCATCTCGTGTCTCACCCGACGGCGTAAAAGTTATTTAGTGAGAACCACTTGGCTGATAAGTTCTTTGTGGTTTTAAATATCTTTCAGATTTGTTTAGTTCAGCTTGAAATTATCTAATTATGTATTTTGGAAAAATATGTTCAATAATAATTCCCTTATGCATTAAAAGGCAAGGCAGTGTAAAATAAACATGACACATGGACACTTTCCCTTGATTTCATTTTAAAATATTATGCAAAATTACAATTTAAAATTTTAGTTTTCAGAGAGAGAGATATATATATATATATATATAGACACACACACACACATATATACACACCCAGAGGAATTGTTCTGGAATATTAATTCCAATGAAAAACAACAAATAAACATATAAACTAGGGTTGTGCGAATATTCAGTATACCAAAACAAAAACAAAAAATGACAGCTTTCATTTTCGTTTCTGTAAGAAATGTGGTTGCTGAAAGTCGTAACAAAATAAAAATTCTCCATTTCGATGAATTTTGGGGGGTTTAATGAATATTCATGTAGTGTGCCAGCAAAGAAAATTTTTGCCTGTAAATAATCTTGTTTGTGTTGTTATTTCATAACTGGAATAACTACATAAATTGAACATTTAAATGTAGGAAAAACCCCCTGTAGTAAATACTCCATATCCTACATTTTTTGGGTTTGACTTTACAATGAATAACCTGCTATAATGTTATTAAATTTGTTACGTTTTCATTAAGGCTGAGCTCTAATGATATTATTTTTCATTTTCGTTTCAGTTTCACGAAAGTTCATATCATATTTTTCATTTTTGTTTCGTAAGAAAAAAGTCACATTTGCACAACTCTAATAGAAACCCTTTTAAACCCTTCTCAAAAATTAACAGCACTATTCTACACTACAGGATTATACTCTATTTTAGGCGAGAATGTGCTTTTGCCTGCATCTTATTTTCTTATATAACACTCGTTTTCCTGGTGGGTTAGCATTTGCCTGGACTATTTTATTACTGGGAATGCTACACACACACACAGCTCTGTTGTTATTTCCACTGGTTTTGCGTAACACCCATGGAAATGAAGAGTAATGCACTCGAAATTGGCTGTTTTGCAGTCTTGGAATGGTAAACGGGACTCTGGAACCCATTCGTAGCGTGTGTGCACACAAGCAAATGGCACAAACACACATGCTGTGCATCCCTTATGTTGCATGGCCTTACTGCTGATGTGCTTGATGTAGGGTAATAGTGGGCTGAATTCCTGATTGGGTGAAGGACAATGTCACAGCCAACATTCCAAACACACTTTCAGAATTTAAGATACAATTAATATCATAGCAGTCATAAGTTTTAGTCATTTAGTTGGGAGAAGAAAGTATATTTATTTTTTGATTTGCCGTAATGCCTTACCATTTTAAATATTTGTGTAATTTTTGCCTTAGAAATATGTTTGTCTTGTCAAGAATTACATATTTAAAACAAAATGCATTTCTGCTGAATATTTTTTTATTTGGTGTACTTTGTAAACACCAATGTGTTGTGTGTTTCTATTTATCACAGTTTTGTCTAGTAATTTTTTTACAAACTGGTGAATACTAATCCTTTTATGATTGCTAGTATAGCTAACTTAATTACTTATCAACTGTGCCCTGTGAAAGCCCCTGCTACAGTGTATTGATGTTGAACCATATTTCAGATTAGGGTGTACTCACTTACTGTGTCTGTACTAAATTGTGTGTACCTGAGTTTCTTCTTTTCAATGAAGTATGCATTTTTCCTTTGTTGCTTCACCTATATCTTTCATGGAAGTGTAAAAAAAAATTTAACATTTTAAACATGTGGGGTTAAAAAATTATTTAATTGGTGGTTCAAACTTTTTTATTTATTAAAAACAAGACTAACATACGTATGTGACTGTGATAACAGCTAGTGATACCTAGAGTATAGTGTAATTGTTTGTCTATTAAATAGCAAACATCATACTTTATGGGAAAAAAAACTTTGTTTGGTGTAAGACCCAAGATGTGTGTAGGTAATATTAACAGCATTCAAAATGTAGACTGTCACAATCAAATAGTTAGTATTGCTTGTTTGAATATTTGAGAAACAAGAATGGCGGTGTAGGTGTTGGACGTTGCTGCACTGTCCATCCTGTATCACTCAGCGAGCATGAGCTCTGGTGTCATCACGTGCATGATGTTTGCTGCCAACAAGATACTGCTCGGCACTAACAGTGGCATGGTGACCATGCTCAAGGTTACGAGGAGTAATACATATCTTCGTGCTAAGCTCAATGTGGCAATGACTTTTCAGAATGGCAAAGCTACAGGTATTTATTCTTCTGATTAGATTTAACTAAGGATGAGCTAATTGAAACCATAATTCATAATATTTCTAAAATATAAAATTTATATTCTTGTTTATATAATGGGTTCAAGGATTTGAGAATTGGAGTTGCAACAAGAGTAAACTATTCAGTTCAACATTATGTTATATTTTTAACAAGTTGAAGTTCTGTTATCTTAACTACACAATTTCATTACTTTTCATCTTCGTATACTAAAATTAATTCTCAAAAAAAATGTTATTAATTTGTTTTTAAATTGTTTTACTTTCAATTGCAGTATAGAAACAATTGCACATTCATATCAATGTCCCAGTGAAGCGCTTTGTCTTGCTTCCTGTGGGGCAACAGGCAACATATAACATGACCAGAAACTTGTTAAGGTCGACAGGTACAGTCTCAATGTGGCACAAATGGGCTATGGACATATTTAAACATGAAAAGTCTCTTAATGTCATGGTATATCACATTTTCAGCAGAAACATGCATAGATACAGTAAATTTGTCTTTGTTTTTCTCATATAATTACTGTTTTAGAAACATGTGTTTAAAAAAACTGCCAACAATAACACTAAATGTGGACTGCTTGTCTGCTGACCAGGTGGCATGCTGACGCACCGGCCTGAAAGTCACCCCTGTATTGTCAATTTCATGTAAGTGGGGTAGATAAATTTTAACAGTTCTATAAAAGTAGCACGGCCACAATATATCCTACCACAGCTGTTTTGTCAGTGAATAAAAACCTCCCTACTCTGTGAAGATGTTTGTAAACAAATGTTTGAGTCAATGCACACTTGCATTTTCCTCTTTCCTCATGTTTCCTGTCATGGCAGGCACTGAAAGACTGACATTAGCTAACTTCCATCCAGTAATCAACGTAGGATATTATAACTATGTTGCCTTTCCAACCTGTTAAATTTTTGTAATTGCCATGTTAAGTTTGTTGGGTTCTGTTTATTTTATTTCAAGGAAAACTGAGAGAAGGGAGAGGGACAGGGTACTTTAGTTTAACTGAGACTGCATTGTTTTGAGATTCTAAAGAGTGTGTGACATTTTGAGTTGCATATTATTATGGAGCAGTGGAAAATTTTGCTAGTATGGAAATAACATTCAAATTATTATAACTCCGAAAATTTTAACTTCGATGAAAAATAAATAAATAAAATGTTATACATACATCGCTGTTTGTATTTGTACGGATGTAGCAGTACACACACAAACACTTTGACCGAGATTAACTTTACACTCGTTGAATTTACGATATAGGCAAAAAAACAAATACTATTTACACACAACAAAAGTATTGAAAGTGCTGCTTTTTCAGGCCACATGCATTTATAGTATCGGTTTACAAATCCATTATTTACAAAACACGCAAACTTACTGTTTGTAAAATTTGCAACCTCGTGTACATGAGTTTTCCTATGGAAATCCTTGCAAGTTTACTTCACTAAAATTGCATTTGTTTGTGACTAGCATTTAATCATTTATATTCAGAATCACTCAGTAGAATCAACACTGTGCCCGTTTCCTGAAACCAACAAAGTTAAACTTAGAAACAGAAGTTATATTTGTGTCACATAATTGCGGATGGCGTAAGGAAAATGGCTAAACGAGCAGTTTTACAAAGCAGTAAACATGTGCCAATTAATATTACATTTCACTCAAGAAAACGCACTACAACAGTACCTACAACGAACTATGCTTAAAGAAAGCAAATAAACAAAATAATTAACTACTGATAAAATATTCCGACAACACCAACAAGATATTCATATAAGCACAGATGAACAACGGCTTTCCCCAGGGCTGGAAACTGGAAACAAAACATGGCTAGCCATTGGCTGGAAACGTTTACTGTTCGTATGTGTCAACATGCTCTGTAATAGTAATTACTAAACATTTTTTAAAAGTCAATTCACTAAAAGCCAAAAAAATGTAATATTGCTTAAAAAACATAATTTAAACCATAAATATTGTAAGTATAATTAAAATTTTACATTACAACTTTTAGTTCCAAGTACTGTTTTCTTTCAAAGCCATCATCAAAATCACCAACTTAACAACATGCATCCTGCAGGAATTCATCAGCTGATACATACAATACATACAATACTTTACAAATGAGTGCATTTACTGTTAACATAGTGGGTAGGCTGGTCACATTATCTGTCAGATTTTACTTCACTTATATGAAATGGACAATAACAATTACCTTCTTTTACTATCAGCATCACACAGCTTACATTGCTATTACTATTATAGTATGTAATTCACTCGATGAGAGCCAGAAAGTAACACTGCGACTCACTTACTCAGGCAAATAATTATTCTTATTGGTAGAAACTAGAGGTGCACGAGTACTATCTTTTCATGTGTTGAGTTGAGTCAAGCCAAGTAGTTACAAAGAATAGAGTATTTTCAAGTCGAGCTGCCAGCACTAATTTTGTCTACTTGTTTAATTTTTCTTGAGCTATAAGATGTATAAACATGCATGCTTCTGCATGCTTAATTTATGTTTAATCAATAAAAACTGTTGATGATAAACTACATATTACTTTAATTAATTTACAACTGCACTTATTAGTTTTTCTGTTTTATCTAAAGACTACAGAATTTCCCAGTAAAAAATTTTTCATGAATAAAATTTAATAAATATACAACTTACACTACTCTTTTAGATCTAATATTAAGCAAAAGGAAAACTAAAATAAATTAGTGTCAATGGACTGCAGTTTGGGCCTTTAAATTTTTAGATCTTTGAAAAGCACAAACACTAAACCACCTAGAAAAATTATTTTCATATTTACACACAACTTCTTTAGTGAATAAATAAATCTACAAATCTTCAGGCAAGAAAACCAACTCCTCATGTTCCTCTGTTAAAAGTGTTCTTTTGGAGGTAATTATGTTTCCAGCTTGAGAGAAAACACATTCACATGCAGGACTAGTTGCTGAAATTGGCAGGTATTTCAGAACAACTTTTTTCAATGCAGGAAATTGTATAATGTTGTATTCCCACCATTTCCATGGATCTTGCATTCTTGAAATTGTTTTTCCTGTGAGATAATTCTGAACTAGCAGTTTTCCCTAAATAGGTGTCAAGAATACTCCTCTTTGTCTTTTGAACTACATCATGAAATGCTTCCCACAAACTGCATGATGGTACAGGTTCACTAGTACAATAAAAAAAGTCATAATTTTTTTTTTAATAACAGTGAATTAGCTCACTTACTATATTGAAATAATACCTTACCTTCCTCTGAAGGAACTGGTTGCAAAGTGGTCCTGATGCATTCTTCAACCTCAGATTGTAGTTTTCCTTGCACAACTATCTTCTCATGCTTGGGAAGAATTACACTTTTAAACAGAGGATCTAGAAGCATAGACAACAAATGTGTTGGATTCTGTTGAGACTATGTTTTGGGAAACCGTGTTGCTCCATTCAGCACTTTCTGAACATTTCTTGCAAATGTAACACCGGCTGATCCTTGTTTCTCCCGAATAAACTTGTTGTTTATTTGCTTCAGTCCAAAAACAATTGGTAGTACCATAGATAAACTTGGTGTAGTGTCTAGGCATATTCCTTTTGTTTGCTTGATGGAGTGGCTGTAGCTATATAATGTAGCTCTCTGCCAAGCGCCAATCTTCTTCTGTAAGTGGTGAAACAGAGCAAGGATTTGCAGCTAGTTCTGCATTTATAGATTTTTTTATAGCATATGGTCTTTCTAACATAAGAAACTCACTATTCCATCTAGTTGCAACATCTTGGTAACTTCCGAGCATTTTTCATCATTCAGTTTTTTTGAAGGGCATAGAGTCTTTCTCTAGCCTGGCAGTTATGTTAATAGTGCCCTACAATAGCACAACATTTTGTTAAGAGCCTGTCCATATCTTCTGTTAGCTTTTTTGCATCTGATATTACTAACAGTACTGTGTATGTAAAGCATGATAGATGAATCCAGTTTCCTTTTATGGCATTTGAAATGTTGGCTGCATTGTCAGTGACAACAAATGCTAGCAATGTGGTTTCCAACAAATCGTACTCCTTCACGACTGATTTAATTGTTTTTTTTTATTTTCACACATGCAAGACTGTCTGGAAAGTAAGAATTGGCCAACATAAATTTTCTCAGAGTGAAATCTTGATTAACGTATGACGCCAGCTAACAGCCAGCAGCGTTAAGACCATGATGGCGCTCACCACTCATGTGACACGTGGACACGGACATGCGCAAAGAGGCCACAATCTGAACTTTCCTGTAACGGAATATTTATTTGAAGTGTAAATTATGTCTCTTGTTTTATTTTCAGGATCCCAAGTGTTTTAAGTGTTTAAAATGTATGTTTAAAAATGTTGCACAATGTTTGGTTATGAATTCAAAATGTGCACTGCACAAAGAATAGGAACATTATTGTTCTGGTATGAATGCTGTCATAAAAGACATTTAACGAATACAGAACATTCACAGTTTAAATGTGTAATGTAAATCTATATTTGAATTATTTATGTGCCATTTCTTTTAAAAGATAAAAGTTTTACTCGGCATGCATAGTACTTCCGCTTGTGTGAACCCCATAGACAGCCATGGTAGGTCTGCACGACCTCTGCCTCTGGGCAGTCCGTTGAGAGCTGGGAAGGTAAGACACTGTCACGTACGCACTTCAAACTTTTTACACTGATCTAAATTACAATAGCTCACTTTTAGTATACCAGTTAACCTTTGCCTTGCGTACGTTTTGCCAGACATTTCCCCAGCATTATGCTTCTGCTTAACCTAGTAATTTGTGCCCTTGTGGCTTTTTAAATATAATCTAGGAGAAAGTAGGAAAGATGTCTGAGAGACCACGCGGCCTGCGCAACTTTGAATCAGGGGTCATCCGCCTATGCTAAAGGCGTTTCAGTGTAATTTCTGTTTAATTACTGCGTGCAATATTGAGGGCTTTATTTCTATGTATGTATTTTAGAGTTTTGTCATGTTTAAATTTTTTTACGGCCCACATTATTTGCGACCACATGGTTAACTGCCACCAAGTCAATATCAGCGCCATCCATGCGCTTTGAGGGTTTATTTGTGTAATATCATGAGCACCATCATTAATTTCAGGGTTATATGTATTATTTCATTTAGTGTTCCGTGTATTTCCATGTAATTGATGCTTTGTATGTATGACCACGCTGTCTCGTTCATGTTTGATTTTCCCGCCATCAGCACAAGCCTAGAAATGTCTCAATCTGCAGGAGAATATTTTTCTCAACAACACTAACAATTTGTCTGACAATAATTTGCAGTTTTTATGAAGAAATACTGCAATTTCACCTGCACCACGTGATCTGCTACAAATCTTATCCAGCAGCATCCACGCCTTATAAGCTTGCTTTCATACTTTCACGCATCTGCATGTTTATTATGACCACCCATGTCGTGTCCCATCCTGCCTCATATGTATTTGTGTAGTTGTGTCATTTGTGTAATTTGTACTGTGATATTATTTCCGTCCTAGCCGGCTATATGTAAAGGCCATCACCAGGCTCATTCACCAGTTGCTTGAACTCGGGCTCACATACAATTGAATATGCATGATTACCTTTAACAATCTATCTAGCCACTTGATTGGACAGAGCTGTGGACTTTGCACTGTTTCATGGCCATTTTATAGAAGAATGAACAAGCATATTCATTGATACCTGTTTAGGCAAGTTGCACACAGCAAATGATATTGAGGAAGTTTTTGAGTGTCGTTCTTTAACTTCATTTTTCCATTGTGCATGTTTTGCAGGTTGTTTATTTTCTAGATGTCGAATCAAGCATGTTGTATGGCCAGTTTTAGTTTTTAATATTTGACTGCAGTAGTTGCATCTTGCAGTAACTTCACTGTTACTTGTAATCTTATTTTTAGAAAAGAAAAATTCCAAAAGAATTTCTATTAGTGGCTGTAGTTCCATAATTGGTCTTTGGAGAGCTGACATCTTGTGAAAGGTTTATACTTTCCTTTACTACACTGTCTTCATCACTACTGTAGGACTGTTCCCAGGAACACTTCGGTATTCTATACATAATTAAATATTTATTACACTACTGCTGAAAGCATGTAAACACCAGAACTGTATCACAAAGTAATTAATAGTCACAGTTCACACACACACACACACACACACTTTCTTGTATCTCTCCACAGACTAACATTTGGACAGGGAATAAACATAATGGTGGGTGGTATCCTTTACCTTTCACTACCCTTTTACAGCATATTACCCTCACATAAACTCTGCATCTCACTTCTTGTCATCTTTCCTGATTTAAATCAGCAGTGTGCTAAAAGGAACCACTCCTAGCCTGCATACCAAGCCGCAACATAATGGGGATATCATACACAAAGAGCTGCCCTTAAGACTGGCAACCTTTGGTTTGGGACATGTCCCAACAAAATATGCCACCTGCTGAGCGGAAGGGAACAGCCAGGGTAGCAAGAGGCCACAGGCACGGGCGAGCGATCTCTTCCAGCAGGTACAATAGAATAGTGGCACACTATTCTAGTGGACACAATAGAATAAAAGTGCAAGAACTTTTAGGAGTTATTTACTACAGACACATCCAGGCAAAATAAAATCTTGTTTAATACTACAGCACTTTTATCATAATGGTTTATTGTGTCTGTGGGACACTTTCCGAGCTTCAAAATGAGACATGAGTCGAGTAATAGAAACTGGTCCCATACTTTTGTTCTTGGTAAACCGTAACTATAAAAAGGGGGAGGAAGTACCAGTGTGCATAGGTATACATTTTCATTTATGGTGCAAACTCAATTTTAACTCAAAAATTTTATACTGAACTCGACTTAACACAAGTTTCATAGAACTTAAAACTCGGCTTGACTTGACTCAAGTTTTATACAACTTGACTCGATTCGAAGCTGTAAAAATCAAACTTGCCCATTACTAGTTTTCTTCTATTCATAGTTATACTGCTGTATTGCATTGTTGCAATCATTTAAATAAAGTGTAACAATACTTGACTCATCCAAGAAGATTCAATCATCGATAGCAATTATTCCTGATATTGGATAGTAAGGATTTTGCGAATATATTGATATTTACCTAAATTGAAGGGCATAAGAGGACATTGTGACAACTAACATTTTAATGTTCACTTCACACTCAACAAAATGTTCAGATGAATTAATTGCAAGCATGTATGAAACTAATGAAAGTTTTGATTTCCTTCCTAAGAGTAGTCAGTTAACTGAGGGCTTAGTAGCCTCGGCTCGCCTGTCATTTGTTCATTGTAATTTATTTTCCTGTTTGTGTGTATAAAATGTAACTGAAAGATGTGCTTTAGGGAGTTGTGTGTGAAGAATGTTGTTCTTTCAGAACTGTAATCTTTGTTCAGTTCCTCGGGAGCCTCTTCCCCCTCCTTCTTCCAGCAATTTTCATCACAGCTTCTTATAACCAAGGTTTTCAGCAAAGAGATATAACTTCTCCCACTGCCTCAATTTTACAGCATGCAACTTCTTTACGCAATTATAATCACATCTGTTAGGAGTTTCTTTGCAGTTGATTGGAAAATCACTAAGAAGCTTTACTATATTTAATCTAAAAATACGAACCCCTGATTTTACACTTCCCGGCATTTTACATACACTTTTTTTGGTCAAAATGTCTGTTTTTACTATATAAGTTTTCCTCTTTTTACACTTTCCTGCATTTTACAGGTGTGTTTTTCTCTCTCTCTCTCTCTCTCTCTCTCTCTCTCTCTCTCTCTCTCTCTCTCTCTCTCTCTCTCTCTCTATCTCTCTCTATCTCTATCTCTCTCTCTCTCTCTCTCTCTCTCTCTCTCTCTCTCTCTCTCTCTCTCTCTCTCTCTCTCTCTCTCTCTCTCTCTCTCAAAGTGTAAAATAGGGGTTTCATTAGTACATTAGCACTCATCTGAATACAAGCATTTCTGTGTGCCTTTTGCAGTGCATCAAATTTACCATACAGCAAATTTGGACTAGGAAACATTTTTACAACCCATCAGATTTAGCTTCTCAACTTGTTGGACACCAAGAACATTGATAGTTGGGTTTGTCTCTTGATCAAAACTTCTCAGAACTTCACATTGCTCTGCAGGCATATCTTCCAACATAATGGGGTTGTTGAAGGACTACTTTCAGAGCTCAAATCCTCCTCGAGTTAACATGGACACAAGTTCACCCTTCAATTGTATTGCCTCTTCTAGAGAACTGGCCCCAGTAACTATGCCACCAACAAACACGTCTCTTAACAATACCTGTGATGCTCAAGTAAACTGGTGAGCTTCATCCAGTGCTAACTGCTGCATGGTCGTCAATGTTTGCTAAGGGGATGATGCTAACCCATACGTAACTGTGTTTAACTGATAGACATGTAATTCATTTTCTGGAGTAGGACGCCACAAAATGCACTGGTACTTGCGGTCGTCAGGATGAATTTCAATCTGTCTTTACATTTTATAAATGTTTGCAAAAGACCACATTCAAAAGTTCAGGATGATATCATCTATGTTCTTTTTTTAAATTTTGGCTCAGTAAGCAACAAAATGAGATACCAGTAGAAGTCGTTGCAGATCCATCAAAGACTACACAAACTTTGGTGGTGGAACTACCTTCTTTGCGTACAGTATAGTGGGGGTTATCACATAGGCTAGTTCACAACTCTCCACTAAATAAGGCTGCAGTGTGCTGCTCTGACTATAAAGCTGCTAAAGACTCAGCATATGTGACAAGTGGCCTAAGTTCTCATGCCCCTTAAAGAACAATCAGTATTCTTTTGCCAGTTCTGGTGTCAACTTCAATTTGTTCTCAAGGCATTCAAATTGGGATGGTGTAACTTGTTATTACCATGATTTGCAGCTCTTGCTTGAATGGCAACCAAAGCACATATCTCCCATCTGCAGTGCAGCGTGGAAGTGCTCTTCACATTTCTTATCCTCTGCAGATATAATACGAGCTGATGGTATCCCCCAAAATTGTTGTAGTTGCACATCCAGTGTAGTTGTTCTGATCAAAAATGACACTGGTGGATTTACATGTGCTTCACTTTAAGTCTTGCTAGTCACAACCCACCCAAACACTGAGTGAAAAGCACTAGGCTCCCCTGATATTTTAGCCCCTGTCATTGTTTCACTGACAGTGTCTGCTGACAGGAGCATTTCAACAGGTCCAGGACAATGAAATGATGGATCACCTAAAGTTAAACCTTTAAGGTGCTCAATTGTGAAATTTTTGAACATGGCACAGGATGAGTGATTTCATTTAAAATTGTGGCTTTAACTGCAAAAAAAGAGTGTCCTGTGAGCCCACAGGTTTGATGAAGCAATGTGTAGCCCTTCTAGCACCTGGCACAGGAGTTTGGCCAACGCCAGCAATTTTTACACATTTACGGTGGTGTTTTAAGCCCACTCGTTGCACACAACTTTCAGTTATAAATGTAGTTTGTTATGCACTATATAACAAAGCTCTGATGACTTGAAACCTTCCACAGCTATCTTTCACGTGAACAACAGCAGTTGCTAGCAAAATGGTAGTTTGTTGATTTTGAGTGTCATTTGACAAATGTAATGCTTGCAGTTTATCACCAGAATAATCATGTGATGAATCACTATTTTCTGGAGGCTTGAGTATCTAGTGTCTGACTTGGAGGTTTCTCATGGGTGAAGGGAAGAAGAGAACAATGTCTCTTTTAACACTGCATGTATGAAAATTTAGACAGGCATTTCACAGCAGTATGGTTAGATTTTGAACTGTATAGCAGAGTGAATGCTCCTTCAAAAATGCAAACCTGTCATCAACATGTTTTTAACAATAACTGTTCCCTCTGTATTTCCTTTCTCAGTTACACTGACTGAAACAATCATAGATGAGAAATAGAAGGAACTTTCTAATCATTTACTGCAAATATTGAAATTGGAATGTTTACCAAGCTGCTGGGATCAACCAAGTTTTATGAGATCAGGGATAAATTGTGTCTGGAGGGAAAATGTGAACCTTTGTTACTGGGATGTGCTGCATGTATGAATATTAACAATTTCTAGTGTTGAGTATCAATAGCTGTGAATTGGGTTATTTGGGTTATCATAAGACATATGCTATTTCAGAACAGCATTCAATGGACTTGAAATTGAGAGGGAGTGTGATTGTGTTATCAATACAAGTTGGCTATACTGTTTACATTTTTTTTGCAGCTGTCTGTGTTGTAACTTCTGTGTAAGGGCTATGATAAATAAAAAGGTAAGATGTACACGTTTTCTGTATACAGGTAGTCCTTTTACAACAAATAAAGCCTGAAATTATTATATGCTAAGGTTATCAAGGTTCAAGATAACGCTTTCCTCTTTCCTATTGTTGGTGTTGTCTCACCTGTTACTGTAGTCAAATAGCATCATTCCATGCTGTCATCTGGCGATCACTGGGGGAAAGGCCCAGGGATGTCTGGCTTACTACTATGGTCACCCCAGAGTCGACGAACATCTGGCAAGGGATATCATTCAGGCTCCCCTTCACCAGTATTGCATCCAATCCTATTTCACTGACCGTGAATGTAAGAACTTTGAGGCCTTCTTTCCAGCAGTCAGCAACCTTCACTCCCTAAGATAGGTGTTTACAAGTATTCTGAATGTGCTGTATTCTCACCTGCCTCACGCTGCCTCTTTTCTCACTGTTACTTCTGCTGGTGTTGCTGTTGTTCTGGACAGTAGACTCTCAGGTCCCCAGCTGTCCGCATGAGCAACACTCCAGCCATTTAAGTGGGAAGCAGCGAGGCTCTGTAGCACAGACCCTGGAAGCCATGTCCCTCATAGTCTGTAACTCCTTCGGTGTCTTCGTTATTCTGTCATTGTCGTCTTCATTCAACATCACTGCCCATACCGGACGTCGGGGTGCGGCCCACTGTCTTGCCGCCTCCACCTCCAGCTGCTCGGGCCAGGGCGCCCTGCATGTTGTGGGGTGCAGCCAGACGTGCTTTCCGTACCTACGTGTCTGCGATGGTATCAATGAAGAAGCCAACTGTAATGATGTCATGCACCTCCTCTGAGCACCCTTCCAGAGAAAGTTGAGACAGCCGGATGATGTCTTGCCATAACTCCTGCAGTGGCTCCCCTGGTCACTGGCTTTGTCTTCGCAGCTGTGCATGGTGGGCAAATCATGGTACTGGTACCCAAAACGTAGCTCTAATACTGACACCAGTGTGGGGTATTCCAGTCTATGAAGCTCTAGCAGAGATTGTAGTATGCTCAGTACAGTAGTGAGGTAGTGAGCCCGCTGTTCGGCTGACCAGCCATTCAGGGTGGCGACTATTTCAAACTGGTGTCTGTACTCCCGCCATGAAGTCTAGCCATCGCAAGGGATGGGTTTAATTGAAATCCCCTTCCTCACTTCTGGTTGTGTGACACCAATGCCGCAGAGCTGCTGACTATCTTCCAAAGTTGCTGTAATAGTTACTACTTTTACTGCTTCCTCACTTTTCTCTGCTGGCGGTGTTGAGGTAGTAGAACTCAGCTGCTGAAGAAATTCCTGCCATTCTGTCTTCAACACACTAATTTCCTGTTTTATTTCATTCTCGACGCTGTCCATTCTTTCACTGACACTGTCTATTTTCTTGTCCACACAGTCAATTCTCATGTTCACTAACTCGCTAATGCCTTCTATTTTCTTATCTACATGATCTATTTTCTTGTCTAAATTTTCATTTACTTAGTCTATTTTCCTGCCTACATTTTCATTTACAGTGTCGGTTTTCCTATCTTCTAATTCACCTACATTAGTTATCTGTGGATTTATATTCTCATTTACACAATTTACTTTTTCATTCACACTACATATTTTCTTATTTACTGCTTCATTTACTATTAATTTCACTTTTTACATCAGCTCTCAAGACATTTACACTTGCACTCACACTCACACTGACAATTTGCCTACCTCACCCCTCAATTAACACTCGCTGTGCTTCCAGTTCTGAAGACATTTTTCTAGCTAACATTCACTGTGATGGTTGTTCAAAACAGTCTGAATTTTGCAGCCTACAACTATTACAATAAATTAATTCCTTTAAATACCACTAATTACTTGCCTACTGTCTAACTTACACAATTAAATGCCTCTATCCCACTTCTGACATCAATGTTACATGGATGCCTGAGGAGCATATCTGAGTTTGTGAGGGATGGAGGTCTTAGTATAATTAACAGACCTAAATGTGATTTTCAATTTATCCACACAGCTATTATTTACAGCATTAAATTATCTATCTTCACTATTACTTTCTTTATTTCTCACTGACAGTAATATTTAATGCATATTTAATTATAATTTACGTCCTTCTTAATGTCTGTTTGGTTATAGTCAATTAACTCGTACTCATCATTAACACATGTTCAGTTTGTTTGTTGCCATTATTTGTAATGTCTTTCACTCATGCATCCAGTCCAATAGTCCAGCCTGCCAGTCGCACTATCCGCTACGCCGATACTCGCATTCACAGATTTTCCTCCTGCTGGTCACTTTTCTCGCAGCTTGTTTCGTTCATCTACTTAACAACTCCCGGCTCGGAGGCCTGTCACGGTTTTCAGAGCCGCTGACCTTGGTCTGGAATGTTTGCAGCACCCTGAGTCCTGCTAAGAGAAACTAGGTCAGTAATCCAGAGCATTCTTCAGATGTCTCACAGATACATGATACCCAAGGTCTGGAGTGGCACGCACCCTGTAACGTGAATGGCCTAACAACATATAAACAACCCAATACGAGAGCACACATCTGTGCTTTTGTAGCTGCATACTCAAATATGTATGTAAAATACTTAAATAATAAAATATTTTTAACCTAAAACTTTTACATTTCTTCATGAATCTACTTAAGTTCAGTGTACCAATCTCTGTGGAAGGGTATAGATCCTGGGCCAGATGGAAGCAATCTTATTTGACCTACAAATAGCATTTAACTTGAATTTTCCTTAGAATTTTTACTAAGAAGGCGTTGATTGAGGCGTCTTGGCAAACAACATACCCAATTATTCAGCACTTATTTGTGTATCATATAATTTACATTAATTGTAAACTGTTCTCATCCAGTACATTTAAATGTCCTCTGGTCTTTCCAAAAAATTCTTTATCACGCTACTTTTTATCTCTTTATAGATCACTATACACAGGCATTAAGCCAATTAGAACAATAATGTTGTATAGCAATGAAATAAAAATAAAGTAAGACAATTTTAACGACCTCAGAATATGAGCTGTTGCAAAAGGACATACAATATGTCCATCTGTTAAAAGTTGATGCAAGAGTAATTGTATGTTTTCACAACATAACAGATTATCTTATATGACTTTAAATTATTTTTCCACTATTGTGTACATCTCATAGTTCATTAAAGCAGGATAACTCGAATTTTGAAATACCCATGTTATATATGCAGCTGTTTTAACAGACTCCATTGTCTGCTTATATACTTCACTGACAGACTGAAGCAATTTTAAAATAAACATTGATTACATTAAAACCTCTTTTCAATAATTTATTTGTACACATTTTTGCAGTTGCGGTAATACATCCTTCCAATCAATTGAAAAATTATTTCATTTTTTAATCTGTACAGTAGAGAAAGGTTATCTGGAAGCAAGCTTAATGCATAAATTCCTTGATACCAGCTCAGATTGGGCAGATATTTCAACTATAAAGAATGTTTTGAGGACTATAAATTCCATCTGTAGAATGTTTAGGACAGATTGAAGCTACCGTAATATACTTGATACAATACAAATTTTTCATTTTTTCTCCTCAAGAACACAACCATAATAAAACCATACATGTAGTGAATGTATGTTAAAACAGCCTAACTTATGTAGTGGGTAACACTATTGCATCTTTCCCGAAAGATCATAATTTGATTCTAGCTGTGGCCCTTGAAATTTTCCATGTGGTCGATGGGTGTGGTTCACCTCCATATATTTTGTATAAAAGGCAAAAGCAGATCACTATAGCAACATCTTGCATAGTCACTATGGGCATGTTGACATCACTGCATGAATACACCAGGGTTGCTACCAACTTTTGGGCTGTCAACTTATTGTCCTTATGTTATTTGATGTGTGTTTTTCTTCTTTTCCTGCTGAAATAGATAACTGACTGCCCATTACTATTTTCTTAATACTGTTTAGGTGGCACAGTAATGTATAAGTAAAGTACAGAAAACCTGAAAATCTGACCAGTAAGTACAGAGCCAAAATGAGGTAGCTACCTTGCCTTGTCAGTGGTATTTATTTGAGGATACTTATGTACTTTTCACACAGTAAAAGACTGTGTGGCAAATCATGATAGCTTGTTGATGTTATACTGGAACTGACAGCAGATGCTTGTGGGGCTCTGCCTGAGTGTGAGGAGTCAGGCTGCATTGTGGAAGAACAGGCTTGCATCATCTCCAGCATGCATGTTGTCAATAGAGTGTCACCAAGCTTACATCTAGAAGAGGATGATGCAGAGTCCTTGCTACGGTACGAAAACTCTATCCTGTCTTGCTTATTGGTTCAGATTCTGTGGGTGTAAAATGTTTACATAAATAGATGATTATGTGCACTGCGTGATGTTTATTTGTATTTTATGTATTTGATGGAGGCTAAAAATGTATATTTTATTTATTAATAGTTTATTTTATTTTGTGTATTGAATGCCCCCAAACAGCAACAAGACCTTATTAGAGGGAACACTAAACATTCAGAAATGGGAAAGAAATCTGCTAAGGCCTGTCTTAAGGAATCACCTCAATATTCGTTGGTAGTGATTCAGAATACCCTATAAAATGAAATCAGAATGGTTGGACCGGGAAACGAACCCAGGTTATTCCAAATGCTCCACCTCGCTCAGTATTTTCACCTTCCTCTGTATATAGGTTAGAACTGATGTGTGGGTGCTACTCACATGTAGCAGTTATCTATGTGTTCATTTATATATTATGAGGTCAGGTAAAACCCAGGCCATTGTATTAAATAATAATCACTAGCAATATTTGTTTAGCATTTATACTACATGTCATGAAAAGTTAATGTACTTTTTGCAATATTGCCCTAGACAAAAAGATTAAGGTTAGGTTAAATGGGAGCTAGAATCTATGTTACTCTGCAACCAAAAAAACACGTAAACAAACACCCATGGATTTTAAATTTATTTAGCAGAAATTCTAAATGAGCAATTTCCATCATTCA
The DNA here is from genome assembly GCA_029891345.1 of Dryococelus australis. Taxonomy (NCBI): domain Eukaryota; kingdom Metazoa; phylum Arthropoda; class Insecta; order Phasmatodea; family Phasmatidae; genus Dryococelus; species Dryococelus australis. The sequence continues at coordinate 91,583,317 of CM056997.1, read as the reverse complement.
AGTTCCACTAAAAAAAAAAGTTTCATTATAAATCTTGCAACATATTATTAACAAAATATATTTCACACCAATTTTTTTAAATATATTTTTTTAATGGCTTTAAATCCACTAATCTGCTATGAAGTTCATTGGCATTTGTTCCCATAAACAAGATTTCTGAACCAAATTTGTTTTTAAGAAAAGAGTGAACCTTCATTTAGGGATTCATGATGTTATAAAAAACTAACAAAAAAGGGTCTAAAAATATTACAGTTGGTACCTAGCATTTTTGACATATTTGTATACTTGGTCATATAATATAAAGTTAAAGACTTGAAAGTGTGAAATTTTGGAAAACCCTAAATACTGCTTAAATTTTAATAATATATGGTTTGGGTTTCGTGTAGATAGGACAAAAAGTTTTGAAGGACATGGCCAACCAAAGGTGGGACACACAATTTTATCATCTTGCATGTGTCCTTTCTGGGTAAATGTCAGGTTTTCATATTTGTTCATAATTAAGGATGCAAGAAAACATGTGAATGATTCATTTTCCAGACCACTGCCATATTCATGGCACACCTTTTGTTGTAATTTCAGTCCAACAAACTTCACTACATTAAGTGGTTTGATTATTAACTATTGAGCTATTTTTGTTTCACTATGTACACAAACAAGGCATGCAATACAAGTACCAGCACCTGCAGAAGGAGAGTGATCTGTAGTGAGCAACTGTAGAGTTGTATAGACAAGCGACTACCCAGCAAAGTAAATGCTGCCATCGATATTCTCTACTAATAAAATTATTAAGAACAGAAAGTACACAAGTAAGGATGTGAGGTGTTTATTACCTCGCTGCAACAATACTTTAAAATGCCTTATATTTATTTTATAAGTACATTGAATACTGTACTGCAGTTACTCAAAATAATGAAACTGCTATTTTTTTCTAATTGGCAATCTCAGAAAAGGGTGGGGATTAAATTTGCACCTTAGACTGCATTCCATTGAAGCCCACTGTTGCTTGCCAGGGGATCAACAAAAGGAGCAGAAGCTATCAGTCAACAGGTACAGTCTGAGCAAGTCACAAATACGTACAACCAGACAAGAAATTTAAACATGAAAGGCCTCTTATTTTATGACGTCACATCTTCGCCCTAATTATGGTAAACTTGTCATTATTTTTTTTAATTTAGTTGTTGTTTAAAAGTTGTCTATCTATGAAACATGTGAACAGCTTTAACTAAAATATCAAACACATACTATTCACCTGCCTGCCTACCAGCCCAACCATGTGCAAGCAGACCATCACCCTGAAAGCTGCCCTCCCATTCCATCCCCATTACAGTTATTTGCTTTTTTTTCTCTCAAGGTCATGTGGCTGCAGGGGCACAGTAAGGGTGGAAGAAGGATGGTAGGAGGGGAAGTAACATCCCTTCACTTTTGCCCATTAGATTGTCAAGTCAACAATTACTTTTAAGATGCTATTAATAAAGATGCAATTCCTGTTCACTATGATGCACTTTCGTTTAAACCGTTCTGTAATTGTCTCCTATAATTTGTCTTAATTAACACGTGTCAGCATTGCTGATGCCAGTGTTACCTCCCTCCCATCACTTCAGCCATTGTCATTCCCCCTCCCCCATGAGAAATTTCTGGCTATGCCACTGTGTAGCTGACCTTACTATTCTTACTGTCTTCATGTGCTCATCTGTGGAAGGGAAGAAGCGCTGTGTTAACACTTAACCAAGCGAGGGACTATTGATTATTACCATTAGAAACTGGCTCCATTGTTTTCTAGTAAAACATGCAGTAAAAGGAGTTATATGTACAGACACAGGTGATTTATCCCGACTAAAGATGGTGTTTACCCATCTAGATACCTATGACCCACAAATTTTTATCTCAAAATCAATTTTCAAAATTTGAGTGCAGGACTTAGAAGTTTTTCTTTATTTATAACTAAGAATTGGTCAATGGTGTGATTTCCTGCAATGTGTGGTTAGACAGTTTGTGCCTTCTTTTTCATCTATATATTTTTAATTGTTGTTCAACACATGCATATCATATAAAGGGAAAAAGAGCAAGCAGGAAGGAGGGTGTCATATTTAAGCTATAGCTTACATCATTTCTCTTTGCTGCATTTCTTTTACAACAAATTAAAAATGCACAAGGCTACAGTTGCTGTACATAAAAAGGTACTGATAGCCGTTGTTTGCACCACATAGCAGTGTTAAATCAGTGGCTTGTCTAACACAATGTTGCACTTTTGCACACATTGCCAAGTTCTTTCGAGGCCTTCAGAGCAATTTTTTTTTTCCCTAGAGGATCATCAAATTATAGGGTTCAAGTCTTACAGCAAGGCAAGTGGTACATAGGTATATAAGGTACTGTAGAAATGGCAGTGTGGAAAAATTGCATAGGTTGCAGCACAGTAGTCAGAATGGTGCAGTTAACTGTGATGATGCTGATAACCTCTGTTTCCCATTGCTATAAAATTGAATGATATTATTTCTCTCTGTATTGATGTGAGTGTAACATCTCTGTCCACTGTTCCCACAGTTCAATCCTGTTGCCTGCTCCCATGCTCATCGTCTGCTGTAACATGGGCATTGCTATGTATGACTGCAGAACACAGGATTGTCTTGCATGTCTCATGCTGTCAGGTAAAAGTATTTCTGCTGCCTAAGTTTTCTTGGAAAAGTAACATGCAAAATATGCATTTACTATATAGACAACAAAGCTCAGTAGTGGCATTTGTCCAAAATATATATTTCTTTGCAGCTCATTACATAAATTGATTTTGCTATACATTAGGAACACATTCAAAGAACACATATTTACAGGTTTAGTTGTGTATACCAGTCTGTGGAGCATTTCCAACAACAGTTTCAACAACAGATTTTGCTGTCAGATTCACTGCAACCCTTCTTTTTTAAATTTTAATATATTACAATACGTATAATTTCATTTGTCTTACAATTTTATCTTGTTTCTCAGATATATTTGAAGAAAGACTGTCATCAAGAGCGTTTCTTCCCTTGGTCGACTTTGTGGTGGCTGGTGGGCAAGATATATGTGACATATATTGTATCAGTAAGATGCTGATTGGTGGTGTCGAGGTTTGCGTGGCAGTTTTGTCAGCTGAGACAAATGATCTTGACATTCCAGACAAATTTATAACTATGATCCCAGGGTATGTGGCATCTTAATGTACCACAGTATTTATTTGGTTATTATGACTACATATGGCATGTAAATATAAAACTGTAAATAAAGATCTCATTGTAATATTATAGTGCAATAATATATAAGTAATTTCTGAAAATTAGAATATTTATATTGTCATGTTCTAAAGCAGGCTGTCGTATGTATGTGTGTCCTACGTAGGTTAGTGTATCGGAGTCCTTTATACTCCTATATAGCTGCCAGGATGCTCTCAATATTCACTGTCTCTATCAGCATATCTTGTGTCCTAGCAGGTGTGACATACCTTATTCTGCTCAAATTGGTAGCATCATTGTACGTCTGTATAGTTGACCACTCTGTTGGTGATGAGGAATTTGGGATGAATGAACTAGTTTGTTGAGTAGGTATGAATGAGGTGTGAAAATTATACTCTTCTCCCTTGAACAGTAAAGCATGGCATCAGTCAAGAATGAGTTTCACACACATTTCTCGTTCACTTTGGCTTATATTCTCTGATCATAGCTCAAAGTCCCCTTAGGCCATAAAACATGTGAACAGACTTGCCTGTTTGTTTGTGTGTGCGCGCGCATGCGCATGTGTGTGTATGGGAGGGGAGGTTGGTCAACTCCCCCCACCTGCTGGATGTTGCATAGTAGTATGCCACTATTGTGCCCAGCACAGCTAGGTATACCGTATGTACTCGTGTATAGTGCACACCATGATTTTTGCAACTAGTTCCAGGGAAAAAAATTTTTTTATAAAATTGCACCAAAAATTTGTGGTGGACAGTTAGTAAGTATGGAACCAATTATTCTTTTTTACATTAACGTGTGGTCATTGTGATATGTTTGGAAAATACTTTAATTAAATAACTTGGGTGCAAAAAGCCTAAATTAAAAAATTTGGGAAACCTAATTCCTCTACTTCTCAACATTCCCAGCTCCTTTTTTCTTTTTTCTCCTTTCTCCTTTTAGCAGTGACCAGCTCTCTTTTTTTTTTGCAGTGCCAGAATGTCACACTATCCTTATCTAAAAATAAAAATGGTCTCCTCATCCCTTCTCTCTGCCCCCCCCCCTTTTTTTTTTTCATGACTCGCTAGCCTCTGCCATGAAAACAAAGAGGATTTGCTGAATTATTGATCGGCAACATCTGGGCGTTTTTACAAGAGGGTGGGGGGCCATCCCACCACTTCCCTCAACATCCCCGGACAATTTATGGCTACCACTCCCCCTTACTCTTTTTGTTCAGTGTATAGCACGCACTCAAGAAATTTTTTCCTATATTTTGGGAGAAAAGGGCATGCCGTACACGAGTAAATACGGTACTTCCCGGCCACCCCAGCCAAACCAGTGATGTCATCATGAGGAGTGCCGCAGCGCTCATGCCATTGGAACTACCGGCCGTTACAGCAATGCAACAGAGCTTAGGTGGCTGTTACATCATTTTATACAGAAGTGTTCAGGTGAGGTCTCCATAATGGGTTGGGTGGCCAAAGCCCTCCTCTCTCCTGTCCGGCTGTTACCAGCGGTGGCAGAGTAGGGAGATACTTCTGTCGACTCGATTCCACTTAAGGATACGTACTTAAGATGATTTGGGTTCTCCTGAAGATCTACCGATTGGCAGAACTCTGTTTGCCTCATAGATTGTGGGTATCTGCCTTTGTGGATTTATACGCGGGTTCGTCAGCTTTCCTTTAAGATGAAATAAAAGCTTACTTAACCTTACGGGCCTAAAGAGGAGTACAAATCTACCAAAGAGAATTCGTAATGGAATTAATTTTTTTTTTAAATACGTTTTGATTGAACACATGTTTGGACATATGGGTCCGCACTCTCCTAATCGTGAATTGCAACTAATAATAATAATTAAAAAAAATGGAATATATACCTAATTGAAAATCAGGTGAAGGCAAACTGAATGCAACCTAATTCTTTTATGTAGCGTAATGAATTTGGGGAGAATAGGATTAATTAATTACAGCCAAAATTAATTTAAAAACCCTAGTTGAAGATTGGCTTGTTCAGAAGGAATCTAAGTTAATGGAGGTGTATTACCAGAAGGACAATGAGGAATAGCTTGGCTAGAGCCAGAGGGTACGTCGTCGTCGTGACCTGGTTACCTTGAGATGATTGACCAAGGAGGGTAGGTTGGGTCGCGAGAGCGGCGTTGGCAGGGCCCTTTGGTTGGAGTCGGCATCCAAGGACCACTGGAGCTGGAGGTCGCTGAAGATGCTGGGACCCTCTGGATGGTGGTGATCCTCCATAGCTGGGGGCTGCTGAAGACGTTGAGGACCCTCTGGTGGATGCTGGGTTACTGATGCACAGAGTCCTTGGTAGGAATGGGATCTTTGATACCCTCGATATTTTGTAGTATCAAGTATTGCATGAGAATATCTAAAAGTATCTCATTTTAATACCCATTTTCTCATCACAATTATGGTACGAACATACCATAGCTTTTGGGATGTGCACTGTAATTTTGAAAATTGTACTATAACGTTTGAAATATGTACAATAATTTTGAAAAGTATACCATAACTTTTGGAATGTGTACAATAATTTCTAAAAGTGTGCCATAATTTAATCTGCATCATTTGGGTGTTCCAACGCACCCATAAAATTTTACCTAGGTCCAATGGTTTACAATATATTAACAGCAACTTTTAAATGTGTACTATGATTATCTCGGCTGACAACGAGCTTTCCAAAGCTTCTCACGAGCATTCCAAAAAGGCTTTTGTGGATTGAAATTGGACAAACGGTTTACAAGCTATTAAAATTTAAATGTATAAGTGTACCATTATATAACATATTTTATTCATAGCATAATATTCACACAGCTTCGAGCACCTTGAGGTGTTTTTGGGCAACCCGTAATTACCACGATTTTGATTTTGACAACATTTACTTTTATGGTACATAATTGAGGTACATTAAAAAGGGTCGAGAGTTGCGAGTGAGTACCGACAGGCACCAGTGAACAACTGGAGTAGTTACTGTACACCCAGTACATACCACAATTATATGCTGTGCTGAAATTTTTCATTTAATTCATTTTTATACCATTAATCACTTTTATGGTATATATTTCAGGTACAATAAAAGGAGGTAGAGAGTTGCGAGTGAGCACCAATAGGCACAAGCGAGCAAATTGAGTAGTTATTGTACATCCCACACATACCATAATTATCTGATACTCCTTTCGTGGCCTAGCCCACATATTCCGTGGGCTAGGCCACAACATAATTCATTTTTTTCAAACGTTACAGAAATTTCCTTGATGTCACAAAATAAAATATTAAAACTGCGAAATCGCAAAATAAGTTTATACTGAGCTATCATTTTCTTCAAAGTTTCATTACAGCTTTTGCTGTGTTAATGTGATTCTATGGAATCAAAGGAGATTGTGTTCATTTATCATTGGTTAAGGACTTTTGTATTACAGGCCATCCACCATTTGTTTCCAGTGTAAAGTGGGTTTTTATATAGTTTCAGTGTATGTCAGTGACACTAGTAAAATGAGTAGTTTTCTTGGCCAAGTTATTTTGTGTTCATGACAGTTTTAATTTGGTATCAAGAAACGTATCGGTATTGAGTATCGTGAGAATGTCTAGGAATCGAAACTGGTATTGAGTATTGAGCAAATGTATCAACCCATCCCTAGTCCTCTGACATGAAAACAAGGAGATACTAGGGCCTAGTGGCTAGCACATCCTGTACATATACTCTGGTCTTCCAATGGTGGAGCAGGGTTGACAAGCACTTATCCGTGGCTGACACCTCCGTCCATAATAGCAGTGAAGGTGCAGCAGATCTCACTGAAGCCTGCTCTGCGGTCCTTTGATACTAAAATTCAGAGCTTGTAGAACCTCAGAAGGGTGAGGGGAAGCTATCCTCGCTTCACAGGGGTTGAGAAATTCAAAATTTCAGTTGTGGTACCTTTTTCTTATTGTCTGTGGCTGAGGCACTGACATATCTTATCGCCTCAGCTGGAGGCTGTGGCGCTCCAGTAGAATGGGTGCTGCCCTCCAGTGGCACACTCGAGAACTGGCTTAACCTTCTTGGAGGGTACGGGTAGCTTGGTATATAATACAATCTTTGGAGAGGGGTGTTGATGTGACGACTTCTGGGCAAGTTTTGGTGAACAGTAAAATCTAGGAGCACATGTCTGTAGTATCAGTTGGACCGCCACAAAGTATCCTGTAAGCACGTGTCTCACCTCAATTTCTGTTCAAGTGGCTTGACTTGCCCATAAGGATGAGTGCATTCCAAGATGGGGCGAAGTTGTCCATTGGAAAGTGCTTCCTAGAAGCGCATAAATTCGTCATGCGTCAGGACCTTAAGGAAATCCATGGATATTGAAGAGATCCTGCATGGCACTTATTACACACGCAGAGAATTTTGCGGTTAGTGGTCGTATGTCTAGCCAGTGGTAATAGTAGTAATCAGTCAGTGAGAGGAAAGCATTTCCAGTCTCTTCGAGGATATCAGCGCCCATTTTCAGATATGGTAGTCTTGGAATTTCATGAGGAATTAGTCGCTCTCTCCGATTAGCTCTCCTGAATTTCTCATATGTTCTGCACCTGGATATATATTGTTTAATGTCGTTTGACATTAGAGACCAATAAAATAGTTGTCTTGCGCAGGGTTTTGTTTTTTCAACTCCCCCACGTCCTTCATGTACTAAGTTAAGAACATATGGCTGCAGTGCGATAGGTACTACAATTTTGCTTCCTAGGAACAGTATCTTGTCTTCAATGTGAATATCATCTTGAACTTTTTAATATGCGTGATATTCCTGTGACAGATTGTTGGCAGCTGACCAACTTTCTTGGTGCATTTTAGTTATGCTGGAAAGGGTAAAGTCTTGATTGGTTTCCTTCTAAAATATAATTTTTCTCATGTCATTCATTGGTAAATGAGCACTAATAGAGTGTACAGTTTCCAAAATTTAATTTAATGGGGAATGCATGTCATTGCATCTGCCAAGTGTAAATCTTAACCTGGTACATAATACACATTTTGTGTATATTTTGACGCCGTCGGATGAGACACGAGACAAACGATGACACAATTTACTTACAGTAGGTGGGCACCAGCGGTGCTTCCCAGACATTGCACTTCGAGACTCAGGGTTCTTAAGGATGCTGTGGGTTCTGTGTGTCCGTCTCATCCGAGCGTCTTTACAAAACACTGATCATTACTAAACATTTATCACTGAAAGAAAAGCGGGAGTTGCTGGGTTGATGCTAAAGATAAACACCTGGATTTTTACACTGAGTGACATACCATTTATTGATTCCCAAGTACAATATCGTGCCAGAAAGATGAATTAATAATTGAAACTCGGATGTGTCTAGCTAACTCCGTTGAGTGCTTCCCCCAGCTCGCAATTAATCTAGCGCACTGCTAGATGAATGATTTTCTCCGGGGTGTTTGAGAACACAGCCTTCACAAGGAAAGGGGTCTACAACCTCTAGGATGGACTGTAGATTTTTCTTGGAGACAGGACACAAAGAATTATAAGATGAACACCAACACATGTGATTATTTTACATCACTAAAGCGGACTCGTCGGGACGCGTCTCCCAGCACATGATGAATGTGGTGACTGTCTTTACACATAGCCGGCTATGACGGAAATAATGTCAGCGTACAAATTACACAAATGATGATGATACAACATGGTACACGATATGAATAGGCACAATAAACACGCAGATGCATGAAGGTATAATTAGATGATGCGAATGCTGCTGGATAAAGTGCGTAGCGGACCTCATGGTGCGAGTAAAATTGCAATAGTTCTTCGTGAAAACTGCAAATTAATACCGGACAAAATGGTAATGGTAATGGGAAAATTATTCCCCCTAAGATTCAAGCATACAAAAGCTGGTAGCACACTTGATGGCGTGAAAATCAAACATGTGCAAAAGACCACGTGGTCATACATACAAAAGCATCAATCATGAAAATACACGAACCCTGAATTAAAGCAATACATATTACCCTGAGATTCATTGAAGTGCACATGATATTACAAAAATATACCCTTAAAGTGCATGGATGGCGTAGATACAGACTTGACGATATCTGACCACGTGGCCATGGGGTCGTAACACAATTAAACATGAAAATTACCCTGAAATATATACATAGAAATATCACCCTTAATATTGCACATAGCAATTAAGCAGAAATTATAATGAAACTCCTTTAGTATAGGCGGATGGCACCTGATTTACAAGTTGCGCGAGCCACATGGCCTCTCCTACATCTTTTCTCCTCTCATCAATTTAAGTTTCAAAAAGCAGCAAGGGTGCAAAATAATTATTTAAGCAGAAGCATTATGCTGGGGATGTCTGACAAAACATACGCAAAGCAAAGGTTAACCTGTAAACGAAAATGAAGTATGGAAATCTAACTCGGTGCAAAAATGTGAAGTCCGTACGTGACAGCATCTTACCTCGCCAGCTTTCCTAGGACGACTGCCCAGAGGCAGGGGTCGCGCTGACCTACCATGGCTGCCTATGGGGTTCACACAAGCGGAAGTGCTATGCACGTCAAGAAAAACTTTTATTATTAAAAAGAAATGGCACATAAAGAATTCTGTTACATAAGCACACTATTCATTTAAATTGTGAAATATTTTTGTTCGTTGACGGTTGTTCCATATTTAGGCATTTACACTGTAATAATGTCATTATTCTTCGTGCGGCTCACATTTTGAATTTGAACCAAACATGGTGCAACATTTTATGAACATATAATTTTAACATTTTAGAACACTTTGACCCTGAAATAAAATAGAAAACATGATTTACACTTCAAAACAATAATTCCATTATGGTAAAGTCCAGGTTATGGCCTCTTTGCACATGTGCTTACCCATGTGTCATGTGAGTGGTGAGTGCCATCATGGTCTGTACGCAGCTGGCTGTTAGCCGGCATCAATTTTAGGAGTTTGAGCCTTAGGCATTGAAGTCTAGGGGATCATTTTTCCTATGCTTTTCTTTTTCTGATTGGGAATAATTATTTTCACTGGTTGTAATGCAGCACGAGGCTGTTATCACCATTTGTAAACTGCTTTGTTCCTGTGCTGGATTTCTATAACAGGCAAAATCCTAGCCCATGTTTTGATGCTTCACATTGCAGGGTGATTTTCTTTTTCAGGGTCACACAGTGCAAGTACAGGTGAAGATCATACTTTCAGTTTCAGTGTGTCAAAAACATTTTGATGTGATTGTAGCCACTGTAATTCGACTCCCTGTTTGAGCAATTCATACAGTGGTGCCGTTACTGCCGTAAGTGTCGCTATTTGGGGTAGGAAGTTACGGACATAATTGAACATCCTCAGTATTTGTTGCAATTCTTTCTTATTGGACAGAAGCTTTAAGTTTGTCGATGTTGTTGCTCTATCAGAATATAATTTCATTCCTTCTGCAGAAAATACATGGTCAACATATTTAACTTCAGTCACTTTGTACTAAAGTTTATCCTTTTTGAATTTTAAATTTTTGAGTGGTACCCTGTCCTCAATTTGGCAAACAGTTTCATCATGTGTCGCCTTAGTATCCCCCATGTAGAATAAATTGTCAAAGTATGTATATTAGGTACTGAGCCAGATATGTCTGCAAAGTTGCTCTCAACTTAATGCTGAAAGAGTTCTGGTGCACTTTCTATTGAATAGGGCAACCTAAGATATCAATAGAGAAACATTTGAGAGAGGATTCTTCCCCTAGCTCAATTTGATGGAATCCTTCCCTTAAGTCAAAACCAGAAATATTTTTTTCTGCCAACTTTTCACTACTGTAACTGAGTTTGAGATACCTTATTATGATACTGTCATTTGACATGCATATTTGAATCAGTTGGGGTAAAGACACACACTGAGTTTACCATTGGGGTTCTAAATAACCACAAGGTTGCTTTATTCATGTCCATGCATAAACCTCTTTCTCTTTTTAATAACCTTTTTTTCCTCTAACCTGCCCAGCTCTGCTTTAAGTGGTGCTTGCAAAGCATGGGGTACCCTCACTGGTTCTGCTTCTACATTCATAACAATATGTATTATCTTCTTGATGAAATACTAAACCCATCCTTGTTCTTTGACCTTGAGATAATTGTTGTGATCATCGTCAAGAATGGTGAGGTCATCAGGATGTGCAATGATGATGCACTGGCCATTATATTCCGTAAAAGGGAAATCTTAACCTTGTCATTGGCATTGTCTTGACCTGTGCTTACTAGGTAGTCTTCAAACTTGGACTCCCAAAACTTACAGTCTGTGTAAGCACTCTTACTTTGCAAATCAAAGTCAAGTGGCAACTTAACACTTTCACCTACAGCCATTGTAAACAAAGTTCCATGTTTCATCACCCACCACATTACACTTTGGCAGTTGTGTTTCTATGTATGTAACACATATCACTTCTACCGCAGAGTACTGACGTTCATGTTTTTGACTTTTCCAATCAACAACTCCACATGACTGCATGTTTCATCTTTATTTATAAATGTAGCTATGACTGATACAAATGATATACATATGCTGCCGCCATCTTACTGAACACTGTAGCTCATTCTATCATTCTAGCTCATTCAGATCACAGTGTAGTGTTGCCTGACATATCAACTTCTGATGTATTGTGCCATTGTGTTTTCAAATAGTGGTTTTGTATTCATGTCTTCCTTGTTTGAATAGCGTTTTTTTTTTTTTTCCCCAGATCCTGTATATTTTATTTGATAAATAGATTACTGGGGTATTCTGATCCACATAAACACATGTGGTAGTTGTTTTATGTGTTGAGGGTTCTTATCTTTAGTGTTGTGTCTGTTTTGCATAATTTTTTTTGTAGAAACTTTTCTTGTGCTTATATTTTGTGTAATTATTTTTTAACAGAAATTTGTGTTAAGTTTTGGCCTAAATTATGCATTTTTATTATTGTGTATTGTATTTGTTTTATAGTTGAAACATTCTTTTATGTGCAATTTTTCACCCTAGCCTTTTTCTCATAATCAGCTTTGGCAGTGGAGAAAGTTCAGCAAATATTTGAGTTTAATTTAACTATGTACACCATTGCAATAAAATTTCAAAAAACAATTTTGTGGCAATGGTGTACATTGTTAAATTAAACTCAGGTATTCTTCTCAAAGTACGTAATTGTAAAATGTTAGTAGCTTATCCAATTTCAACAGTGAATAAACGACTTCACCTCATTAGTAAGAAAGCTTTGCCGCTTGATTCTACGGAGTTTGATTGTTGCTACGCATCACGATGTGGTGACGTTCCTCCACCAGCCTCAGGGCATCACGCATCAACACAATAAAAATAAAAAACAAATGATTTTGATCTCGAAGTTCTATATTGTTTTAAATATAATATAACTTCTTAATGAAAAATTTTTTGTTGATTTATCCTGATCTTTACATTTCTTACATCTTTACCAAATCACTAATTTGTGATGTGTCACAGTTTTGTATGTCCGAATGGTGAAAATTATTTTATTTAATGACTATTTACTAAGCAATCTGTTGAGGTAGCTTATTATATACCCAGAAGTTTTTAAAAAGTGCTGTACCTGTAGTTAAAATTAAAGCATATTAATTTTATCACTGTCAATATAATATTGATGAATTTTGTACTGTTTTTTTTTTTACCTCATAAAATCAACAGTGACAGGTTTACTTATTATAAAAATTTTTTGTGTCCAATGCTTCACAGATTGAATATTGCAAGCTTTATCTATTGACTAGCATTAAGGAACATAGGAAGTACAAATGATAATATGGCTTTGTGAACCATGGCAAGTTTCCTGAAAAAACTGATATCCACAGGGAGCCTTTGAATTTAAAGTCACCTCTTTGGTGCCGTGCCATGAGATGCAAGCAGCCATCAGTGTATGGTTCTACAAGTGGATCCAGTAGTTGTAAAAGTGTGTGGAAGCAGAAGTCCTCTGTCTACGGCAAACCACCTCACATGCAGATGTTCTATCCCTTCACCAACACTCACCAAAAGAAGAACTGTGGGAAGTCCACTAAAGTACGAAACTACCTTCTTATATTTTCCATAATTTCACATATGCTTACTAACTTTTTTAAGTGATATAGTAACATGACACATTTGTCATTTTAGAGTTTAGAAGACTCACTTGTTATGCAATATTTTGATTCTCACAATTTTGAACATTATATTTATAAGTATTTGCATATATAACCTACGTGAAAACATAATAAAGGTAAACATATGGGTAAAATTTTACCAGATACTGGTCCAGTGCAAGAACATGTTAATTTTATTTTGTATAGTTTTCTTTGTTTATGTACCATTAAAATTGCTGATTGCCTCTTAACTAATTTTGAGTTTACCATAAAGTTTTGACCATTCATCCACTTTTTTCCTAATACATGCATATTCAGAGTTTATTTTTAGTTGCCAGTGTGATAATTAGCATGTTTCTTTCTTCAAATGCACTTGTATTGTACAGTATATAAATAATTTTTAAGCATAATATTGTTTATATATATATATATCTTTGTTTTTATTAAGTCCTCTTAATCACTTTGATCAACACTTACATTATGTCATTGGTTATCTCTAATAGAATTTTCCTTGCTGGAAATAGTTATATCTTTGACCTTCTTCAAAGGGAAGTGGCTTCCTAGTTAAGTTCAACCAAGGTGAATCAGCCTTAAATATGCAGCTGTTATAATTTGTTTCATTCTTTGCTATTATCCTAATGATTAGAGTAGAACATTTTGCAACTGAGAACAAGTATAACTAAGTAGGAAGCACAAGTACTATTAAGAAGAGATCTAAATTGCTTCATTATTAAAACATTTGGAGTGCAAATTATCATGAAGAGTGGTGCATTCCAGGAAGCACTTTGATGGATGACTTTAAACTGAAGCTGTATTTGTGCACATTTTTTTGACACATGCAGATATCTGGTTACTACCTATTCTTGACTGTGTATAAATTGTTATCCTGGGCTCATATTCTATTATTTGAATTATTTTATTTCTGGATGCTTATATTTTCTCTGACCCAGTGGTTGAATAAGAATGCTCTAGCTCTAGTTGTGCAGTCTATTTTGTGTATCATAATTGGATTTGAATCACTGTGAAATCTTGGTTTTTAAGAGAAAACCACCAGAAATTTAATTGAAAGAAAAAATTTTTGGGAAGAATGTTTTTGATTTTGAGGCAATTTAGGTATTTATATCACAGTACTTAAGCATGCTGATGCGGGAATGTATACCTCACTACCTATGTAATAATATTTTTGTGTTTTAATTTTTTTCTAAGCAAATGTATGGAAGGTGGTATTTTTAAAATCAGACTTTCAAATCAAAATTTTAACACACATCATTTTACTAGCGCAGCACAAACTTTATTTCTACTAATGTAAGAAATTAAGGACTTAACCCTGTTTCAACCCTACCTTAACTTTTACATGAAAATCTCCATACTACATTTATGTTTTAATGTGGTCTGGGTGCTGGTGAGGGGCGAGATGTGCCAGATTTCAGATAAATCCTAGCTCATGATTGCATAGTTCAGTAAGTGATTTAAAAGTTCCAGAGGGTGCCAGCTTATCTATGCACGAGTGAGCAGATGGACTCCTATTCTCAGGACGGTAGCAAGTCGACAGTCACATGGCGATCCCCTCACAGGCTCACATTTAAGCAGAAATAAGTTAAGTTCATACATTAAATAGTTCAGTTCACGCAATCTTGTGGTTATCTGGAGTGGGCCAGGTCCCGAGGTACTAAAGTACGAATAAAAACACAGAGTCCAGGATCTTGAAAGGTTATATTGATAGTAAAGCAGCAGCACACTTACACGCAATACAACTCCCCTAGCCTTAAACTGGCATGGCAGTTGGGCCTGCCATTGGCCTATGTGGCAAAAGTACAGTTATGCATGTGGTTGTGTATTAAGGTAATTAAATCTCCGGGGCCATGAGTCTGACGGAGATGAGGATACGAACACGGGAGGAGCAAAAACTATTAAAAGGTTCTGGTACACTAAGGACTTACTAGTGCAGCTAACATGATGAAAACAAGTTGTTGAAGGCTCCCATGACGTGGCACGTGTGTATCCTCTAGGCCCTCTAAGAATAGACTGATGGTGGCTGAGACATCATCAAGAGGGAAATTAGTGAAAATACATTTGACAAAATGTACATACAAAAACACTTGAAAATACATAAATAACACTGGAAATAATTTGTGCACTAATTCCAACAAGTAATATTTGTTACTTTTAGTCCCAGAGTTTATATGTACACTTTATGATGGAAAATAATAATTAACAAAACAAATCCAGATTTGGCCATGAAGGTAATAGGTAAAATTACATAGCATTTAACATTTACACTGATACCCGAGAATACATTATTAAATTATGGAAATAATTTAATACAAAGTAAAGGATTTTTACTTCAGGCAAGTGGCATGGCAGACTACGGAACTGCCACTATCTTTATGTGATAATTTATTGTATTCCCAGAAAATGAAATATGCCCGTTTTAAAATAAACAAATTACAATATTAGCCCTGGAAAATTATGTTAGGATTTATGAATGTTATGAGCTTGTGTTCTGTGTCAAACTGAAATGCACGTGGCTTCACATTCACAGGTGGTTTACGCCTCACTTATGGGGAACAAAAGGAAAATAACACTTTCCCTTGCAAATTTTGGACTCTGCTTTCAGGGGCACAGATTATAATTGCACTACACACACACTGGGTTGAGTTTACTCTTAGTAACAAGGGCCTGACAGGTCAGGATCTGGTTCAAGGACCCATTGCTGCACAAGCAGAGCATCACTGGGCTGCGTCCTGAGCGGGTCAGTGAAGACGACATCAGTTTTCTTTCTCGCTTTTAATTACAGTAGATTAGCTATTGCATTCTTGAGAAAGTTTGACATGGGTTCACTGCCAGGACTCGTGATGGTTGAGAAATGGGAATCGAAAGTGGGATGAATTTGATTTGTTGGTGGCTGGTCGATTGGAAAATTGTTTCTGTCGTACCTGGGCATGAGCTAACCATCTGGTGATGGTCTTCGGTAAGCATAATTTGCATATAATTGCTGTGATATCTGCAGCCTCCCAGAAGCTGTTACAGTTACTAGTTCATGAATTATATTGAATTTTGTTCTGAATACCATTTATTAAACAAGGAGATTCAAGAGAGAGTGTTCATAATCCAGTGCTCATCGGGAAGTGATTAAACTAACTATTCAGGTGAGGTATGTCATGATATATTGCACTTCTGATAATTACCGGTACATCTGTGTGCATAGATTGCCTTGTGACAAACAAAGCCCATCATGGAGTGATGTTTGTATCAGGTGCTAGCACTGGTGCTGCTAAAGTGATTAAATGGACATATTGAATCTGAACTATTACCCTCAAACATTAATAGTTATGTGTTATGTAAAACACAACTTAATCAATAAGGAAATTAAATGTTTTGATATGCAAATGTGAAATGTGTTTGGCACTTCATATCATTATATTCAATTTGTTCAACTAAGCCTCTGCTTCAAATCTGCTGTTGGATTAAGTGTACTGCAATTAGTATTAGAGGAAAGAGGTTCCACGTAAGAAAGTACTGCTTAGCTTCTTGGCATAGGTAAATAAATTGGCTAGCATTATCAGCTAAAGTAACTGCTCACTACATTCTGAGACTGTATTACATGTTTTAGTCTTTTGTCATTTTACAGTATTTGTTGGCTGCAGGCAAAGAATGTTGGGAATTACTGTTCTAAATTCTTCAGTTACCAGAAATGGGTAAATAGCCTTTTACCAGAGATGAATCATAGAAAATATTATTTGTTTGTAATTTTTGTAAGTTGGAATGGCCATTATGTAGTTGGTTATTAGAGTGCCAACAGGTAACTGTGTGACAGTTTGTTACGTTCACTGTAGCAGGAGTGTGTTAAACTGTTGACGTGCACAGGTTCGCAGACCATTGCCGGACATAGTGGAGGGTTGCAGCAGGCAGCTATTGCAGCTGTGCAGGCCACCACTAACTCCTGTGAACAAAGTGTCAGTGTGGAGTTCCTCATGCTCTGCCACACATCTTGCAGTGTCAGGTTTGTTTATTCTTTTTTACTGTCTGCATTCTTCACCATCAGTGAGGTCTTTCCTTTGTGTAGCAGAATGAATGATCATGGAGTAGAGAAAAACCGCTCTAGGTAAAGTTATACCCATTATTGGTATAAAAATTATTGCAACCGCAAGAAAGTAATCCACAGGAATGAAACACAATAGATAGATTTGATAGTGTGAGATGTGCAGATTATCTATGTTGCACGCTCAGCCGTGCAAGTGACGTCAGCAAGGACAGGCCTTATTTTTGCACCTACCAGTCACTATAAGGTTGTTCCGGTGTGCATGCTATCCATTCTGACTTATGCTGTTGTGTCTGTAGCACCTCTTCAAAGTGTAGTACGCCTTGAAGACAAGTTCAGCAGCACTTCAAATAGGTGGACATTATCGAGAGATGTTGATTTGTAAGGCTGCGGGAAGCAGGATAGTCATTTCACTATATTGCGTGCCATACCAGTTGTGTGGATATTAACGTAGCACGCTTTGATGCTAGTGAATAGAAGGCACATACACCACACGACACACAGAATCTGAAACTGCCATGAACCACACTGAGGCAGAACCAACAGATTGTCTGATATACATGGAGTGCCTAAGCTTCCATAATTGTGGACATTCAGCAAGCAGTAGTACCCACCATGTAGCGTCTAACATGTCTTGGCAGCTTGTGAGGGGCGAGAGATGCAGGATTTGAGAGAAACCTAGATGCATGGCAAAATATTACTGAACAGTTGGAAATTCCAGAAGGACCCCAGCTCATCTACCGTATTTACTCATGTATTGCGTGCCCTTTTTTCCCTAAATAAAGGAAAACATTTCTGGGGTGCGTGCTATACACTGAAAAAAAAAGAGGAAGAGAGAGTGGTAGCCATAAATTGTCCTGGGATGTTGAGGGAAGTGATGGGACTGTCTGTTGTCTCATCTCTCGCTCTTACATCACTCCTCTCCCTTCTCTCTCTTAGCGACCCTTCAATTACGTGTATGTCGTATGTCGAAACCCTGCTCCCCCCCACACCCAACTAATGGCATCCTGTCACGCCACAAATCCAGAGTTGCCACGTGTTTGCGGCCCCCTATCCCTTGTAATAATACCTAGATGTTGCTGGTCGATAATTCCGCCATCCCTCTTTGTTTCCGTGGCAGAGGCTAGTGAGTCTTGGGAAGGGGGGGGCAAGGAGACCCTTTTTTTTTTAGAGAAGGGTAGTGTGACATTCTAGCATGGCAAAAAAAAAAAACTGCGTCACTGCTAAAAGGAGAAGGAGAAAAAAGAAAAACAAAGCTGGAAATGTTGAGTAGTAGGAGATTGAAGTTTGTGGAATTTTTTTATTTTGGCTTTTTGCACCCAAGTTATTAAATTAAAGTATTTTCCAAACATATCACAATCACCACACATTACTGTAAAAAGAATAATTTGTTCCATATTTACTAACAGGATGCCACAAATTTTTGGTGCAATTTTATTAAAAAACATTTTTTTTTTTCCCCTGGAACTTGGACCAAAAATCACGGTGCGTGCTATACACGAGTAAATACGGTATATCACAGGTGAGCACGTGTATTCTGGTTCTCAGGGTGGTAGTTGGTTGACAGCAACATGGCGTATCCCTCTCGCAGCTCACGTTTACGAATGATGTACAATAAAAGTCTCCAATGCCTTTACATTACATAAAATAGCACGTGGACTTATGCTCTGGAGTGGCCCAGGACCCCGAGGTGAAATTAAAATTAAAATAAAAGACAAGGAATGATGCAATTACGTATATTGACTGAGTGAGATTACACATATAATCACTGATAACGAAATCCCTCGAATACTGTGCAGGCATGGCTTATAAGGCCCACCATTGTGCGACACTGATAAAATCACTGGTTAGCACATGGAAATTACAAGTGGTAAAATCTCAGCGAGTCTACAGAGATGAGAGTGCGAGCGCGGAGGAAAGAAAAGCATTAAATGTTCCAGTTAAAAATATATACTTACTATTGCAGTTACTTGACCAGGCAAGATGATGAAGTTCCCCGTGATGTGTGTACCCTCTAAGGCCCGCTGAACTAGACTAAGGAGGATGGTGCTGAGATGCTGTTACCAAGCGGAGATCCCCTGCCAACTTTGTGAGGGAAAACCAAATCTATACATATACACTTAATACATGTACAGAACAGAAACAAGCACAGCAAAACACTCTGAGGAATTAAGGCATCAATTCCAACACATAATAATTTATTTCAAACATTTGTGTCTCTGTTGTTATGTGCGTCTGTAAAATTGAAATTACTGGTAAAAGCCTGAACTGGCTTTTAAAAGAAATAAGAAATCATTACAAAATTATGAAAGACACTGGACATCGGAAAAACCCTTCATTTACATTTCATTAAAGTATGATATTAGGTAATTTAGTGAAACATGTAGGAATTCAAGTTTGGACGTTTGGCATGGCGGCTGCCGGAACTGCCAAGATCAATTACGTTTTACGTTACATAAAACTGAAAATACAAATAAACCCTTTTAAAACTAAAAGAAACACAGCATTACACTTAAAAATTATGTAGTAATTTTAGAGCATCATTAATTATAGGTTCCTTTCACTATACAAGCCACGTGGCCAGGCACTCTCTAAATAATTACACTCCACACAGGGAAAGCAAACGGGAGACAAAAATAGCCAGTGTTTACTTTAGACTCTGCTTTTGGGGGATCACAACACTCGACCATAATAACCACGTAGGCACTGGTTCACTCTTGGCGAAGTGGGTCATTCTGGTCATGGGACAGATCATTGACCCGTTCTGCATCAATGGCATTACTTAACACACACTGTGCACAGCTGGTGAACGAGTAAGCTGCATTGGCCTGCCTCCCAAACAGGGCAGTGAGGGCCACATCAAATAACCCCCCTCCCCCTGATCAGGAGACCAATGGGGCAATGCGGTGACCTCTGGCAGTGAAGACTACACTGAAGTGCAACAGGAGGTGGGTCGGCGCAAAGGACACTGCCTCACCTGTGAGTAGGAAATGGCTAGTTCCTAACCTCGTGTGATGTCTCAGGCGGAGGCTGACGGCGTCGAGACCGCTGGGCGTCCACAGCAACTGCAGGGACCCTGTCCTATAGGCCTGTGGAAGAGTGCGCGCTGGCTGTATGAGAACATGCCTGAGCCCTGGCTGGCGCGTTGCTGGTGCCTGAAGCAAGGCGGTGGTACATTGATGAACAGGTCGAGCTGGCAGAAGAACTGCTCCCATCTCTCTGCTGTTGCTGTTTCCACTCATTGTTGGATGCGGGGGTTGGCGTCTCCCCCCACATGGCATCGATGAGCTCTCCCGCTGCCTACTGAAACTCAGTGGTGGCAGAGCTGGAAAGCCGCGAAATATTGGGGGTGACTCTTCTCCTCCCCAAACGTCACTTAATTACCCTGCCGCTGACCACTGTGTTTTTGTTGTGGCAGGAGCGACAGTAGGTGGTGCAGCAGCTGGGAAGTCGCAAAACTCAAGGGGCGATGTTTCCCCTTCGCACACATTACTTATCTCTTCTGTTGCCAGCCTAAGTGCAGTTGTCATGACGGGCACGGTTACAGACGGTGTGGTAACTTGAAAACCATGAAAATCGAGGGGTGACATTCCTCCTGACGGCGTTGGACTTATACTCAGATTGAGGCCTTGGGTTAGACGACAGGACGTCACTCACTTCTGCCTCTGCGACGCTATCTAAGTTTTTGTCCACTTGTTTCTTTCCCTTCCTGGTTGGCAGGTGGGTGTGGTTCTCTGTTATCGTCCTGAATGGACGCTGCGTGAATATTGTCCCTATCAACCTTGCATCTCCTCCTAGGTCCAGTTTGTATTAATTATGACATGTGGCTAATTCTTTCAAGAATTAGGTGTGGGCCAGTCCATTTAGGGGCGAATCCTGCACAAAAATTTGTTTGGCGGTCAATAGGTGGTGGGCTAGCACATAGACATGATCACCTGGCAACAATGGCTTAGGTGGTCGCTTTGTTTCGGGCAGCCATTTCTAGATGTAATTCCTTCTCTATGCTGCAACTATGCGGCGTATACACGCGCTTGGCAGTGTGTACAGTTTGCACCAACGTGTAAACAAATCAGTTACTTCAAGGATGTAATGCTTTCCCCTTCATGAGCGTGGGTAAGAGCCCATTAGGTCCAATGTGATTGCTTCAAACAGGCGTTGTGGTAACCTTGGTTGTTGTTGGGTGTTTCTATTAGATCTGCGAGTTTTGTAAACATTACAGTCATGGCACTGGCGCATGTATTCTCCAACTTCTTTTGTGAGGCCTGGCTACAAATAAGATGATGTGATGTTACGAACAGTTTGTGCTATGCCGGAATGTCCCGACGGACTGTTGTTGTGGGCAACATGAATGACAGTAGTGCATGCTCCTGGCGGCCTGTGGCACCACCAACCTCCTGACCAGCTGTTGTTCCTCGTCTCTAAGCGATTGTCAACTACTCGCCACCCTTCCAACACGTCCTGTTCACACTGTGCTTTGATTTCTTTAACCTCAATAGACATCTGTTGCTGATTTAAAATGTACACATAGAGGTCATCTGCGCACGTTTCCGTGAGCGGACTCTGTTTTGTTTCGCTCACCACAATCTATTGCAAGAGCACAGGTGGAGTTGTACCATTATTCTACGGAGGTAATTCTGTTTCCCACTCTTCCTCATCTACCGCCACTTCCTTCTCATTTGGGGAACATAAGAGGGTGTCGCCTAGCTGGTTATCTTTGCCGGGCACATGTTCAACAACAAAGTCAAAGTCCTGTAGTAGCATCGACCACCTCGTGAGCTTACTATGGACTTCACACATCTTGTGTTACCATGTCAAACACTGGTTATCCGTTCTTAGGGTGAACCACCTGTATTTGAGATGAACACATATCGTTTTATGGCCCAGATGATTTCCAAACATTCACGTTCGTTTTTGCTGTAACGTTTCTTAGTGTTGTCAAGCTTGGCACTGGAATAGTCGATGACACACTACTCTTGACTATTGCTATACTGAAACAGTACTGCGCCAATGCCTTCCTGACTGGCGTCTGTTTGCAAATACAGGTGACGGCTCATATTGATGCGTGCAATGGCGTGACACTGGAAGAAACAGTACTTTATTTCTTTGAACACACTCTGCATGCTGGTGTCCCACTTGTACTTCCTAGCGGGCGAGAGCATTTCAGTCAGCGGGGCAGTGATTATGGCAAAATCTTGAATATACTGCCTAAGCCAGTTGACCAGGCTAAAAAATTTGCATAACTTCTTCCGTATGATTGGCACTGGATAAAGGAAGAGTTGGTAACGCTACTCAAGAGTGGTGGTTTTGAGCTAAGGAAATGGGCCAGCAATCATCCTGCAGTGCTAGCTGCCATTCCGGACCACCACAGAGAGTGCCCTCTGACATTCGAAGATAATGGGGATAAAGTCATAAAAATTCTGGGACTAAAATGGCAGTCCAAAGGAGATGTGTTCTCATATTGTACTCACAGTGCCAGTTCTAATTATATTATGTAGGTAGAAGCTGGCCTAAGTGATGGAAGGCTTAGAGCCGGCACAGCAAGACACTTGTCACAAGTAAATAACCAACCATGCAACAAGTTAGGAGGCCACAGAGCAGTCAGTTCATGTGCCTTGAGCACCACAGCAGGTAAACAGTAAGTTGACACACCTCTGATGAGTGGGACTTGAATACATGCCAGTGTTCGACAGTTTTGTTTTCTTCTCTTCTCAAATATGCCTGTAAATTGTTTTATTCCAGGGAATATCTGTCAAATGATGCAAATAAACTGCAGTACTCAGCTGACTTCTGTGAGCGACACACTTCTTATAACAAAATAAGGGACAAGAGATTTCACTGACACTGGTACGTTACCCAAGTAGCGAGCCGATTGCCCGATCAGCCTGCGCACTAGAGAGAGACAGCGCTACTTCTGTGAGAGGGAAAGTGACATGCCATGCACCGGAGCCCAGTGCAGAGCACAGAAGTGGAGAGTTACAGAAGCTAACCCAAACATTTTCAAGTGGCAGTGCTACATCACTCACACACCAAATTTCTACCAGATGAGCCTAACCCCTGAGCCACCAAACTTGCCATTTTTTGCATGAAGTTCATGTTCAATCGTCTCTAGTGCATAAAAAGCCACTTTTTAATTTAAATATAAATTCGTATGTATATTTTGATAGCTGGACGTCTCCTGATTAATTTGATGCCCAAGAAAATCATATTGGATCACCTCTTGTCATAAAAAAGAAGACCTAAACACAGTATGACATGGCCATTGAAAGTGTGTGAAAAGATTAGGCTATGTATTATTAAAATATAACCAAACACTGTTGGAGATGCCTTATGTTTGAAGCAAAACACAGAACTTTATTTATTGATAATATAAATGAAGATACGTTGGATCACTCATGTGCTGGGGCTAGCAGCGAATACATTGCAGTGCACACGTAGCTGGGTGAGTGCCTAGATCCTCTGCAGCGTGGCCAGGCATGGCGACTCGCATCTGTGGATCGATCCTAGATCCTCTGGGCTGGGCAGCTGTCGGTCGGTTGCTATAAGCTGGCGGTCGGCGACCAGTCGGCCGCCGCCCGCTACAAGATTATTCTGGCGGGCGGGGGCCAGCTGGCCACCACCAGTGCCGTCGTTACAGGGCCAATTCGCTTTGTATCAGTGACCCGGTGTTGATAAAATATGCTGATAGATGCAATTCACGTCAATGTGTTGAATTTATATGAAATGTAGGTGGCGTGTTGGCCTCTGCACTGGCACAAAGAGGCCCGGCAGTGTTTACAGGAATGTAAAAATTTAGTGCTGTCTACGTGAAATATTAGTTATCCCAAATTTTCCATCAAAAACTTCTGACGTAACCTATTCATGCAAATGTCGGCCTTGCTCACCAAAATATGGTAAAATAAGAACACATTTTATTTGCACACACTTACCTACCTTTTTTCACTTTACACATAAAATTGACTTCACAAGAAAAAAAAACAATTGCCCACCAAAAGAATAAAGAATTAGCATATTACATAGGCATGGGTGCACATAAACTTAAAAATAAAAATCATTTAAAAAGGCACAATGAATTAAATTTAAAGTTATACAAACACTGATTAAGAAATTAGTCTGTAATGTGCCGCTGTTTTTACAGGAAAAGAGGAGGGATAATGGAAGCGAAAAAATACAGGGAGGGTAAGGTAGAGGCGGTGACATGTGACTAAGACAAAGAATCCTTACTGATACGGCCTGCAGTTCCTTCCCCCCCCCCCCCCCCCTTCTCGAGCTTTCACGGACAATACACCAATGTCCCCTTCTGGGATGAAGTAATTTATTGCATTATGCTGCTTGGGACAATAAATGTCAAAGTCTATGATGGTAGCTTGAGAAATGCCGGCATCAGTAAAAGCTAGTTTCCCATAGACTGAAAACCGTGGATAATAGGAACTTGTACCACGTTGGAAAAAAGGTCTACAAAAACAAATCTGCTCATAACTGAAACTGCAGTTCAAGATACCTTGGTTGGCGAGGATTACTGTATCTATTTTTAGACGTGCCTCAAATTTTCAACTTTTTCCACCCAAACTTTTTACGGTTCCTTGAGATTGGGTTGTAATAGAGAGGTGGTCATAATAAATGGGGTCGCAATGGAGGGGTTTTATTGTATTTGAATCTGTGTGAACTACATATTTATCATGTTTTCTTTCTGTGCGATAGAAACTTGACAGGTTATAATAATTTGAGTGTTTCTTCCACATGAGCAAATTTTCCACTCGTCCGTTAAAACAATATAATTCAAAATGATACAGTCTCGTAAGAAGAGGTGCAAAATAACGCCGTCTTATGAAAGACGTTAAACTAAAGTCTCTTGCAACCCCACCCAATCCACTGGCAATAAATTTAACAGATCCCCAGCAGTATGACTTTGCCATAACAAAAATAAGGTAGGTTGGATCATAGCATTTGTTTGCACTCAATGTTTTCTTCATAGACAGAGCAACTGTGGCGCAAGGATACTTTGCAGCCGTGCTACGTTTCTAGAACTGTTAATATTTAGTGAACTTAAATTAATTGGAGTTCAACGTCACATGTTTCGTTAATTACAAATTAACTGAAAATTAGGTAATTGCTGAGTTTTAGTCAGATAATGCTTGGCACTGTAAATGCTGTAAACACTGTAAACCACTTTTGTATATTTTTAGATTAAGAACAGGCAATTCAAGCAAGCTACACTAAATGCAGTTTTATGAACAACACATGCTGATCGGTATAAGAGTGACGCATTATGATTTATGAATAAAGATTTGAGTGCAATATGTTAAGTTTGGTATTCTGAATGCAAGTACATATTTTGATTTATTACATTTAATTTGTGTTCACAATAGGTATTTCATATTTATGTATTTTACGTGTCTTATGTGTGTACAATCTGTGAAAGCCACCAACGCAAAACAGCACACAGAATAATAAATTTATCTTACTTCCGGTAGCAGAAGAATTTATATTATTGTTTTTCATCCTTTCATCCGGCGATAAACAATTTCCACATTTCCTGTATCTGACATGACATGTCTGACATGTTTTATCAGTGTTGTATAAATATTTATAATTTTTTAACACTGACAGACTTACCATAGATGCTAAGATTATATAAATTTATAATTTGTTTCCATCATATGTAATATTACCTTGTGTGATTTTTCTTTGATTTTGAACTTTATCAGAAATTTGGTGGAGAACAATATAAATGTAATTTACAAAAATTTTAATACATTATTAAAAAATTTTTACTCAGAATATCGAGTATCGAAAGTATCAAGGGTATCGAGCAGAAAACTTTATTGAGTATCAAGTATCGAAAACATGGTATCACCCCACCTCTACTAAATACGACTCTGCCTCATCTTCGCATGAGAGCACGTCACCTGGAGCAGGGTTTGAACCCAGTGTTGTATGTTAATTAATTACTCAGCAAAAATTTGGTGTCAACTGGCTTTATTCAGTGCCTCATTACAGCAACACAACAACACTGCATCTGGTGCTCTCTCTCGGTCACATACCAACCTTACCACTGATCCTTGCATAACACCCACTCGTGCCAACCTCATCCTAATTATCACATAACACACATTATCTTTCCCTTTTACACTGTGAAGTACAATACAGAGAAATCGGCACTCTCACATCAGATGTACTGTAGAACAGTCTGTACAGTCAGATAAATACTCATGCCACAACCTTACCCTAATTGTTACCTAGCACACATCATCACATGACACATATCATAACACATACCATCTCTTTGTTATACAATGTGAGAGACCATACATACATTTGTACAAGGTAATTAGTTATTGGTATTACTAAAACACTCTAAAATAAAATAAAATATTATGACATGAATCTGAAATCATCACATGACAGAGTTAAACCTAGGTCACGTGAAGTGAAGTTCTACTTGTGTGTACTACAATCTCGACAAACAGGCTTATTTCTAGGTGCACGTTTACCTTCAACCTGTAAATTATAAGGAGTAACAAACACTGTAAACTGAGTGCTGGTACTCTGTGCTGCATTTGCTTCCTGAGAGCTGAACCCTTTAAATGCTTTAAATGTGGTTGTATATGTAGACATTTTAGGGCTGGATTCACCACTGATAATCTTATTGTCCAAGGAACCATCTATTACTGGGCTTGCACTATCATTCGTACTAACAGAATTCTGCTCTACTGCATTATTTACTATTCTAGTGTTGGCTGTCTCCAAATCACTGTAATCCAACACTGGATTGTATTTATTTACTGATTGTTTTATGTCTCTTGTCGTTCTCCTGACTAGTTTACCATTATGATTGGAAACCCAGTACGACCTAGACGTCTGGTACTTGCTTACCACTTTCCCTGTTTTCCAATACTTGTCACCACAAGTTCTTTCTACTACATTCTGTCCTACTTCAAATTCTACCTCCTTCCGACTGGCTGTTTTGTTGTACCATGTTTTGGTTCTCCCTTCTCTTGTACATAGCCATCGTAAATCCCTTCCTGAACTTTTGGCTTAAGGCTTTCTACTGAAACTAGTAAGCCTGTGTGCACTGTGCAACTGTTCAACAGTTGCGATGGTGATGCTCCCAATCCTGGAATTGGTGTCTTCCTGTATGTTCTGATTGCATCACGATAATCTGTGTTAGTGTCAGCACATTTACGCAGTAATTGCTTGGCCATATGAACCCCTTTTTCAGCAAGACCATTGCTCTGTGCATATGTGGGGCTACTAAATTTGCACTGAAACTTATTATGTGCATAGCGTCGAAATTCGGTTGAGTTAAATGGGATATTGTCTGATAACAGAATTTGTGAATCCCCTTGTATGGAAAACACATTCTTACATGCATCAATTATGTCATGTGCAGTCTTACCTCTCATACATACTATGTCAACCCATTTAAAGTGTGCATCCATTAATACCAAGTAATTTGGACCACCAAACTCCAGAATTCATCCGACACCCGTTCAAATGGGAGCCTTGGAATTTCTTGAGACTGATAGATGTGTTTTTTGTTTCTAGGTGCATATTTTTCACATACCCTGCAGTGTTTTATATAACGTTCAACATCCTTAGACCAACCTGGCCTTAGTATTCCTGGCACGATTACTCTGTCTTTGAAGAAAACTAAATTCTCTTCCATAAAGATTTCATCCCTAAGCTGCCAATACTGTGGTACCCTAATGTATACTTGCTTCTTATGTTTTGGCCAACCCTCAGAAATGTAATTTTTAAGCAAACTCAGTTCTGGATCTCCCTTAGTTTCTCTTTCAAACTGGGCTCGCCAACGAGGAGTTATGGCTAGGAATTTAGACACAGAGAGTACCATATGTTGCATTTTAGGATCTTCATTGACATGCTCATCTGTGTATGACCTAGACAACAGACCCCCGATATGCATTTATTTTCCCGGCAGATACGTCACAAACAGATCATATGGCAACAACTTGATTCTCAGTCGCTTCAAACGAGTCGAACCTATTTTTCCAATTAAATTGTTCATGAGTGGAACCAGTGGCTTATGGTCAGTTAGGACTTGAATGTGGTAACCAAACATCCATTCGTGAAACTCGGTTACCGCAAATACTATTACAAGCATCTCTTTTTCTCTTTTGCCCAGTTACACTCACTGTCTGTCATTTTCTGTTATGCAATCGCTACTGCCTGTCTTTCCTGCAGCAAGCATGAACGTAACCTTGTCTGGCATCACACTGGACAGTTGTTGGGAGGACAGGATCAAAACTGCGTAAGCATGGGGCCTGACATATAATTTCTTTTAGGCTGTTCAGGGCAGCTTCATGATGTGGGAGCCACTACCATAACGTGGCTGCTTTTCTTAGCTCCTGCAGTGGTTTTTCTACATCTGACATATTTTTCTTAGAAAAGGTCTGACATAGTTCAACATACCCAATATGCGTGGAATTTCTTTAACATTCTTTGGCAACTTTATCTCCCTTAAAGCCTTAACTCTTTCTGGATTTATTGCCATTCCCCCCTCATAAAAAACATGCCCCAAGTACGTAACCTCATTTTGTTTTAGCTGAACCTTATCAGGATTGAATTTCACTCCTACTTCCCTAGCTCTTTTAATTACTGCCTCAGCAGTATCATGCTTCTCCTCAGTTTCTCCAAAACAAATCAGGTCGTCAATGTAGGCAATACAATAAGGAATGTCCCCAAAGTTGCTATTCACTTCCTCCTGAAATACTTCTGGTGCTGATGCAAGACCATATGGCATTCTAGTGTACATGTAAATACCAAAAGGTGTGGAAAACATAACAAATTTACTAGATTCCTTACTTAACTTAAGCTGGGAAAACCCTTCCTTAAAATCAAAAAAACATAGTAATACTTTTTTTAAATTCAGTTTATCCTGAACATCGTGTAATTTTTTGATTAAATGTTGTTTCTTAAAGATCGCGTTATTCAACTCAATTGGTTCCAAACAAATTCTTACTTTTCCATTTGGTTTGTCAACTATGGCAATATTGCTGATGCAGCCTTCAGGATCTGGTTCTGATGCTTTAACTATTACCTCTGCAACTCTTAATCTATCTTAACTCATTTTTGAGAGGGCCCAGCCTTGACTTAGCAACCCTCCTTGGGGAATGTTGAAATCTAGGTGCATTTGCTTCTACGTAGATGGAGTGTTCCTTTGGAAATGCTCCTAACCCACTAAACACATCATTATGTTCATGAACAAATTCACCTTTCGTCTTATGGCTAGTCAACAAATGTACGTCTTTCACAAACCCCAAATCTGAACAACCTGATAAACCAAGCAATGGAGTCAATTTCAAGACAACAATATAAAAATCTAAATACACTTCCTTGCATCCCACTACACAATGCAGATTCACTACACAAACAGGCTTCAACTTGGCACCTCCATAAGCTTCCAGTATTACATTTGTGGGTCTTACTTTCAGTTGCCTGTCTATTCTCTTGAAAGTTTCAATAGACATGACATTCACCTCAGAACCTGTATCAATTTTTATTTCTACATATTTATCCTCTATTTTCACCCTTTCTCTCCATTCATACCTCCTTTTAGACCTAATGCCCTCTTGTTCTACAGGCTTGTCACTTGTATACACTGTAGCTAACTTAACTACTCTTAAACTATGCAACTAAAAATAATCATCCTGTTCACCACTTTGATTTACATGTACCTCCCTCACCAGTCTGATTTTGCAACCCACTGCAAAGTGGTTCAAACGTCCACACTTGTTGCACTTTCTGCCCCATGCAGGGCACTCTCGCCATTTATGAGTACTATTGCATCTTGAGCATTTAAACTCACCCCCTTCGGCCCGTTGTCCAACACTACTCTTACCTTGAATCTGCTTACTGTACTTCAGGCGAAGTGAATTTGTAGTATGATTCCGTGCCATTCTTCTTTGAACTGCATCCACTGGCATAGGTTGATTTGCCGCTAAAGCTGCGTTGATTTATTCAGCTTGTAGTTTGCTTGCCTCTACGGTGCGACAATACTGGGCAACCTTATCAAGGGACGTGTCTTCTAATTGAAGCAAGGTTTCTTGAAGACCTTGGTCTTCATATCCTTATATGGAGTGATCCCAAACAAATTCTCCATACTCGCAGTTGCGTACCAGTGTTTTGAGTGAGGTTAGGAACTGGTCAAATCGCTCACCTTCTGCCCACTGTCTTTGGGAGGACTTGAAACATTCGTATGTGGTATTCTTCTTCGTTGTTCAAAATTGTTTAAAGGCAGCTACCACGTATTGAAATTTGTTTTTGTTGCTTCCTTCCTCTCCTGAAAATTTGAATGTGTTGATGGTGCATAACACAGCGTCGCCTACGCAACTGAGCAATAAAGCGGACTTGACTTCATCATTACATGTTGTTTGCTCCGTAGCCGTCAAATAGAGTTCGAATTTCTGATAAAAAATTTCCCAGTTTGAGGCTGCATTTGGTCCATTAATATCTACCGGGCCCGGTGGCGTCAGAAGCAAGGCCCGA
Source organism: Dryococelus australis (assembly GCA_029891345.1). NCBI lineage: Eukaryota > Metazoa > Arthropoda > Insecta > Phasmatodea > Phasmatidae > Dryococelus > Dryococelus australis. The sequence continues at coordinate 91,552,501 of CM056997.1, read as the reverse complement.
GTAGCCATATTGGCACAACCAAAATACTGCAAACATACACCACTGCTGATTGATTAATTGGTTTCATCACACATTTTGTTTATTAACCACATGACTGCGCCATGTTGTATGTTAATTAATTACTCAGCAAACATTTGGTGTGAACTGGCTTTATTCAGTGCGTCATCACAGCAACACAACAACACTGCATCTGGCGCTTTCTTTCTGTCGCCTACCAACCTTACCACTGATCCTTGCATTACAACCACTCATGCCAACCTCATCCTAATTATCACATAACACACATCACCCAGGACGACTTGCTTCCTGAGCCCACCAACATGCCCCTAGGTAAGGGACACCTAAGGACACAGTAGTCAAGGCCGTCTACACCAGTATGGCAGACATCATGTGCCTGTTAATCACCCCCGTGGCCTGTGATAGAAGCCAGATAGGCAGCCCAGCGCTTCTCCTAAGCTCACGGGATTGATGCAACTCGTATACAAGGAAAACCAAACTTCCAGCCTCCCCCGAGAGAATGTAGCCTGTGCCTTTAAGGGAGGAGCTCCAGCTTAAAGATACCCGACCGGCCGAACGGAGCCGAAGGACCCACAGCCGACCGTCCATATAGGCGAGCACACAGCTCTGAAATGCCAGTTCATACTCAGCAGCTCGCTCCACTATCTTCTGTGCTGGAGCCCTCTGCCATACTGCCTTCCCCACGAAGGACCACCGCTACCTTCTAGGAGTCTTCTAGGCCTTCGTCCAGGGACTCCCAAAGAAATCTTTATTTTCCTCCTTTATACTGATGCGTGTCTCTTATACCTATATACTATAAACAACTACATCTCATCCCACGTGCTTCCACCAACCACAGGAAACAACACCAGAGATGTCTAGCAGTATGTGTTCTCACCAGAGACACGGATGATACTTGGTTTTCCAGACTGTTCCTGACCTGCCCTTCTCTCTCTATTGACAGTATTTAAACCCAGAAGTAGCAAACCAAGCACAACGTTTTACAAATGCACAGAGAGTGGTTTCAACTCAAACACACTTTGGAATCACGTAAACCTAAAGATATTTGAAGCGGCCGCACAACACGTCAGCCTCCCCGATGCACAAGGCAGACAGAGTGGCGCCACACCACCAAAGATGGCAGAGTGCCTGATGCGCCATAGCCCGAGCGCACGAGGGTAGTTCTCCCACTCCGTGCACTCCAGGCAGATGTCACAGGAGTACGTTACGCCTCCCATCCTGGCCCGCCGCGCACTCCAGAGTGAGCTGTATATAAGGCAGTGCGCAACCGAGGTCGGGAGTTATCATCTCCAGTAGCTTGCCTTAACACTTCTTGTGCTGGAGCTCTCTACTGACCATAGGTCCTCACAGTCCTCTCCAAGAAATTCCAGTTCTCTAGTGGCTGCTGCCACCACCTACCAAAGACTTCAACACCTCCTGGTAATCGCCATCACCAGCAGCTTAGTCTACCAGAAGACAATGAACACCGCTTTAACACTTCAGTTGTTGACACCTCCTGTGTCTTCAGCCGCCACTACTTGCTGGTAGTGGCTTCCCCTGTTAAAGTTAGGTCCTCTTCTAGGCAAACGCCAATTGAGTTAGTTGCGACAGTTAAGCTATAATTCCTTTGCATCTAAGTAGCGTAATGGAGGGTCACCTTCACCCGTAATCTGCATAGGTTAATTACTTATGCAGCATATACGTATTGGTAGCATGTACACATCACGTAAGTATTTATTGCTTTAATAAATACATACTTAGTCTTAAATAGTGCTGAGCCGATACCGATACCCGACGTCAAATATTGGCCGATATTAGTAATATTGACACACCAGAACTGATTTTATTTTTAGCTGATATTGAGAACCGATATTTTCTGTTTAACCAGAGGATGATAGGGTGGCAATGTTGTAGTAAGAGGGACTCAACTGCTGCCGTTTTTGGTCAGCAGTTGCAGTTCTTATTCCAAGTATTAAACTGACAGATTGTCACTCCAGGATGGCCAAGGGCGGAAGGGACATGCCTCCCTGCTGTATAAGCATATCTACAGGAAGAAGAGAAAGAGAAATGCAGCTCCCACTCCACTGTGGCTACTTGCTGTGACATGCACTTTAGGAGATAACTATCTACAGCTTGTATTGCGGGTCTCCGAGTTACCAGCTTTGCAGGTTCCACACTTCCCTTACCCTTGTCAAATCAGTATTTGAAATCTTTTAAAAGCAGTGATTCCGACATTCATAACCTGGGAACTGGCAGTGCTTCAATTTTACTCTCAGTAAAATAAGGGAGTGCTGAAGTTTAAAACTAAACTAATTACTAATTTTTAATTTTTTGGATATGAACAAAGTTGAATTATGCTGAGAACTGTGATACACGAACTTGTAGATTTAATATTTTTAATTTTATTTGTTTAGTACATGCTTAAATTGCCATGACCTAAATTTAAAAATAAATTACTAAAGTATATTTTGAGTGCTACTTTTACTCTATGATTTTGAAGAATTAATGTGAAATTAATTTTCCTAATATTTTATATGTTTACTTAAAGCATCTAATAGTACATTGTGTGACACTGACTTTAACACAGAGTTTCACCAGCTTCCCAAAACACTTTTAGTGCTAGTAGAAGTCTTTCAGTCCATTACTCGTGTCATTGTATCTGTATTGGATATCGGTTGTATCAGCAGAAAGTGTCGGTTCATACTGGTATCGGTAAAAACCTACATCGGCTCACCACTAGTCTTAAACGTATCCAAGAGTTCTTTGTTCTAGTAATATAGCCTATCTACCACCAATATTTGACCGCCAAGAGGCAAGCAAGTGACTGAGTACTTTCAAACGTAGAGGAGGACATCAGATCCCCTTCAGAGGCCTGTCTGTCGATACACACATCTCATCTTTCGACGGTCACCCATTCGGTACACCTCGGTGCTGAGAATGTTAAAGCCTCCACCACTAGGAACCACCCCACATAGGCAGGACAACCACCCTGAGTTGTATCACTGACCGGAGCACCTAGCTAAGGTGCTGGCAGTGGTATCTGCTTGGGATTGGAGGCCCTATGTTTGTGGGCAACACCTGAAAGTTGCAGGAGGGCGGTCTACGACCCACAACTCCAGGTGCTTGCACTGTTAGGAGTCAGGGAGCGCACCGCTAGTTATTCTCGGCTTTACACGCCTAAGTCAGAGATTGTCAATTGCTTGTCTTTTACAGGCAATCTAGTGTGCTATACGCCTAAGCCATTCACAGCCAACATGGAGCTCAGACGGCAGATAAGAAGGCAGAGTTCAGTGCCACCAAGCAGGTCTGTGCAGCAAACCTCGTTGTGCTGGGAGTCGACACTCCTCGGGATTCGGCCGTAGCCGCCCATCACGTGGGGAGACCGGCATCTCTCGTCGGAAGCTACTCATTTCACTCTGCCCCAATTCGAACTGGTTACGAGGTGCATCCAGTGGTCCAGGCCCAAGTCAGCAGGAGCGACACAAGACTCGGGCGGGCCAACCTGCAAATCGGCAGCTGGGCCAGCACCAAGTGGAACCATCGCCACCTCGCGGAGAACTACCGCAGCCCAATATCTGCCAAGACCCGTGAAACCAAGGACTCTACCTGCCCATCCTAAAACACTACTCCTACATCTGCCAAGGCAAGTCCACCGATCTCTAGTAAGTCCACTTTGCCCCAGAGGACCAGTGTTTTTGTGAGACATATTGCCCGTCCGATACACTCAATTACATACCCAACAGATAGCCTACAACGCCAACACTGGTGCCCAGCAAGAAGGGAAACAGTCCCCATTGTAGCACGACTGACCTAGCTCAGAAACAATAGTCTCTTGTATAACCAGGGTTTAAGCGACACGCATCAATACTCACTGCCACTTTGATAGTGAACCCCAAGTCCCTTCTGGACAACAGTATCAATTTAGTAAGGGTCAATTGTTGTCATTGCTACTTAGCCATATCTGCTCGTTTTTAGACTAGATATAGTTCCCCTTCATCTGGTTTACAGTAGATTACTTCCATTACTGTTCATTGATAGTTAGGTGTAAGTATGGCGAATAAACACATGATCTTACCTAACCTCCGAGTATTTATTTCAAAGGTGACTGACTTCTGTCCCCGTAGACGTCAAACCAACTAAGGAAAAGCAGGATACCGCTTCTTGGAAACCTCTTTGCTGAAATAGTGTAGGACTGCAGGCTCCCTTGACCATGCGCACAAATGTAATACATTCCCATTAAACTGCCACCCATACTATGGACCAGGTACGCAAAGGTACTTGATGCACATATACAGCAGAGCCCCAACCAGTAGTAACACAATGCATGAAGTGGCTAGACACCCAGATCATACAACTCTCTTCATCCACTGCATTATTTTCAATGGTTGGAATGTTAGGAGTGATACTGGTGGTGGCCTGACCCATTCTGGACCATACACTATAACAAAGCTAGAGATCTCAATCAGTCCACTGCTCCACCCACTGCATTGTTATTTTTGCTGGTTGGAGCCATAGTACTGAGTCTGGGTGCACTAGCCCCGACTGGCTACACACACAGCTAGGGAATTCGTCGCCTGCTCCTTCTTAGGTGGTAGACCGTTGTACCTACCCTAATATGCCCTTCATCCACAGGAATGGTGCAAGGTGGAGAGTTAAGAGGGCAGCTACTGCCTCTGAACCTAGCCAATTGTTCTGTGACCCAGTGTCATCTGCCCTCAGTAGTCTACCCCCACGGGAACGATCTCAAGCCGCCTGACAACTGGAGAGGCATCACCTCTTAGCAGGTGAGCCGCACCCAATCGTCGTGATTTTTCGACTAGGACTTCCAGTACCACTGGCCATCACCAACCCGTGCTTCAGACCCACGAGGACCAGCAGCCTGCCACTGGCACCAACGAGCTCTGCCAGCCACAGCACCACCACCACCCAAGGACCGGACCCTAGTTTTAGCCAGCAGCAGCCATAGCGACTGAGCCAGGAGCTACCTTGGGCCATGGCCTCTGCAGGTAAACGAATGTCTGTGTCCACTCCAATGGTACGGAGAACTGCTAAACCCACACTTGACTTTGTACTGTGCCGCAGGGCTATGCTCTTCAGCCTATATTGCAGCTGGGGACAAAACAGCAGCCAATAAGTCAAAACCTCAACACAGTTAGCCCGTGCATCTGACAGGCGTAATAGAACCTTGTCTGACAGTGACGTTGCCATCAATCAAACTGACGTCACACATCTAGTGCTATAAGGCCAAAGTTGCACGGGTTTTACACACCAAAACACTGGCGAAAGCGGGAGAGGAGTGCAGTGAACAGAACACAGTACCAGCTCTCAAAAAGCTGGTAAAGACCTTGAGAAATGACTGCGTTGTAGATTGTAACAGGGAAACTTTATGATATTTGCTCAATGAAATCTGCATTAGATGGAAAAAATGCCAATTGTGGCGAAAGCTATTAATAGAGAAACCGCAGATAGCAGAATGGGGCCATAGGTTTATCAGCCAAATAAGAGAATGCAGGAATTCAGGTCAAAAATAATATACCGTATTTTGTCATGCATAGGCTGGGTGCATGTATGGGCCGCACCAGAAGTTTTTGAAGAAAATGTAGGGATGATTAATATTTCAAGTATAGGCCGCACTGAATTTTTGTATTCCTGTAAATATTGCTGGGTCTTATCGTGCTGATTTGTAGCCCAAATGGCACAGCAACAGCGAACTACGGTGGTGTCAAACTAATTAGTTTGCCGTTGGATGTCCTTGCCGTGCCGGCATCATCATCATACACGCACGCACACATGCACACACACACACACACACACACACACACACACACACACATAGTTGCTGCAGGCTGTCTCGTCTGGCCAGAGAGAGAGAGACAGCGTCAAAAACAAGAGAGATGGTGAATAGGACAGTCTAAAAATACTGGTAGACCACCCAGCCTTCATAGCCCTTCCCCTCTTCGCATTTATCCTCCAGCCACCACCAAACGGCTGCGTGGCAACCACAAGTGTGAAAGGGGAAAGAGTCCCATTGATGCGGGGGGGAGCGGAAAGGAGTGGCAAAGAACCAGGTCACGGGAAGGGGGAAGTGGAATGGAGGGACTAGGGATGGGATCATCAGTACCCTCAATTCTTTGTAGTATTGAGTATCGCATGAGAATAGCCAAAAGAATTGAATTTTAACATCCATTTCCTCATGCCACAATTATGGCAGGATTGTGCCATAATTATGGTATGATCTTACCATAACTTTTGGAATATGTGTACAATATTTTCTAAATGTGTACCATTATTTAATCTGCATCCTTCTGTCATTCCAACACACCCATAAAATTTGACCTAAGTCCAGCAGTTCGTAAGATATGAACAGCAACTTTTAAATGCATACCATAATTATCTCATAGGCAGCGAGCATTCCAAAGTTTCCCGCAAACATTCCAAAAAGCCTTTGCGGGTTGAGATCGGTCAAACAATTTACAAGTTATTAAATTTTAAAAGTACAAGTGTACCATAATATACCATATTTTATTCATAGCATAATATTCACGTAGCTGCGAGCACCTTGAGGTGTTTGAAGGACATCCTATACATAGCACAATTATAATTTTTTTGACATTTATTTTTATGGTACATAATTGAGGTACAAATAAAACCGGTCGAGAGTTGCGAGTGAGCGCCGATAGGCACAAGTTAGCAACTTAAGAGGTTATTGTACACCCATGCCTACCACAATCATATACTGCACCAAAATTTTTCATTTGCTGTATTTTGGCATGTATAGGCTGCACTTTTTTACTAATAAATTATAATGAAAAGTAGGGTGTGGCTTATATACGAGATATTGGCATTAAAAAAAAATTTTCCCCAAAACATGTTTAGAAATTTGTCAACATACAGTAGTACATTTTAATGTTGATTTAACTTGAAGGAAGGAAAGAGAAGAAGAAGAAGTGGGGGGAAAAAAACTTCCAATTGTAATTATTTGAATTATTTGTTCACTCACATTCATAAACAAAATAACCTTCATCCCGCATGTATGAAATGTGAACATGTTGGAGCTTGGCAATAGATGCCATATATGAGAAAATAATTTCTCTGCTGTGCAAGAGAAAAATAACTCGCATTGTTTGCATGCTCGCCGTGGTACTACAAGTGCACATTGATAAGATGCCACTTTGTATAACATGTTCCCGTGGTTTTGCTTTCTTAGGTCAAGTTGCCATCTGTGGAATAGTAATTGCATTATGTATATTTGTAAACATTGCGACATAATACAAATTTTCTGTCACAGATGTTGTGCAGGGGAGAAATTAAGTCATAATTTATTATGTTTGTGAAGCCCTGCTTCAAGTCTGACATGCGTGCCAATTAGCAAACTCAAGCAATTTGATGCGAGTTCTCCTGTACTGCCTGATCAATTTATTTTTCATCCCGCCAGCTGGTGCAATGTGTGATGCCTACAATTTTCTGGACTACGATTAAATGCTGCTATTATATAGTTGGTGTGTTTGCAGAACTACATGACATTAATGAACTTCGTTAGCAAGTCTGCTTGGTTATTTGCCACATCTGTATTTGGTAGCCCAGATTAATAAACTGTTATTTTGCGTGAATAGGGGTTACTATTTAAAGAGGCAATATTTTTGCTGCAGAAAAAGGTACTTTGTTTTTCTTTCCCCCCTTGTGGCGACCCAATTGGGCCTCCACTGGGTGGCCCATAAGCATTTAAACGTGAGTGATGAGCTACTATTCATGTTTTTTTTTTTTGTACATTCTTAGAAACTGAGTTAAAACATTAAAATGTACTGTATGTTGACGAATTTCTGAATTGTTTTTGGGGGGGGGGGGTAGGATTTTTCATGTCAATACCTTGTAAGTAAGGCGCATCCCACTTTTGGTAGTTTTTTTTTTTTATGTGCATCCTATACACCCTGACATGTGGTACACTGATGAGACACACATACCAATCACACTATGTTGTGTCCACTTACTGACAGACTGAAATGGAAAATGGAGTGACAGAACTAATTGGTAAAGTAAGGAGATTAACATAGTACACATTAGTGACGAGAGTGGCTTCGTCATGGACAAATACACGGTGTGAAGAAACAGGACATGGTTAAAACATGTGAAAAATATTTTGCTGACTATTCTCAGGAAAAGTGGAATAAGTGCTGTGAGCACGTAATGTAGGTAGATGATTTGTATTTTAAGAAAATATGTTGCATTGGATGTACAAGTTTACAGCATAATTGTTAATCATCAGAATGCTAGTGATTCGGCTAGTGAATCTGATCATAGCGAATCTGGCAACAGTACCAATATATCTGATTCAAATTAAGTGAGTGGTATTTAATTTACATTTACAAGTAATATCCTTACAAACTTGTAAATGCACATATTTCAGCTATTTTTTTTTCTGAGCCTTTCTGCTGCCATGTAAACGTGGACACTCACTTATCTGGCCAGCTGTGTGCTTTTCCCTCCCTCCAAACACAGCAGGGAAAGATGTGCAAAGCCAAACGAGGGGGAGCTATTTTGTAACTTGTCCCGCTATATCTCATCTTACCAGAATTTCAAAAAAATTATTTTTTGAACAGTTTTGTAATTGGAGGATTCAAGGAAATCTTAGAGCCCTACTTCACACTGAATGATTTGATCCACTAAGAAATAACTCACTTGAAGAACATCTGAGCGAAATGTATGAGCAGAATAGGCACATGACTCCAGAGATGAGTAATTCTTAATTTGTCGTGATGGTATTAGGTCAACAGGTCAACTACCATACAGGTATCTGTTATTGTGGGCAGGACTTTCTAATATGAGTATTTCATAATTCCATGAACAGATCTTATAAATTGACAGATAGGAGCATCAATCTCACAATACTAATGAACGAACAAATGAGCAAGTACCTATGCAAGAACCACAACTACTGTACCAAAATTGTCAACAGCACAATAAAAGACCAAACAATGAACATAACACACGTATGACATGTGTAGATGTGTAGTATGTAGATCAAAGGAAGAATTGGGGTCAGTACAGAACACAGAGTTACGGGTACAGGAGACAAAGAAACCAGAGAAAGCAAGTAAATAACCACAATGATAGACAGTGTTGAGAAGAGGAAGTGTACATTAATGATGGAATAGATACTGAACCGACCCATGAAAGAGAAGTAATTCATGACATATCAGTTTGTGGAAGTACGCCAATGACACAACCGAGAAATGGAACCCAAACACAGAATTAGAGTTGTTGCAATTCCGATACCGAGTATCAGTATCGGCTGATACTTCTCCTTTTCCCAATGTATCTGAATCGGGTGTGGTATCGGGCCGATACTTTAGTATCGGTTGTAGACAATTAAGTTAGGTTATTTCGTTCTTTAGAGACAAAAATTACAGTATTTCAGGTATATACAGTAAAACCTCGTTAATTCTAAATAGATTAATTCGAAATCATATATAATTTGAAGTGCGTATTGATCCCCAAACGGAAGAACAGGATTTTATATGATCCTGCCAGAGTTTTCATGCCTGTTGACTGGTTTTTGTCGCCTCTACCACCCGTTGAAGAAGTGAAAAGATGTGACAGTGACACTGAAGTTTGGGAGAGTAGGACAAAGAAAATTTCGGCTACCCTGTTTTGTCAGTTGGGTGTACTTGGTGCCGTTTGGGTGTTGCTTGATGACTGGAGAGAGAAAAGTAATGTAGCGGTGTGGGGTGGGCGTGGCTGGACTTAGGGGGTGGGGGGGGAGTGGGATTGAAACAACATTCCTGGAATGTTTATTCATAGTAGAGAGAGCGAGAGGATTCTGGCTACCACAGCTGCAGTTTTAAACCAAACTTTACCTTTTTCTTTTGTTTTTTATGTTTTGGTGTAGCAATTAGGTCTAAAGGCAACAATTAAAACACCTATATTTTACTGCACATTAACATATAATTAATGACCAATATAAATGCAACAAACTTACTTTTTGGGTTATTTCCTTCAAGTGTTTGCCTTTTTTCAACCAAAAATGTTATGGTTACCCAAAGCAGGGTTGTAACTTCGAGAGGGTAGTTATTCCTGGATTCGTAGTTGTGTTTAATTTGGAAAGGGAAAATGTGCATTTCTTAAGATGTTAATTTCTTTACTTAAACAAGTCTAGGAAAAATGTTTTACATGTATTATTAACAGTCATACTTTTTTCAGAATTCAGTGTGAAGGGCATTGTTATTGGGGTATCAGCAATGGTATTGGGGTATCGGTATCATAAAACATGGTATCGGAACAACCATATATATATATATATATATATATATATATATATATATATATATATATATACACACACACGCACACACGTGCGCACACACACACATAATTTATTTATTTTATTTTAGTGAGAATTTTATGCTCATGCAAAGATTGTTATGACTAATAAACTAAGAACTTGTCATGAGTGTTATAAAACACATACAAAGATTTATGAAATTTTATCTTATAAATATGAATTTGACAATCTCATAAGCAAGAAAGGGCTTATTTATGTAGCAATAAATTAGTTTATTCATAATTATTTAAGTTTTTTTTTTTTTTTCCCAAAATTATTTACTCAACAGTTTTTCCTGTGTCAGTTTTGATACATACTATATTAATACTGTGTGAATGATGTTGGTTTCTATGTTCTTGAATTGTGCTAGCTTGTACAGAAAAAGCAGTTTGCAGAAATGTATAAAATCCATGTTTTGTCTATAAAGAGAAACATTCAGCAACATCACTGGCGACAAATTAATATTTAGGTCTACAACCGTTTTGTAATTTTATAAAGTATTCTTTTCAGAAACAGAATTCTGTATGTTCACTATTTGGAAGAAATAAAATTTAACAATTTTCTACAGATTGACAATTTATTACTAAATTGTTTTTGAAGAAAATACAGTGCCGACTTGTCCATAGAGGGATAATTTGGCTCGGGTGATCAGTTTTTCATGTAAAAACTTCTGCAGTTTCCATTGTGAATTTCCACAGTGCATCATATATTGGAGCCTCTTTGCTGGACCTAACCATTATAAAACCCTAAGATATAAAGAGTTTTCAAGTTATAAAATTTGTGTTCCGGTATCGTATTTTGGCATGTATAGGCCACACCAGAAGTTTTTGATGAAATGTTAGGGATAGTTAATATTTCAAGTATAGGCCATACAGAATTTTTGTATTCCTGTAAATATTTTTAAGTCACAATTCCGTGCGAACAAAATAAGTTCCGATTTAATTTCTCCCCTACAAAACATTTGTGACAGAAAATTTATGTTATGTTGCAATGTTTACAAATATACATACAGATGGTAATGTGACTTGGGAAAGCAAAACTACAGCAACATGTTACACAAAATGGCGTATTATCGATGTGCACTTGTAGAGCCACAGCAGGCTGCAAACTACGTAAGATATATTTTTCATGTACAGTAGAGAAATTATTTTTTCATGTATGACATCGATGGGCGAGCTCCAACATGTATACATTTTACATGTTCGAGATGAAGGATATTTTGTTTATGAACGCGAGTGAACAAACAACGGCACGAGTGTAAATTTTTTTTTTATTTATTTATTATTATTAGTTTTTATTCTTTCCCTTTCCTTCCATGCTGCCTTTAAGAACTGAAAAATTAAAATGTACTGTATGGTTACAAATTTCTAAACATGTTTTGGAAAAAAAATTACACAAAAATTTTTTTATGCCAATATCTCGTATATAAGCCGTACCCCAATTTTTGTAGTCTTTTTTTTTTTTATGTGCGACCTATACACGCCGAAATACGGTACATACATTTGACATTTGACTTTAAAACCAGTAATGGCTTTTAAAGCATATTTTTTATATAATTTACTCATTTATATACGATATTGATTTGAGATTCAAATACTACTCAAATATTAATCTTTCTTCGTCAATATGTTTAACTGTTACACACCACACTTAAGACTTAACTTTATGTTATATTGCTAAATTTTCGCTGATACATTTCTATTCTTTGAAAATTAGTATCACATGGAATTCTGTCATATTACAGTGTAGTTTCCATGATGCATCATTAGATACAGTGGTATGTTAAAACTTTGTATCACAGTTGAAGCACCAAGTCGGTAGGAGCCCTAAAATAATACTTTGTTTATCAATAAGTTATCATCATAAATTTCATTCATACCTTTAGACCTTTCTGAAAAGAAAATATCACAAATAAATGCTAGTAATTTGATTATATTTTTAAATAACTGGAGAGTGAAGATTTTTCAGGTCTAAAATACTTCCCATAACCAAACACCAATGGAAAATGATTTTAACAGTTGTTTTACTTATTTTGTTCAGGTGATGGGAAACACATTGCCTGCAGCTCCAATCACTCAGATATTAGAGTGTTAAATCTTGCTCGGCTGGACACGACGAGTGTGAATCTTGTGGGCCATGACAAATCAATCAATTCCTTACACTTCAGCCTCAATTCCAAATGGATGGTATGGTTAAATGGTTATTATCTGTATTAAAAAAAAGAAAGAAAATTTAAGTAATCTCTGCTTATGTGCAGTTGAGAGAGATTTGGGCAGCTCTTAACAACAAGGCCGATGAGGATGAAATGAGGTGAGAATGGAGTCGTGCCAGAATGCAAGGGCGGGGGAAATGACAGATCCCTGAGAAAACCAGTTGACCAGCAGCATCGTCTGGCACGATTCCCACTTGCAAAAATCTGGAGTGATACGGTCGGGAATTGTACACTGTTCGCCTTGGTGGAATGCAACCAGGCTAACTGTTCATTCACCGTGGCCCCGATTATATACAATAAACCCCCAATTTTACAAAGTGATATAGTTTCTGAGAATGATTTTGTGAAATCGCTCTTCCCAGATAATCCAAACTGCTCAATTCGACCACTAAAAAAATCCAAAAATTTTGTTTACAGTGCATTTTTTTTGTGAAGTCCATGTTTAGATTATATATGGCATAAAAACAACATGATTTTTTTATTGAATATTTATTCAGTTAAATAGGCAGATATCTTCTGAATAAACTGAAACCCCCGACTTGTGTACTTGTCTTCACAGTGTCATCAAAAATGTTTAATTATTGCCCTCTGCCTAAGTTTTACCGAACATGAAGCCCATTTTCAATTGCCTTTTGCAGGAAAATCAAATGATGTGTCATTGATATATTGATTAATTTCAGTAGATATGACTTCTGAATAAACTAATATTCCAGAATAGCATATGAAACCCCTTCGCCAAATATTGTGTAAGCTCCAAGCCTGACAGCTGTGTAACTTATGGCAAGTGCAAGTGAAATCTTACTGGGAATGTCAGAGGATGTGGTGGAAGTCATAAAGAAACTAATTTCAATGGCAGTATTTATCTGTCTCATTTTCGAAAATTTTAAGATTTTCAGTTAAATAAATACAGACAGCTCTCGTTTCTAAAACCCCTAAAATAGTGACCTTCTCGAAATAAAAACCCTTTTGGGGAACTATGATACAAATGTAAGTGCAAAGGTTTTTCCAGTAACAACCCCTTTGAAATATGAACCCTTTTCTTGGAAACCATGAAAGGTCTTAGAATATAGTATATACTGTATTATTAATTATTCCAAAAGGCTGATGTCTGCCAAATAAATGAATGTGATAGTCTTGAATATACTATCTTCAGGCACGCGACATCCATGATATGCAAATGTACATATCTACATATAAACATTTGGCTTGGAGGATAAACTTTGGCTGCCCTCAGCCAAGCCTAACCTCATTATATGGTTGATGAGGTGGGAGATAGTTGCCTAGCAACCAGCATAGTATCCTCCCTCTCATAGCTATGATCACTGCCTGTGCTGCTTTAACATATCCTCCCAACTCTTCAATCTAAGCATGTTGTGCTTCATTCTGTGAATGTTTGTTTTATGACAATGCTCATTACAAACTACAGTTTTTAACTATGTTTTTCCAATTGTCTTCTAGTTTTTCATGTTATTGCATATTTAATCAGTGGCAACAACATTACAACATCTTATATTTTATCACTATCAATCTATGGATTTTTTTTTACTGTATTAATGAACAACCTTGTAAAACTGTTCCCCTCATAAAATCCATACTTGCAAAATTGAGCTATTGTAGGTGCATTGAAATTGTACTGCATTTACTAAGTTTTTTATTTTCTAGTCCTAGTTTTCTACCATAGAAACTTTTATTTTTGTGTTGTAATTTCCAAATGTTTTATTACTGTAAATCTTAAAAAAAATAAAAATAAAAAAAAAAAACTGATGCATTGACGTTTATTGTAAAGCTCTTGATGGGGTTATTGCTGGGAGTGGTACTGTTGTCTTTTAGAAAGTTAATTATTGCATGCTGGGCACAAGGAGGAGCGCTAGTGGGAACTGACTTGGTTTAACTCAGTGAGGGTATGAAGCTTAACTATTGCTCTAAGTGGCAAATCACCTTGTCTGAGGCTGAGGCACTGTTAGTGGTTACTGGCTTCTTTGGTGGTGTGAGAGACAGTAACAAAAGAGTATAGAGACATGCAACAGTAGCTTGTAGTGTAGGTTGCGACTTCCACCGGTCGAACTGACCTATGTACCCCTCTGTTGAGCTGCTTTTTCTCACTTCCAGGAATACACACGGTTTGCACTGTCCATCCCCTACCAGGCTCCCAATCATGGCTAGTCCTTGTCTGGCAGGCTTATCCCACCCAGTTCAGTGGCAAGGCATAAGAGGCATAAGGGGTAGGGAGGAAGATAGTGAGTTTTCCATATAGGCGGGCACGGCCTGAAAGGACGAAGGTGTAGACAGGTGGATGTAGTGGGTAAGCCTGGTTACTTTCCTCCAACAAGTAACTTGACTGGGGAAGTCACAGATAGATCCAAGCACTTAACTGCTGTTTCAATAGCAGGGTAGGGGTATCTGCCCTCTTGTTACTCAAATAGGGGGAATTTGCCATAGATCTACTTCATGAAGCGTCGGATCTCCCTGACAAGGACTGCTACTGGCCTCTCTGCAAGTGTGTTGGCTGGGCATGAAGTTGCTGGCTGACCCAAGCACTTACCAAAGGATACAACAGTCGAGTGGGGCACTGCTCCGTAGACTCAGGGCTCCGTATTGGCGAGAGAAGGATAGGTGTGGTGGCACATGCCTGCTCCTGCAAGAGTGTTTGAGGTTGGTTTGGACCAAGCAGGATATAGAAGGAAGCAGGTTGCAAAAGAATAGTAGCTGTGAGTTATAATCCAGCCAATTCTGTATATGCCTGTTTGTTCCTGAAACAGTAAATAAAGGGACATAACCAGCCTGTACCCTGATTAGGGCCTGAAGGGCTGGTCCTAGGATGCCAAATAGGATGATCCTAGTCTCGGAAGACGCGGAGGCATGGTGGGTAGAGAGTGACCCCAGTTGTGTAGTACTCGGATTCATGGCAGAACATGCATGGCTAGTGGGCTAGCTGTGAAGTGCGGGTGGCTTCATGAAGCTGTCAAACAACATGGTATTCTGGTCTTGAGCTGTGTATCTGGTAGACGAAAGTGATGTTGGACTACATCTGCACAGTGTGATGTTCTGCAGGAGCTGTGAAGATAGGCTAGTAGTTGAAGAATTCATTACGTAGCTGGGCTGAATTGATGTTCTGCAACTGCTCTGTGAGAGTCAGCCTGTGGTTGAAGAAGTTGGTACGGAGTTGCGGAGAGAGAGGGCAGCGGAGAAGTTGTGGAGATGGCCGAAGGCGGAAGAAGCTGGTGGCTCATTTCCCATTGGCAACCAAAGGCTGAAGGTGTAGGCACACATGCTGTGATGCAAAGCAGGTTGCAAACAAACAGAAGGCATCAACTGGCCCAAATCAATCCTGGCCTTAAAGGGCGGCCTGTGCACATACAGCTTAACATCGCTTCTTTGAGGGGGGTAGAGGAGGGGGACTGTGGGAAGGTTAGAGTAGTACAACATTGTCCATGGTACGTCACAGTAAATGTTAGAATTTAGGGAGAACACAATACTGAAGTGAATATATTTTACATGATTCATGATCAAACTGTTGAAAATAAAGTCAATAGAAAATGTAAGAACTTCAATCAGATAATATTTCAAGAACAATAAACTATTACAATTTTTCTTAACAATCTTCAGTAGTAGGACTACTTTATTTGAAAGGATTTTTTTTCCCCCCTGTTATTTATTAGCCACCAAGAATCAGCAGGATTTTCAAGTTGCCTTTTTAAGGCTCTGTTTCACTCCTTTTGCAGAAATTCTTCATTTTCGCATCATAATTTTGGTTTCATAGTAATTACTGACAATGTAAGATTATAGAATATTTACATTTTAAGAGTTATGTAATATTTTTGTGTGTAATGTTGATTGTGTGTTATCTGCTTGTTGTAAAATGTTGAAAACTTATTAATAAAATATAAATATGTTCTCAACTTTCACAAGCAGATAATGCACAATTAAAATTATGCACAAAATTATTAAACAACTCGTAAATGTAAATTTTCTATAATCGTATATTGTCAGTAATTACTATGAATCCGAAACTATGATGCAAAAACGAAGAATCTCTACAAAAGGGGGTGAAGCCAAGCCTTTATGTGACTCTGTTTTATATAGCTCATGATGTAAGAAAAAATTCAGTACCTATATTTGAGCAATTGAGTAATTTTTGTCTTTAGTATTCATCAACTGTGAATGAATATAGCAAATGGTCAGTCAGTGATGAATAACCATTCTGTTATATATCTGGGGGTTGCTATGTAAAAATTCAATGGTATAAAATTACAAATTTATCTAGCTAATTTTTTTAAATGTTCTTTGTGCAAATTTTTAAGAAATTTTAGAAATATTTAATTAAAAAAAATAAAGGTCAAAGGAAAATATGTATCACATATTTGATGAGTTTAAAATATAGTGGGTGGACAGTTCCCACCCAAGGGTTGTGTCGTGCTCTGCTCCTATGTGCCTGCGTAGGTAGGCACCATGACTGACCACTTAGCTTGGTGTAATGTTGCCAAGTTAAATGAGAAAGAGAAGTCTGGTATGAGAGAGAGAGAGAGAGAGAGAGAGAGAGAGAGAGAGAGAGAGAGAGAGGAGAGGAGACACCCAGCCTAGTAATGCTGTGCAGGGAACTATCATATAGGAACTACATTCTTTGCCTGTTGGCTTGGCCTTTATCATAATGCACCATTGTACCACTCCACCCGCTCTTCCAGGTATTACTTAAGCATGGAGGCAAGACTGCTTACAACTCTTCATTTCCTGTTCATCTGCTGTTTATTTGCTTTCCATTTACTATCCTCACCTGTTCTGGGCTGTTTATTGCAATTCTTTGAATGATCTTGGCTGATTTGTTGCTGCTGGCTGGTCAACACAGTCATTGCTGTGTTAGTGAGGAATGGTGGCTTTTACAGTAAGAGGCCCTCGAGTGGGTGCACTTTGGAATCATATTGTGGAAGCTAGGGCAACTTAGGGAATGATTCAACGTGTAATTGTGCCTCAGTCTGCATTAACTTTCTATCTTATTATTAATTCATTATCTAAACCTCATCAGATTCAGACTACTGTTGGGAGTACAAATGGCTGTGAGTCATCATCAGGGCCATCCTACGGGTGTCTGACTGGTTGCACCTTGAGGTGGACTAGATTATAAACATTGGGACAGGTACTGTTGGTAGGGGATCTGTGATCCCAACCCCCACTATAATAGTGCCCAATGATGCGCTCAGTATGCTATCAGTGAGTGTTGAGGAATCACATCAATGGTGGTAGGCAAGTGGTCTTAGGTTTTTCAGGTGTCTTTCAAGTGGTATTAGGTCTTTCACTGCTGGTTATAAGCAGCGCTGAACATCATGGACTCGCTGTGCGCCCCACAATTCATTACTCAGAAATTAAACTGTGGGTGGACGAGGTGTGCCCACTGGCCTTTAGTGTCCTTTTGTCATGGAGGATTTCAGGAGAGGGTGTCCTGGGTGCAGAATGAGCTCTCTTCTACTCTCTTCTATTTTTACCAAACACATGTGTCTGTACGTGTAATCTGCCATGGTCTACTAAAGCACCATGACGTGGTACCCATATTGTGTGTGTAGAGTGTTGGTGTATTCCGTTACATGTCTGATGGAGACAAGGGGCAAAACAGAGGGTGTCCAGTCAGACTACGAATTGTTATTTCCTCTGTCTGTCTCTGCCTGCTTGGGACTTCGTTACTCCCTTGTACTGCATCTCCACTTGATGCAGGACTGGAAGTGAAGGGCTGAATGGAAAACTGAATAACTAGGAAAAGTTGCAACTTATGTTAGTATGTTCTTTTTGGCAGACAAAATATGGTGAAAATATTTCTCTGGTATTGATACCATTATATTATAAAAATATATATCCTTTCACCTGTAGGGAACAATATGGAGTCAGTTCCAGTAGCCCATGATTTATTAAATTTGTTATTAATAAGGCTTTTGGTTATGAGTTTTCTGAACATGTAACTTATAGCATTTAACTATGATAAAACATAACTATGATATACAGTAAAAAAATTACCGGTATTCATTATTTCATAACGGTAATTTTAATAAATGGCTAGAGCCTCCATACTCATGGTAGCCAGTTGTTAGAACTTGTTACTGAGTCTCATCATGTGTAAGGGACTGCTTGTTGTACTGTGGCAGTAGTTTTGTACAATGTTTTAAATCCTATTTTTATCATGCAGGTGAGTAGTTCTACAGATGGTACTGCCAAAGTTTGGGACTGGAAACAAAGGCGGTATGTGTTAAACGTTGACAACTCTGTTGGCTCAAAACACAAGAGAAATTGTGCCAAAGATAAGGTGAGCTATTTATTTAACCCCTAAAGTATTTTTTAAGTTGAGAAGTTTTTGGTCAGTACTTAACATTGAGGCCTTGAGCACTAGAGCATGAGTGAGGATGAAATGAGGTGAAAATTGAACAGCATGGCGGGTGAACGGGAGTGGCGTGAGAAAACCCTCCTGACAACAGCAGTGTCATCAGTCTGTAAACTGCTGTTTCCAATATTTTTATTATATATATATATATATATATATATATATATATATATATATATATATATATATATATATATATATATATATATATATATATATACACACACACACACACACACACACACATATGCCACACTACTGCGCAACCTACGGCCAACTTCGCCCCACAAACGAGCTAACAAGAGCATGGGGCAAATCACAAACAGTGGCAGACTACTTTTCATGTACAGATAGAATCAACTCCGCGCATTGGAGACAGCCTCAGACACGAAAATAATTAACGCATTTAATTATAAATTGTACTACCCGCCCAGATTCCGACATGCGGTCCCCAACCCCCCTTGAGTCAAGATTGTTTTAGACAATGACCCACTGTCCAGAGATAACTGAGAAGAAAGTTTAAACAGACACCACAGGATCGCAGCACCTCTGCTGTCCCGTGACCTCACACCCGCCAAGCCTCAAACAGAGGCTGTAAACTCATCGTCGCCTCAAATAAGGGAGAAAAGAAATATGCGGCTTTGCCACAACCCTACAATAACCAACCCCTACGGAGAAAGGCTATTATCCCCCGCACCTCCAGAAGAATGCTGATACAGGGATTTTCTACTATATAAGGACATGTCTCTAGCCAGAGATCACCGGCTCGCCGGCCGCATAGGTCAGCAAGCACTCCCTGGGTCTGACCAAGACCTCTCTCTCCTCTCTAACAGCCTGCAACAGGCTCAACCTCTCCAGCGGCTTCCAAAGGCTTAACGACTCCTGCACCAGCCAACTGCAAGAGCCAGCACATCACTCCAGAGGTAAACCTCGGCGTCTACTTCCTGCACACTTTTACCCCAGTCACTCCTTTGACTCCGCGGTAACAAATCGTCGCTACGTTCCGCTATTATTTAACATCAGGCGACGAGAATGGGATCCTTTGTAAGTTTTCTCGATAGTCTGTAATCTGCAACATCAACATGGCTAACCTCTTAGACCACATTGAGGAATTTGATGTCTAGCAGCCTCAGGGATGGGATGCATACTCGGAACGCTTGGAATTCTATTTCCAAGTAAATGATGTTACTGAGGCTGAGAAGAAACATGCTGTTTTTTTCAGTGTTTGTGGTTGAAAAAACATACTCAATTGTTAGATCACTTGTATCGTATGCAAACACAGCTACAAAAACATATGTGGAAATTATCAAATTGCTTAAAAACCATTTTGCCCCAACACCGTCTGAAATATATCAGACGTTCAACTTCCACCAACGAGGTAAACTGATAAATGAAAGTATTGCCGAGTATATTGCCAAATTACTGTGCTTGGCTGAACATTGCAAATTCGGTGATAGCCTTGACCTAACCTTACGGGACCAATTCGTGTGTGGATTGAGTGACGAGTCCGCACAACTGAGATTACTATCAGAAACTACATTCACATTTGCGCAATTACAAGAGAAGGCCCTCGCTCCAGAAGCTGCTCACCACAACACCAGGATGATCAGGGGGTGCCACCACGTGTTCGAACATTTCTGCATGTGGGAACAGACCAGGTTAGTCCCAGTAGGCCAAATCAATATAGACAAGGGTTTCAGTGTGCAGGTTGTGGTGGTCAGCACAATAGATCTGCCTGTCTATTTAAGAATACTGAATGTTTCTTCTGTAAACAAACAGGACACATTGAGCGAGTTTGCAAGTCCAAAACCTCTCAAAATAACTCCAGGGTCAAGGTAAATTCTGTACAAGCATCTGATGAAAATAGGAATGCCAGGGGCAAATGAGCTAAGCACTTTGGTAACTGTAAATGGCTATCCAGTTGATAGTGGATGAGCTTACCTTCTATAGAATTTTCCACCATCTGCTTCCCAAGCTCAGTAAAAATGAAATTGAAACGTTAGGTTCACGTGAAGTACAGTATGGTTCTCAAAAATGCACCCTTCCATTGATTATTTCAAAGGGTCTGAGGTGATCTCTCGTAGGGGGAAAATGGATGGATACCTTGGGTATAGCAGTAAAGGGTGTTTTAAGCATAAGCAAGCTCTGTAAAGATATAATTGGTGAGTTTCCATAAGTGTTTAGTAGAGAGCTGGGGAAGTACACAGTGCTGCCTGTCAAATTCCAGCGTGACCCATCAGTACAGTCTTTGCGGCTGAAACCTCATACAGTCCAATTTGCCCTCCTTCCTAAGGTGGAAAAGGAACTGGAGAGGCTGGTTCGTCAAGAGTGTATACACCAGGTGAGCATGCTGATTGGGCGACATCAATTGTTATAGCACTTGTCAAATGGAGATGTCAGGATCTGTGAAAACTATAAGAGCACCTTGAATAAGGCTTTGAAACAAGATTTATATCCTGTTCCACCTATCAGCTATTGCTAAGATTGATCTTGCACAAGCATTCCAACAGCTCCATGTGGATGAAGAGGCCGCCAAAGCTCAAACAGTAATCACACGTAAGGGTGCTTTTCAGGCAAATCGGCTGCAGTTTGGTGTGTGTGGCACCAGGAGTCTTCCAACGCTTTATGGAAGATTTGTTGGCTGGACTAGATGGTGTTGTCCCATATTTTGATGATGTACTTGTCCGAGGATCATCAGTTCAGGATCTTCGAAACAAGGTGCGGCAGGTTCTATAACATTTTAAAGATGCTAGCATCCACGTAAAAGCAAAGAAATGCATTTTTGGTGTACCAGAAGTGACGTTCTTGGGCTTTGTAGTTGACCAAAATGGTATCCGACCTACACTTTATAAGGTTCGTGCCATCCAAGAAGTAACTACACCTTCTAACAAAGAACTACAGGCCTACGTAAGACTTCTCAACTTCTGTTATTCCTTTTTGAAAGATAAGGTGGATATAGCAGAACCCTTGCATAACCTTTTACGGAATTCTGTGAGGTGGGAGTGGACACAGCTCCATGATGCATCTTTTGCTGCCACGAAGCACCTCCTTACATCTGAATCTCTGCTAGCACATTACGACCCAGAATGTGCGTTGCTTCTCAGTTTGGGGTAGGTCGTAGGTGCTGTATTAAGACAGATAAATAAACAAGGTGATGAAGTTCACATTTTGTTTTATTCCCGTTCAATGACCACCACTGAGCGCAAATATGCTCAGATAGATAATGAAGCATTGAGTATTATTGCCCGGGTGAAGAAATTTCACAATTCCTCTATGGTAGGAAGTTTGAGATTCTCACAGACCACAAACCACTCCTAGGGTTGTTTACTACTAAGTGACTCATAACATCTTATTGCCACAGATGCTGCGTTGGAGTGTCATGCTCAGTGGGTATGATTTTGAATTGTGTTTTCGGCTAGGCCCCAGTGTTGCGAATGCGGATGGTCTTAGCCGTCTTCCCCTTCCCACGCCTAACACAGAGGTTCCAGCTCCAGTGGAACCCCTCCTCCTCAAAGCATTAGATGCACCCCCATTGACAGCTTAACAAATTGCAGAATTGACTAGAGCAGATCCTGTCCTGTCAAGGATTTGCACATGCGTGTACTGAAGGGTTGGCCAAGTGGCAACCAAGGAGAGGAGTGCCTTCAATTTGTCAGAAAACAGCATGAATTTATTGTCCACAGAGGATGTATTTTGTTGGGTACACGTATCGTCATTCCACTGGAGGGTCAGGTCTTTATACTGTAGACGCTACATGCCAGTCACCAAGGAGTAGTCCACACAAAGGCTTTGGCTCATAGTTATGTCTGGTGGCCTGGCCTAGACAAGGTTGTAGAACAGATTGTCCAACATCAAACAGGCAGGCTGAGCGGATGGTCCAAACAACAGAAGAGATGCTCCAGCGAATCAAGGGAAGCGATTTAGCCCGGAAGATAGCCAGGCTGCTTCTAACACAACATGTAACCCCAAATGCAACAACAGGATCCAGCCCGGCAGAACTACTCATGGGAAGATGCCTGCAGACATGTCTTGACAGAGTCCATCCCGACTTCTCACATGAGATGATGGTTCGGCAGGAGTGCAAGGGAATACAGATAGCACCACGGAGGTTTGCACTGCATGATCTGGTATATGCTCAAAATTGGGGACATGGGCCGAAATGGCTAGAAGCAATCATTGTTAAGGTAACAGGGCCAGTATCATATATAGTTTTAACAAGTGGAGTTTTAAGATTTCGATGACACATTGATCAGCTATGTGTAAGATATTCATCTGCTGCAGAAACCATCTATGTGGGCATGTCTCCAGGTGTCGAAGTTTCTCCACGCAAGCTAACGATTCTCCAGAAGCATCAGTAAGCCGGCGTAATGTTGTTGGAATCTCTCCATATGCCAGTGTTTCCCCAGAAGCACCAACAAGGTTGCGAAGTCAATCTTCATTTTCACTTTGGGCTGCAGAAGGTCCAGTGCAAGACCAGTTACTACCAAACCCCAATGAGGAGGCAGGTTTCAAGGGTTTCAGCCCACCTCCAAATCTACTGGACCAGGATGTGCCACATGTTGAACTGAATGTCAGGCCATATAGGCAGTCTGTCAAACCAGCTTGGACAAAGGACTTTGTGATGTAGTGGTGGGGTGTTGTGTACTAAGCAAATACAGATTTCAATTGTAATGTGTGTCAGGGTTTTGATGTAGGGGGAAGGAGTGTTGTGTATTGTGCAAATAGGTAAGTTGCAGGGTTGGCAGCAGTGAGTATTTTCCACTGTTGAGACAGTTGATATGTGTGGTTGCATGCCATGTTTTGTTTTGGTTCCGTAACATAAAACGAGCTGGAGTATGTTTTGGAAAACAGTACAGAGTTGTGAGAGTAATGTATCGTGATTAAACTAAGAGTGCTCCAGTAGAGTTCTGTGTTATTATTTAACAGTGAAATAAAGTAAAATTCAGAATACTATCAAAATTAAATGTCTATAATTATAACTAACGTAGCTTGGTTGCTTGCGAGGGGCGAGATATGCCACATTTGAGAGAAATCCAGATGCATGGCTAAATATCACTGGACAGTTGGAGACTCCAGTAGGACGCCAGCTCATCTATTGCACAAGTGAGCACGTATACTCTGGTTCTCAGAGCAGTAGAGTAGTAGGTCGACAACCACGTGGCATATCCCTCTTGCAGCACACGTTTGCGGATGAAGTATAGCAAAAGTCCACTAGTACCTTTACAGTTCATAAATGAGCATGTGGACTTACTCTCCGGAGAGGGCTATAACATGAGGTTAAATTAATATTAAAATTAAATAAGATGAGGAACGATACAGTTATGTATATTGACAGAATGAGATAACTCATACAAACACTGATACGAATCCCTCGAACAGTGGGAGCATGGTGTATTAGGCCTGCCATTGGTCAACATGGACAAAAGCACTATTCAGAGTCAGTGGAAATTCAAGAGCAGTAAAACCTCCGGAGCCACAAGTCAAAGTGAACAAGTGTTCACAAACAACAACCATCACCGATTACATTTTAGACTAGCTCTCTCACAAAAGTGGTCAGTGCCACCAGCCTAAAAACTTGACACATGCCCAGGTTACTGACTATGTGGCACGGTCGTCATGGCTTTGACTGTGCTAGACCAAGTGCGCTGTAGTAGGGATTTTTGAATCCAATTAATGTTTATGGCTAGAGATCTTAACAGGATGCGTCGGTTTACAGGTTGGTACGAAGTTGTCTGTAACTACCTTCTTCCCCACTGTGGGTTTACATGCAGGTAGCTGGCGGGAGGTGTTGGGTTTACCTGGCTTACGTATCTGTACTTTGGCCAGTTGTCTCATTGTTGTTGGTCGCTGGTTGGCACAGGCAGTGCTACCTGCAGGCTGTGGGTTGGAGATACCATGTCGGCCAACACGGTACCGCAGGTTCCAAGCTGCTCCTTCGCCCCAGAACCTGGGGTTGGCAATCCTGTACCTTACCTCAGTACTTCATACAAGACCCTGTATGATGGGGTGGTAATCTTGATGAGTATGGATGTGCAGCGGAAAGGCGATATACTGAAATACGGAAGAGTTTAGTTTCTCTCCAAAAGCCATACGAGGCAGCGCTGTGCCGTTCTGCCTGTCTGTTCTTTGTCGGAGGTGCCAATACAGACTGCTGCTTGGCAGCGACATGAGCTGTCCTTTGCTCTTCTCTCCATAAGCCGCGCCTTACCTTGAAAGGAATAGAGTGTGGTCCACCACTGAACGATACAAGTTGTGCACCACGGACGCAAAACAATTCCCTAGAATAGTGTAGGTACTTCCAGTAGCAGCTGCCGGCATGAGCTCGGTGCTCCAGAAGACACCCCACCACCCACCACTGGCGGGCAGATCAGAAGCGTTGAGCCATATGGGCCACCTTCCTGCTACTACTGGGTGTGGTATTGCAACCAAGGCCAGGCCGTAACACTTGAGAAAATACCCCCTCCAGCATCTAGGTGCTCCGGTAGGGATACAACCCAAGCGTACTGTCTCTCCCTAGTTGGAGGAGTTTCTAGTGGTTGTGGCTCTGCTGTTCTGTCCCCAGGTGGCCGTCGAATGGTGTATGTATGGGACTGGTGGATTCAAGAAGTCGTAGTCTAGTTCGTATTAAAAACACTGAGTTTCTGTAGGCAGTGCACAGCGTATATTGTTCCTAGCAGTTATAGTAACAATTACTCTGTAAATAATACTTGTGGCTAAAAGAACAAAGCTCTATAAACACAGTGACACATGCTATCTCCTATCAAGCAGATGGTATGTTGGAAGTAGTCTACTCTGGCCTGGTGTAGATATCATGGTTCTAGGCTAAGCTGGAAGTTAACTAGTTGACTGTTTAAATAAAATACTTAACGATGCTAACTAATTCACTGGATGTCTAGAAGAGACAAATAAGTTAATGTCCACTGCTCTAGTAGCAGGGAGTGTTAATGTTCAAGATGGTTGCAGAAAAAGCTTCTGGTAGTGATAGTTATTGGCGTCACTGAAGCCTCTGGTGGCAGCAGTGGTAGAAGCTACTGGTGGTGGCTTAAGACTGTTGTCAACAATGGGAGGAGCCTCTGGTAGGCTGCTGAAGACTTGTAGGTCGCTGGATGCCCCAGCACTAGAAGTGGTGGAGCGAGCTTGAGGAACTGCAAGAAATAACTTGTGAGCCCTGCCATGTACAGACTTATATAGTCCAAAGGACAGGTGCGACGGCGGGCCACGGGGGGGGGGGGCATGTGACGTTCCTCTGGTGCGAGGCTGGAGTGGGGATAGCAACCCTCTAGTCATCTCTCAGCTTCGTGAATGTTTGGTGTTGAAGTAGACATACTTTGCGTGATGTGAGATGAATCGTAATCGTATTTAGTAGTATGATAAAGTGGCATGCATCAATTAGGGCCCCCCCCCTCCCTTTTTTTGCAATGAAAACTCATCGTGAAAGTTCGGTGGAGAAAGGTGTAGGCCCCTTATCTGGAAATTCTAGGTAGAAGAGAAGAAAAAAAAAATTTTTAATAGGTACGCTGTACCCTTAATTTTTGGCTGCTTGACCGCTGTAATTTCGCTTGCTCTGTGCTCTGGGGCCGACTGGAGAACTCATGGCCGTGGCCCGCCGGCCGTAGTTCTGTGTCTCTCTCTTTGGGTGGGCTCCCTTTCTTGCCCTTGCCCCGGGCGAAGTGGCACGCTGCACTGTGCTAATGGGTTTTCCTCCTTGTGGTGAGGATTAGTGTCAGGAGCGACCAGATGTATTGGATGTCCCACCGGCCTACTTGATTTACGTATGTCGCTTACAAAAATTCAGCATAACGCTGTGGTTATTTACAAGAGAATATACAAGAACCCCGAATAAAAAAACATAAAACGACATGACAAATATGTAGGGGAATAAAAAGTATGTTCAAGCCTTACTCGCGGAAGGCGGGGAAATGTTACTAACTATCGCGGAAATTGCTGTGGGATTTATGAAAGAAAAGTAACAGTCTTTCTGGGGTAGCCTGTGGGTCTCACAGCAAGCAAAATAGTTACGTGTAACAGTTTAGAGTTCGGTAACCTCAGGCCTTCCATCACGGTTGACCGGCTAAACGAACTACGCGAGTACCCTTTAAGAAATGAAGTCAATACGCCGATAATTGGTGCACGGAGGTCACTACGAACTAACATACATAACAATCTAATAAATTTAAGTTACTATACTTGGCACCTGGTTTCATCATAGCGAGTTCATAGGAGCTCTATGGCTCGGAGTTCTGGTTTGACTCTTTTTTTTGTGCAGAGGATATTTGAGACAAGTACACTAGGAAAACATGAGAAAAACATAGCATAAAGACACATTACCCTTCAAGATGCCATTCTTCTTGTAGATGATCTTCACAAGGACACTTGTTAAAGCTCATTAGGCATATTTATATGTGTACCTACATATCAAGTCATATATACAGAAATCTAAATTAGCTAATTCCCTTACGGGAGTCCATCTTCTATGTAGAACTAACTCTAATATGTACAGTCGGTAAAGCCAAGATTATACAGTGACCGAAATAACACCAAAATGCAAGTTAATACACTGCCAAACACCGAAATTTCAGTTAAAACACAAAATAAATTAAATTATCCCAAATATACAATTTTATCTGTGAAACCATAACCAAAAATCTGATCCAAAAATATATAACTTGCATGATGATAAGAATAATTTAAGAATAATTTAATTTTTCAGATGATGGGAAGAAAAAAGATAAATTTTTAAGCTGTTGTCATAAAGGCTGAGTGAATAACAGCAGTAAATATTGAATACCAAGTGGATAAGAAATGATCATTTAATTAAAATATAAAAATCTTAAAAACAAATATAAAAATAATTTTATTTCCCATATTGAATGTTTTTTCTCTATAGAAATATCCATGCTATTTGTGTAAGACTGTAACAAAAAATCCATTGTTCATACAAGTTATGAATAAACAAAACCTTTAAAGAGTAATTTTTTTTAACCTATGGTAATTTTCTCCATTACCTTTGTTCAAATACATTGTTTTGTCTTGTATTGCATGAACATTAAAAAATTTTATGTAAATATGCATATAAGAATAAATTATCAACAACTTTTAATAATAAAATTTGCATTAAAGTAACACAGTAAAATGTTGGCTCTAATAATGCACAATTTTAGTTATGACGTTTCAATTTCTAAGACTTTCATAATAAAACCGAAAACACCTAAATCAGGTATTTTTAAAAACGAAATTTGCCTTAAAATAACACCACAAAATCTTGCCCCTAACAATCAGTGTAGTCTCTGTCTCCATGTATACACTGGCACTGTAGTGAGTGTCTATCAGTGATACGGCACTTGTACAGTATATACCATCACTGTGGTGAGTGTCTCTAAGTAATACTATATGGTTATGTGGGCTGTCGGTCACCATTTCACAGAACGTTGTCATTGGTGAGGTAAAAAAAGTCTGTTCTCACTGGATTAATTTACTTACAATGAAATAACTGCTGTGTTTACGAGTTCAATTGATAGCACTTAGTCGAGTGTCTACACCTTGCTATTGCTTGTACCTCACCGGTTCCTATACTTCCCCCGTTTGATGGCAGCTGGGTAAGTTAACCTTTGTTGTTGCACAAAATTAAACTAGCCTAAACATTTCATTCCTTGGTCTCACTGTCTATGACTGGGCGACTGGTTTGATTGTTCACTGGTTACATGTCTGTAACGAGTCCTGTTTCAGTAGTATAAAGTAGCGGTTTACAGCTACTGATTTTGTTTATACATCGCTGGCACGGCACTTACTTGTGTTAGGCGGGTTTGCTTTTGGCCAGTCTTCCTCTCAGCTGGAGTGCAGCATGTGCCGGATACGACCACGTAAACCTGGACATGGGCCTCCACTGCTATTTCCGGTACCGGCCAGGTGTCGAATCTGCCTTGGCGGCACATGGTGCATCATGTGTCTTGGTTCTGCATGTGGTGTAGTGGCATCTGCTTCTGCAGCAACTGATGGGGAGGGCACAGGAACAAGGGATGCTGAGGCAGTGTGGGGGGGTGACATAGGAAAGTCCTGCACCCCGACTGCACGGGTTCCTAATGTTTCTGTGTTGTGGCAGAGTGAGGGAGTGGCGGTCGACCACCCTCCACCTCAACTGTAGATGCAACTCGCCCAAGGTACGAGCAGTTTGAGGCATCGACTGTCTAGATGTCCAGTGCCTTCGTTGAGGTAGTTGCACCATATGAGGGGTAGTGGGAGTGACAAACTGACTGCCACTGGCGACTCGTGAACTGAGTGCCATTGTCAGTCAGTATGGCCTTCGGGTATCCCACGGTACGAATAGCTCCGTTTCCATTTTCCGCACAATCAGGGTGGTCTCCTGGCTGGGTAGGTGCAAGGCTTCTACCCACCTGGAAAACTGATCTGTAACTACTAGCAAGTAACGGTTCCCCTTCATGCTCCGGGGATACGGCCCCATTAGATTGGCTACTACGTGAGTCCACACCATCTTGGGTCTCCTTGGTTGTGCCATAGGTGGAGGAACTGTGTATGCTTGACCACGGCAGCACGTGACACAATTGCTTACGTACTGTCAGACGTCGCAGCTTATTCCGTCCCAGCTGTAACGGATCCCAATGTCCAGCAGGGTCTCTCCTGTACCCGGGTGTCCAGCTTGAGGATGACTGCAGTGGTGTCGGCATATATCGGCACTTAGTTGTTGCGGGACCCATATTTTCCACCGGGAGGTGGGTTGCCCGCTATATGTCCACACAACGTCATCTCTTAACTTGAACCTTTGCGGTTGTTCTCGTAGAAGGCAGTGAATGTCATGGTCCTCCTGCTAGCTCATCGTGATTTAGTGATGGGTGATTTGTAGCTGGAGGAGGCAGATTTGTTCTTCTGGATTTTATACTACCTGAGGGAGAGGGGACATCTTTTCCCCTTCTTCCTCTTCGTCTGCATCCTCCTCCAGAGTCGGGAAGCAGAACAGGCCGTCTGGCAGGTCGTTCGTCTTATTTGGGCAATGTTGTATCTTAAAGTTGTATTCACTAAGGAACATATCCCACCGTCCGAGTTTGGCCTTGGCATTTCTTGACTCGTGTAACCATTGGAGGGCTTTTGAGTCAGTAGGCAGGATGAAGTGTTGCCCTTCGAGATAATATTGATATTTCCTTACCGCCCAGATGACTGCCAGACACTCCTGTTCATTGATATGATAACGCTGCTCGGTTTCGTCCAACCGAGTCCAAGCATACGCTATCACATGTGGATGGCCATCGTGTCTTGCTGGTATAGTACGGCTCCTAGTCCATTCTGACACGTGTCGGTTTGTAGAATCAGAGGTTGAGCTCCTTGAGGTCGATGGAGTTGTTGTATGTTACTGAAGATGTTCTTCAGATTTTGGAACGCCTGTTGTTATTCTGGTCCCCATCGCCAATGGGTCTCTTTCTCGAGGAGCGGGTAAAGTGGTACCATGTGGTGTGCAATGTTTGGTACGAAGTCTCATAGACAGTTGCACAAACCCAGGTACCGTCATAGCTGTTTTTTGTTAATGGGTTCTTCGGCCTCTTTGATCGCTCGTATCAAGTTTTGTTGCAGAAAATTTCCCTTGGGAGAAACTACATGGCCTAAGTAATCAATCAACGACTTGCCAAAATAGCTCTTTGATAGCTTGCAGGTCATTCCATGTAATTCCAGTCTTTCAAGAATTCTCTGTAAGTGCCTCCTCCCAGGTCTTGGAATAAATTATTGCATCATCGAGATATGCAAAGCAGAACTCTCTGATGTATCCTGTCAGTATGTCTGCTGACATTAGGCGTTGGAATGTGGTAGAGGCGTTTTTTCAACCCGAAAGGCATTACCCTGAATTGTAGGGTTTCACCCTCAGATGTCGTGAATGCCGTGTACTTCCGGCTGTCTGGGTGTACTGCAATTTGCCAGTACCCAGACTTCATATCCAGGGTACTAAAAATCTTTGCCTCGCCAATGTCTCGCAGGGTACGACTCAGATCGATAGCAGGGAGAGCGATAGGGTGCGTCACTTCATTCAAGGCTTTGTAATTTACGCCACACCTGAGCGCTTGAAGTTTTTTTTTTTTTTTTTTGGAACTAGGACCACGTGGGAGCTGTAAGGTGAATTAGAAGGTTCTACATTCCTCTGGTCGTTCATGTCATTTACTTATTCCATTATTATGTCGCGACGGCATGCTGATACCCAGCATGGACGGTTGTGTACAGGAGCTTCGGGCGGCGCCCAGATCTCTTGTTGAATCGAACGAGTCTGACGTAACAACTCCCCATGGCAAAATGCATCCAGAACTTGTGTCAGGTAGGGGGGACGTGTGACATCCCTTTGGTGCGAGGCTGGAGTGGGGATAGCAACCCTCCAGTTATCTCTCGACTTCGTGAATGTTCGGTGGCGCTCGGCTGTGCCCTGAGGTGGCTGACGGCTTGTGGGCTCTCAGCACAGGGGGAGGGGAGGGCGACGTGTCCGCTGGCTTGCGCAACCTTTGTATCCACATGTTCGGGCGCCCTCCAGAATTATGGCAGTCCACAACGTCCGTGTAGAGGTGTGCGGGGTTCAACTCTCATGTGGGTTGATGTGAGATGAGTCGTAATAGTATTTAGTAGTATGAAAAAGCAGCACACGTTGCACTCACTACATAATTTTTTCTTATCTTAACATCCCCTCTCAATTTCTAGTCTGTACAGAGTACAGTTTACAGTAATCTGAAGATAGCATACACAAGATCATTTGGTAACACAGATAAACCACTCACTGTAGGCGATGCGGCAAGACTTAAAATTGTAGGATAGATGCAGTACCTAACAAACATAATATAAACAAAAAACAAATAATAAAAAAACTTGTTAAATTAAATGCAGCATGTCCTTAGCCTCACAAAACTTGGTAGATCTTAACAGTTTAGGAAACATGTCTGCAATATTTTTCTCTGACTCAACATAATTAACATTCAAAAGTTGTTTCTCAATGACATCCTTTAGACACTGGAATTTTATATCTACTGTATATAATTGATTGTAAGCCGACCCTAAACTTTATATCCCTTTGAAAAAATAATACGTGACATAATGTAAGCTGAATTTTAAACATCTCACGTGCACTCGATCAGCTGAGAGCACGCACCATGTGGGTTTACTGACCGGCATTGTGTTTACATCTGGCGGAGAGTAAAGAGGAAGCGTCAGTAGCGGGAGGAGTGAAACAAGCTATCTCTCCCCTTCCAAATCGGTCGGCATCCAGAGGGAGGGCACCAAGGACACCACGCTGGTTCCTAGGCAACTAGCTCCCACCCTGCCAGCCTTTTAAGGGGAGGACATGAGCAGGTGGTTTATATATCTTACGTTCAACGCTATTTATGAAATTACTCGTATTGCCAAGTGTGCCTGGATGACAATAAACTACATTCACATAAATGTTATTTGCTGCAAAATGATTCCATTGGAGAACAATGTGTGGTTTTAATAAATAAATAACATTTATTTTCACTTTGTTGTGATCAATGAAATGGCGAGCTGGCCTCAGTAAGGTTCTATGATTAGAGCCAGAATATATACTTTGCATTTTATCACCTTGTTTTGTATATACTATAGAAAGTTGATTATCCGAATGTCGGTTATACAGGCGGCCAGTTATCCGAACTCGTTTTAAAAACAAAGAGAATAGAAAAACACGAAAGTCTCTTTCATCACAGTGTTTCCCTTACCCACAGAGGAGAGACAAGCACTGAGACTCTAGCTGTCTGATGTAAATGATTATGCTTTCTGCAGCTTCAGCTTTTGTTTTCTGCATGTATATTACACAGAAATGTGAGTGATCATCTGTTATGAGTAACTCTCCAATTCGTGAAGACTTTGGTGAAGTTGACGTGTAATGTCAGTTGGCTGACGGCAACATCACAGTCGGGCAAGGTTTTATTTATGTCTGTCAGGAACATGGGGTTAACATTCGCTGTCCTCTTTACTGGCTGACCAGGCCCCAGCAGGTATACAATACTGGGCGTGTGGCCTGATGGGATGGCATAAAGTCAACTAGCGGCATAACTGTCCGGTGTGTAGGGTAGCACACCATCAAAGGTTTATCTTGGTTGAAGGTGGCCCGGGGTGCCTGCTGACCAGCTGCTGCTACTGCTGGGGCCAGTTGAAGCTGGAGCCCTGACCTGGTGCATTGGCGGTGCTGTGGCTGGTGGTGCTGTGGTGAGCTTGCTGGGGCGGGCTGCTGCTTCGGTGGCCCTGGAACCAAGTTGGCTACCCCGAGTGGTAAATGCTGATCCTGGCAGAAAGCTGTCATAATCTGGAGCAGATATCCTTCGGTCTTGATTGAGGCTGCTAATGAATGGGAGGGAGCTGGGAGGTGAGGCCTCTCCAGCTGGCGGGTGGCTTGAGCTCCTGTCTATGGAGTTACAGCTCCCATTGACTTTGCCACTTAGTACCATTCCTCTGGGTGTAAGCCATAAAGGTAGGAACAAGTACCGGCCTCGTCAAGGGGAAGCAGGTGATAATGGTCTTTAGTTAGGTGTAGGATCAAAGTTGAAGCCGAGCTAACCCAGAGCCGTACCCTTTTAACTGCAACTGGCGACACGAGGTGTGGTGTTCGGAGAGGTGGGTTTACTCTGAGTGTCTGACAACGGTAGTGGGTGTGAGTCCAAAGGTGGGCGACTTCCAGAACCACTCTAGCGCTCTTTCCGGCAACAGTTTAGCATGGTGGACGGAGTGAAGGCTGGGCTGGTTGATTAGCCGCCTTGTGGATTATGTTGCTAGTGATTGTGGCTCTACCTTACTGTACACGAGTTGAACAATACAGGTGGCCATCGACTTTGTGTGTTTCTGACTTACATGTGCCCGGTTAAGGGAGCCCACAGCCCTACACTAGATTCAGAAATGGTTTGGTAAAATACGCAGTCTCCTGCTTTACCCTGGCGGGCTGATGTTTACAGAGGATAGAATCAGTCATCCTTAGAAATGAGTATGCAGAGGTTTGCGAGAAATGTTTATTTCTTCCGTGAGGAATAAACACGGTGGCCCGTACTTCCACCTATCAAAAAGTCTCAACTTTACAGGTTTGTGTCTATAGTTTCTAATACTGTAACTACATTTTCATAGCATTCAAGCAAGGTTAACACTACATAGTGAACCTTGTTTTCTTGATCAAGTTTTGAGTCCATTCCCTCCTAATTGTATACAGTATAAGGTTATCAAAATTATTAAAATGTTCTTGCAAGGTTGTCCTCTTCAGTGTTAACAGTTTTTTTCTGATCAATATCTTTGAGATAGCACTTTTTCTTTTAAAAACATTGCTGAAAGCAACAATCATACTGGCTACACTTTTGCATCCTTAACATAATCAGTGTGGCAATCTGTCACACAATTTATGTTAAAATTCTTTGCCCTTCTGTGAACTATTTTTGCGGCCTCAAGATCTTTGTCTGATAATTATTCTAGCTTCTTATCCCAGTCCACAACCCATCACACTTCTTTTTCATTGTGCAACAACAAAACACGAAACTTCCAGTTTTTAAAGTTTGTATCGGTTAACTGAGGATACTGTATTGACAAACATCACCATGTTTTCAAGAAGAAACTTTACAACTCCGCATTTCTACTTGGCTCAGTACTAAACTCCACTTTGGAGACAGAGGCTGTCATACTAATGTATACTTACTATGTACTTACGTTATGCCTCGCTGGGCCCATAACCTTGACGCGTGTCCGATTAGCTAAGGCTAGACCACGATCGTGTGGCTTTGGTTGCACTTAGGTTGGTCGTGCGTGCGGGTTGGATTATGCTTTCTTACGGCTGGATATAGCGGTCGAGCACTTGGCCTTACGAGTTGGTACAACGTTCTTGATTTTACGGTTTACTAGTCTCTTGGATGGGTCTGGCTTGCGACTCGTTTTGGAGCTAGTCGTAGTTGATGACGGGCAGGAGGTGCTAGAGGTTGGTGCCTTGTCGGTTTGCGGGCGAGGGGTAGCGGGCTGTAGCTGATTACGTCGCTGATTACATAGCAAGTGCACGACGTGACACAACACAGAACTCGCAGTTCCAGTCCTCTAATGCCCTGCTCCAGAAGTTACTATTAGAAACGCCTAGCCAGTTCTCGATCTTGTTCAGTAACTCTCTTAACACTGGATGTAAGGTCGGGTGTGTATGTAGTGGTGCTGACGGGAAAGTAGCTGGGTTAATGACAGTCATTGTAGGTGGTGCCAGTGACCGAAGTAAGGCGGCACAATCTCGTTCGGCTCGTCTGCTAGCTGTAAGTGGGGTTAGACTAGTCAGTTGTCTGGCAGCAAGGTGCACAACTCTTTGCTCCTCCCTCCTGGCACCGTGCCTCACCCTGAATGACATAGAGCGGGTGTAATTACGGAGATCCTCGAAAGGAGCACCGCGGACACGGATAGCCCTAATTTAGTGTTGCCTGGCAACAGTCTTGCCAACATGAGCTCCGGGGGCTTCAGAAGACCCCCACTATTGCGGGCTGATTAGAAGCGTTGGAGCCATGTGGGTTGCCAAGACTATCACTGGGTGTGCGATCCCAACCAAGGCTAGGCTGTAGCACCTAAGCAAATACCCCTGTCAGTACCCAGGTGCTCTGGTAGGGATACAACTCAGACCTACTGTCTCTCCCTGATTGAGAATTGTTGCTGGTGGTCGTGGCTTGTCTATTCTATTCCTCCAGTACCTGTATACTTGGTAGGAATAAAATAACTGGCCATCTAATGGGTGTGTTTTCAACTTGGAGCAGCCTGAAGGGAGT
This sequence comes from Dryococelus australis, assembly GCA_029891345.1. Classification (NCBI taxonomy): domain Eukaryota; kingdom Metazoa; phylum Arthropoda; class Insecta; order Phasmatodea; family Phasmatidae; genus Dryococelus; species Dryococelus australis. The sequence continues at coordinate 91,516,856 of CM056997.1, read as the reverse complement.
CTCCAGTTGTAGCTAATTTCAGAATAAGAATATTTTCCCGTTTCCGGTCGGTGGTACTTAGCTCGAGGTTCTCCCAGTAATTGGTGACAGATTACTCTATGAATGAGACTCACGGGTACGAGAAACAAAGCAGTGCTTATTAAAAATGTATTAAACAATGTGACACGTGCTCTCCTGCCAGGTAGACTGGTGGTTGGAAGTAATCCTACAGAAGCCAGGTGTAGGTGACCTGGTCCTAAGCTAAGTGGGGAAGTTAAGTGAAAACTGTCGAAGATTACTTAGATACAATCGTAACTCTAAATGGGGGTGTCTGTAGGAGACAAAGAAGAATTATGTGTGGTATGTATAATGCTACAGAAAGCTTCTGGTAGCTATTGGCATCACTGGAACATCTGGTAGCGGGGCTGCAGAGCTCTAATGGCAACGTCAGTGGTGGCAGCAGCCTCTGGTGGCTGCTGAAGACTGTTAGGTCATTGGCAACAGCCTCTGGAAGGGCTGTTGAAGGTCTCGTAGTAATCTAGACTCCAGCACCCAGGTGCTCAGAAGACTGCAGGAACAACTGACAAGGACCGCAGTACACTGCCTTATATAGTAAGGTAGTGCGTGTCGTGGCGGCTGCGGGGGAGGGGGAGGGCATGTGACGTCCCTCAGATGAGAGTCCGGAGTGGGGGTAGCACCCTCTGGTCATCTCTCAGCCTTCGTGTATCCTCAGTGACGCTCGTGCATGGCCCGAGGCGGCTGATGGCTTGTAGGCTCTCAGTGCGGAGGAGGGGGGTGATGCGCCGCTGTCTTTTGCAACCCCTTGTATCCAGGTGTCCGGCCACCCTCCATGATTGTGGCAGACCGTCACTTCCGTGTACAAAATCGCGCGAGGTTTGAATCTCACATGTGTAGTAGTAGTACATTAGGGTTGCAGTGAGATGAGTTGTAATCGTTTGTAGTTAATTGGTATAAGCAACAAGCGTCAACCTGTTAAACTTAGCTATTTACACCTTATTAAAGTGGACTAGTGTATACAAACAACAACCGTCTCCGATTACATTTTAGACTAGCTATCCCACAAATATGGTTAGTTCCTCCAACTTAAACAAAAATTTGTGCCTTGAAATGTGTACAAATACTGCAGAAAAATGTAGACTTGATAATTAGTATTGTAAAAAGAAACAGCATGTTTATTAAAAAGTGTGTTAGTGCAATATTTAATATGGTTTTCCTGTGTTATAAAGTTATTTTGCATGTTGAAATTTGTTCTCTTACTTTCTCAGAAATTCTTTCAGTGTAACCAGTACACACCAGACTATTCACCATTCGTATAGCCATTGGTGAATTTCCAAAAATGTGGCTGGTCTGACTGGGTTTCAGTTGCTCTATGTCCCAAAGAACTACACCACTTGAAAAATGAAATGATGTTACGAGCAGTTCTGATGCCTTTAATTGGAATAGTACTTTCAGACTGTTGACCATTGCTGCTGCAGAATGTTTAACAGGTCATTCAATTTTTCACTGATGCTAATTAAATCATTCTTATAACCACATTTATTGTTCTACACATGCATACAAAAATTTCTGGCAGTGTATTTAACTTTGCAGTTTGTGTTTTTAGGTCAGTTATATTCATATTTCCTTTAATTTCTGATTTTATGAACTACATATTTGTATTTGGATACCCTTCATTGGTGTTCTTGGAACACACATGGTTAACTTTATGTTTTCATAATTTAATTAGTGTTTTTGAGAAACTTTGTGGGTACATGTTTTTTGTAACCATTGGAATACTGTTTATTTTACATTGTTATAGTACCTATCAGACACACTACAGTAATTGTACAAACAGGTCTACTTGATCACGCTGTGTTTTGATCTCTGAAAAGAGGTTGTCTAATATATATGAAGAGTGTAATGTATTATGCATCTTTTATTGTAATGCGCCTATCTATTTGTTACCATGTATGGTGTATGTGATCACCATTCTCCCATTTGGCTAACGCTGTTGTACTCTGGATAATGCCTGCCAGCTTAGTCTTGCCAGTGTGGCCATCTGCTTGTGATGTCAGTGTGTCAGCAGACAGGTCATCCATTAGTGAGATGTAGCACATGGCATGGTGATATCATTAGAATGTGGTATTAGTTTGGTTCTGTGTTCTCATCTGTTGACTTGGATCTCCATCTGTCACCACTGTGTTATTGTCCTGCTGGGTCTTATGTAGAGATGAGACCTGGAAGGAGATCACGACAAAGCAGTGCAGACAGTAGTAGAATCAGCTAGAAAATTAGTGGTAAAATTTAATCCAGATATAAACAAAGTTATGTAAAGTATTTGGGGTTCATTTTTTGTGAAAAAGGTATAGTGCTAAACCCAAATAGAATCAAGGCCTTAATGGAAATTCAGTCACCAAAAAATTCCAGAGAACTACAACACGTTCTTTTCCTAAATGATATTTTATATGTTGTACAGGCATTACAAGAATTAAGAAAAGCATAAACATTATGTCAGTGGCTGCCTTGTCACGAAGATGCTCTGTACAAGTTAAAAATCACTGTACGTCAGGCTCCTTGCTTACGATGTGTAAATCCTTTACTGCCAATCACATTCTAACATTTCAATTATTTTATGTGCACTAACATTAACCTTATTTATGAATGATATTTCCCAACATTTGCCCGGCTGGGAATAATGCCATTGCACGTGCTAGCTCAACGAATTTTTCAGATGGAGGTTAGGAAATTCCTTTTGAATTAGAATGTCGAAATTATGTTCTCATTTTTTATTGACTCATTCATATTCCTAAACAAAAAAAAAAAAAAAAAAACCAATATCACTCAATTTCCATTATCGATGATGAAACTTAAAACATCTTGCAGCTATTACAGAGGAACTGCTCATCTCTAAAATTTACAAAGAAGCAAACACGAGGCTGCCTACACCCTTTTGGCTACGTATGTGGGCGAAAATAATTTAGTAGAAACGCGTTCAGTCTGAAAAAGTTATCGGAAGTTAAGCCACGGGTGCGACCCATGCACAGTAAACTTTCCACTCAATACATAATTTTTCTTCACCTCAGTACACACACGTCCATTCTTGGCGGTGGTGACTGTATTTGTGGAAGAGGAATGTGCTCGACTCAGCCTTCAGCGTCACCCTGTTCTAACCTGCACTCTGATTGGCTGTTGGCTGACTACGCCACAGTACTTATCCAATCAGCAATGGTGAGATGAGAGCCAATCAGAATACTTTTGTTTAATTTCACAAAAGTGAAAACCTAAAAAACTGCAATGTTCCAACATTACAATGTGATGTATCATTGGGGGCATCCTCACTTCAGAAAGTGCAACCAGTAGCCTTTGCATCCCATAAACTAACAGACAGTAAGTGCAGTTGGGCGCAAATCAAAAAGGAAATGTTGGCTATCGTATTTGGGGTGACCAAGTTTCACAAGTGGATGTTTGGATATCACATAATGGTTCTAACAGATCACAAATCATTAGTTCCCCTGATGACATTATTTGGAAAGATAAGCTCAACAAGCTCAGAAAGACTCGGGCTAAAACTGTTACATTATAACTTGTCCCTACCATTTTTACCTGGGAAGGACATGAATATTGGGGACCTTTCGTCAAGGTTGACACATGCTAACATGCTGCGCAGCGTAGATACGCACTCTATGGGCAACTTTACCCAATCTAAGAACGGCCAGAGCTCGGGGCAAGTCAGTAACAGTGGCAAAGTAATTTCAAATATCGAGCAAGGAGACTCCACCACGCGTTGGGCAGCCATATATGTAAAAGTAATTGACACATTTAATTGCGAAATGTACAGCCCGCCCAGAATCCCGCATGCAAGCGCTACCCCTGTGAATAAATTAAATAGTTTTGACAAACCACTACCCCTGCGGAAGAAGTTCCAGCAAACCCACGAGATGGCAGCATCCCTGTGACCTTGTGACATCACATCCCGCCAACCTCAGAAAGAGGTATTTTAATTTGTTGTCACCTCCAAGCGGGAGATAAGAAATTAGTGACGACGCTGCAATCCTGATAAACCTACCCCTGCGTTGGAAGGCTACTCTACCCCTGCAACCCCAGAAGATCGTTGAGCAAGGGATTTTTTTCTTATATAAGGAAGCCCAGAACCACGCTCCAGCAGAGACACCAGGGTCACCGGCCGTGTAGGTCAGTGAGCACTCCCTGGTCTGCAAGAAGACCTCTGTCGTCTCCTCAGCCTGAGAACGGCTTTGAACTCGTGCCCAACAGCTTGTGAAGGCAGCACCCACTCCAGCAGCTTGTGAAGGCAGCGCCTATTCCAATCCGTCAGCTTGCGAAGGTTAGTCCACACCAGCTGACCTCAAGGCATCAGCTCTCTATCTCCAGAGGTAATATGACACCCTGTACCCAACAACCCTTTACCACAGTCAATTTCCCCTGACTCCTGCAGTAACAGGTCGTCGCAATACTAACATTTTCCTGGACAACCCCAGTGCTGAGGATACGCTGTGAATTTCGTAGGTTATAATTTTGCATATTTTTATATATTATTAATTATTCACCAGTTCGTAAGATTTTTAAAAAATTAGTATTTTGCTAGCTAATCAAATTTGTGTAAGTCGACTGGACTTTCCACTTTCCATTTACTGTAATAAATATTACATGAATTGGATTTGTTTGCCTACTGTAATTTTAGCGTTAGACCCCTGATCAAATATTTTGTTAATCGTGATGTAATTAAATTGTGCAATAGAAAACCAGTTGAAGAATAACTGTGAAGTGCACCGAACTCCACAGGAGACGGAGTTTGCAAATGTTTTGAGTCCGAAAGGACATACCGCTGCTCCTGGGTTTCCGGTGTTCCGTCGTTTACCCTCAACATAGTCCTAATACCGGGCCGCACAACTGCACGATAGGGGCTTGGGTGAGACTGCCAAAGTCATATCCCCAGGACTGTCTGTCCGCGGAAAGGTAGACAGCCATACCAATGCGCAGCAAACAGGTTGGCAGTAAGAGTCGCATAAGGCATCAAGAACAACGTGCCTTAGAACGCCAAGTTATTGCCGAGATAAACATTGCAACCCCTAGTAAGGTAGAACCTCTGCTTACAGAACCAGAGGGCTTACCCCTGAATTACTCGTCTATCTTACCACCGACACAATAATCCCCGCAAGACTATCTGTTATGTGCATGATGGCCGAAAAGTGAACTGGAAACATCACATTCTAATCCACCAGACACTCCACCACTGGTTGCAAGCGGACCAGAGAAGGACCTATCAAACTCTCACTTAGTAAAGTTGGCTTCGGGAAAACTCATCCGGGTTCGACCCCACCGAAGGTTGTACCCAAACCTCGAACAAACCTTTCCCTTGCCAACTATATTCCCGCACGCCAACCGATGAGGCCTCTGCGGATAGCACCTATATCACCAGCCAGATTGCCCATCGCCACCATTACCCTCGTTTAAAATACCATTTCTTTCTACCACTCATATTCCCCCAAACAGCTGGCATCCCGCTTTTGGCAACCCTAGTTGTGAGAAAGATCAAACTCCCTGGGCGGGAAACAATCTCTTTTCGCCTCACCCTGGGGTTTGACTCCCCTCTCTTCCGAAGAACCCGAGAGGGTGGTCAGCGTATTAACCTCTACCACCCAGAAAGCAAAGAGGGGCGGCCGTATCAAGGTTATACTTACAGGAAAGTGTAGAGTAAGATCCAGAGATATTACAGATGCTGCACTCTGTGTCCAAACATTTGGCCATCACAGTTGTTAAAAAAAGAAACATCTAATTATTTCATTAAGTCTGCTAAAAACTACAATTTTGTAGGTTGGCCAGAACATAAGAAACGAGTAGATGAGAGGGTGTAACAATACTGGCAAATTAAATTAGGAATGAAATTTTTGGGAAGGAGAATTTTGTTTTCTTCCAGGAAAGAGGAATTCTACCAAGTAAATTATGACAGGAAATAATAGGTTTTGTACGCTCTCCTCCCCTTTCCCATATTCAAGTTTGGCTATTTTTAATAGCCAATATATACAATTGTAATTGTACATGTAATGAACAGGAGTGAAATTATGTACTTAATTAATTATACAGAACGTTTCAGTTAAAGCATGCAAAAATGAAATTAGGAATAGTTGCCACCCCATGGAACACTTTGAGATTGGGAACATGTGGTCCATGAAGCCAGGGAAAGGAGATATGAGCGTATATGTGTTTAACACAAATACAGGTCTCTGGATTATGTAACATTGTATATGTACAATATTGACAAATAGTACTGTACAAGACCATTCCATTGATGGACCGGTGTCGTTTGCACCTCATTAAAGTTGCTTATAGTGACTGCCACCAACCTTGAAGCAAGCATGACAATGGCGTTCGAGATATAATGCCGCACCCATTCAAAGATACCATGACCAAGCATGTTGCATGTTGCATGTTTCGATGATACACACACAGGCCCGCCAAGAGAGGGAGCCAAGGGGGTGCAATGCTCAGGGGCCCGGGTCCCCGAGGGGGCCGGGTCAGGCCCAACTCATAAATGTTTATTAATAAAAAGACAGATTACATAAAAATCTAATTTTGGCACTCAAAACTTATTAACTTTTTTTGCATGGATGACGACTATTTTTGTTGGAGAGGGGGTAGGGCGGCCCACAGCACGCATTGCTCAGGGCCCGGAATTTCTCATGGTGGGCCTGTACACACACATACTGTGGCAATGTAGAGGTGACAGAGCCATCTTGTGTATCATGGGTCACCCACATGTTAACACCCATATCTCCTTTAGCTGGCCTCATGGACATGTTCCCAATCTCAAAATGTTCCGTGGAGCAGCCCCTGTTCAAAGTTTCATTTTTGCATGCTTTTACTGAAAAATTCTGTATATTTTTTTTAACATCACCTTGATACAAAATATGTCCAGGTGGAATCTAGTGCTACCAAACAAATAAATCTGCAAGCCAAGATGGAAGTGAACTGTAGTTGGGGTTAAATGTATTATTATATTGTGCTTTGTCTTCCTTTAATGATCATGAAGATAAGCTGTTGATGCTTAGGCCCAGTCATGTGTAGTTTGTAATGATTAGAACAAAGTTACAGTGGATTTTCTCTGAGAGCAAATGGTTTCCTAGTCACGTCACTGCATTCCCATCAACATCATTTTCCGCTTGTTGATGTGTCTTCCATGTTAGCTCCTACCAGGCTCGCTCGAATTTAATGTGAGTTGGCCACAAATTATTCCTCGTTATTTTATGGGGGCTGGTTATGAAGTGTCTTTCTCACTTTTTGAGGAATCAGGTCAGTATTTGTGTTGTGTAGGACAGTTGCAACTGCTGTGCTGATGATAACGCTCTTAACTACACTGTCTTTAAAAGTTGGATCATAGTAGTGATGCTAATTTGAACACGGTGTCACAAGGAATGCAGTGTAGGTAACCGACTGTTTCACTTTGCTTCAGGGGAAAATTTATTTTACAGTAGTATATCATATTTGTGCAGGCTTGATGCTGGAGATGCTAAACATTACACAGCACTTGTTTAGGAGCATGTTACCTGCACCACTATACAAGTAGCTGTAAATGTATTGTGGTTTCAGGACAGTCTTGACACTGTGAAGCAAGCCAGGTTCTTGTTCATGGATCAGTTTCTGTTATTAGCAGAACGTGAGTACCTGCAACTCATTTCCCATCTGTTATGTGAGGAGCGACTCTCTTCAGAAAGGTATATACATACCGTGTTTGTTATATGAGCTTCTGAAACTAATTGTACTCAAGGTAATATGTCTTATTGCAGCAAAATATTTTATTTTTCTGACAGCTAAACAGCTGAAGCCAAGTGTGACCTCTCTGCAGTAGAATCTTGATACAAAATACACAAGCAGACTTGGAATTTTACTAATACTGAAAACTACAGTGAAATTGTGTTATAACAATAGTCGACAATGCCAAAATAACTTATCGCTATAGCGAGTTATTGCTATACCAAAATGTACCGTGCCCCATCATTTTTTTGTAATTGTATTTTCCCTTGTACATCCTGTGTTAACGAATGGGGTAGCACTATGCATGTGCAGCCACAAGTTAATACAAATAAAATTGAGACGTCTGACAGCAGCATTATGTAATGACCAGTAGGCGCAACCTTGCTTCCTCCTCCATTCTTTCCCTCCTCCAAGTTTGTGGAAGAGGCGTAAGGGAGTTAGTTGCCTACCAATCAGCACGCTACTTCACTCTTTGTCACTCTCTCTCTGTCTCACACACACAAAGCCTGGAGATCATTGAAATTCCCTCCCTACTTCCCTCTGCCCCCTTCTTTTCTCCTGTCTCTCGGCCCTCTACCCGCTACCCCATCCCCCCTGACTCTCGCCCCTCTGACCGCTTCCATTCTCCTCCCGGCCCTCGACACTCCTCTCTTAGTTTGCCAACACCATGCTTCTCTCTCCCTCTTTCGTGCTTACAAAGCAAACAGAAGATCAATAATAATCTTCCTCCAGTCACATGAGTAGACACTGTAAATTTTCGTAACAGGAAGGGCTGATACCATGAACAGATGTTACTTTCCCGTTCTGTTCCAACCCACAGACAAGACACGTGTCTGTTCGAACGTAAACAAATGTAGCTTTATGGTAGGTTATATAAATATTTGGACAATCGGGAATAATATTTTGAAGGAAATGAAAAATGTCAACATTGAAAACAGACATTTACAACAGATGAAAAACTTATGATTTTAACTTGTTTTACTATAGAAATGTATGAATTACCAACATACGTTTACAATTTGTTTACTTGCGCACAAAATTTCTATTACCTTTATTTTTCCACTACTTTTAACATGCAGAATTCACTGTTTTGTACACTTGTAATAACATCTCATAGATTGTACTTCACAACTGCATACATACCCTATTAATATTTCTGCTTAACTCAACAGTGTAATTCACACAACAGTATGTATAATTCTCAAAAATTACACTGACTTCTGTAAAGAAACAGTCAAGTGTTGTATGCTCTTCCTTATGAATGTTGTTTTTCAAAATGAAATCTTCAACACTTTGAAAGCTTGCCAAGTCTGAAACAGAAGCATTTGAGAATTTGTAGAAATTGCTCAGTACCTCCAATGCTTCTGCTACAGCTGACTTAGTTGGTTGCTGCGCAATATCAACATCTACGTTTCCGTCGCTGTTCTCGCCCTTCGAAGCTGAACTGTTGTTGCTCTCTTTGTGTGTTTGTAATGTCAATTATCTCAATGTCTGTCATTTGCCTGCAGACACTGACACCGTCGGGTGAGACACGAGACGAACAATGACACAAATACTTACTGAAAATATGGGCGCCAGCGGTTCTTCCCAATCACCGCACTATTGAGACTCGGGGTTCTCAGGGATGCTGTGGGTTCTGTGTGTCAATCTCATCCGTGCGTACTTACAAGCATGTAGGCAATACTATTTTAATGAACATCTCTTTGAAATAAACACTTAATAAAATATATGTGGCTAGGATACTGTCACTAATGAATAAAAGAGGTAAGTTCACTGTAGACTTGTTTTTATTGTTACTATGCGTACACATCAACGTGCCAATGAAATGTACGTAAGCAAAGGTTGACTGGTAAACTAAATTGACTATTGAAACCTACATCAGTGAACAAAAGTTGTAGTGCATACATGACAGTGTCTTACCTCGCAGTTCTCCTCGACAGACTGTCCAGAGACAAGCGTCGTATGGACCTACCATGGCCGCCTACGGGTTTCACATAAGCGGAAGTGCTATGCACGCAGAGTAAAATATTTTATTTTAGAAAATAAAATAGCTCAAATTAAATTAAATACTGTTTTTAATTTTATAATTTTCTTATGAATTTTTCATATTATTTTATTGTCTCTTTAATACGGCTTTCACGCCGAAATATTAGTGTTCTTAATCTCGATGCCTCTGGCACTTTGAATTTCATAACCAAACAATTTCAAAATAACAACAAACACTTCAAAACATTTTAAGACATAATAAACCCTGCAAATACAAATACAAAATACATTTTACACTGAAAAATATTGTTTATGTGAAAGTTCAAAATATTAGCCTCTTTGTGCACATGCAGGATATGTGACACATGCGTGGTGAGCGCCGTCATGGGCTCTAGCACCGATGGCTGTTAGCCGGCGTCATCACCAACACAGGCATCTACTTCTACAAAATCTTTGAAGCTGTTATCTGTGCCCATATTTTCTTTCAGCACCCCCCCCCCCCAATTCACAGGTTCTTCCAAAGCTGGAAGTGGTTCTGTGGCCTCTTCATTACTGGACGATTTGTTTCCGACATGTTTAAAGCAACCTGCAATTGTTTGGGGTGTTATTTTTCCCCATGCTAAATCTACATGCTGTGCAGTTCTAGATTTTTTGTAGGGATGGGCCGATACCGATACTGATTAACCAACATATATATTACAACAATCGGCATCTGCGGTATCTGAACATTATTTGCAGATTATTATTAACACTGTGTTAAACAACCCGGCATGCTACATCTCGTAAAGCATTAATTTATTGCATCCATCAAACAGATATTCTGTCCGAAACCCAAAATATACTCGGAACAATTGTTTTTTGATGATTTATTCCTATTGTTTACATTTTACCATATTTCCTGTTGGTACATTTGCCAAAGATTGTGTGCATCATTCGTATTTTGATGCTATGTGAATGCAAAACAACGCAGTTAATTGACAACTGGTGCTATCGATAGTATTACTTCCCGCAAGAGTTTTTCCGTTTTTTGTTTTATTTTATATTATGTTTTTACTGCATTCGTAGGTTGGCAACAATTAGAAAGCAACCAGTATTCTTATTCTTTTTATGTGTTTATGGTACACGTAGGTTGGTGGTATTGAAAACGAATCACACATTCTATAACACTATAGTTATTGGAAATTGAAAACAGTAGTATCCACCATATGTATGGTTGAAATTAATGAATCTCAGCATTGAGATTGCGACGTCTCTATGTGTGTGTGTGCCGTGTGATGTTCTTGCGAGTTTAATGGACCTTCAAATGTTGGCGTCTACAAGGTTTGATGATTTTCTGCTATGTTTAATCACATTTTCATTGTTTACTATGTTTATTGTATTAGGATTTTGATTGTTGTGTGACTGTATAGATAAATCCAAGGTTAAGTGCTTTTGCACGATTTAGAATAGAATAGAATAGGAAATGGAAAGTGAAAGCAAATACACTAGATTTTTACGGGCCTAGTTCTTATTAGAAACTATCGGATGTGGTTTTGGTTAGAGTGTTAAAGGTCTGAATAAGACTCAGCAAGTAATAATTGGCAAAAATTGTCGCAAATATATCAGTTGTCATTTTAACCAAGGGATTGGGTATGGCTCGGCTAAAGAAGGAATACTAAGCGAAAATATTAATATGTATGAATAAAAACAATTTGCTCAATTTCAAGTGAATATTTAATATTAAATTGATTTCAATAAGTTATTTTTAATGAGATCTTTAGTCTGTTGGTTTAAACAAACATGCATGTTGAGGTTATGTATGATATTTCTCATATCTAAAATCCACGTCCACATAAGATTGCCTGAAGTTTTGAAGGTTAACTTTAATGAACTCAGTTTGTAATGAATGCTGTATTGTCTGGTAACAGTGTTTCCTTGACTGTTAAGTAACTTTGCCCAATTAAACTGTCTATCTTTTCATTTATTATTCAAATTAGTGTTATATTTCATTTCTATGCTGTATGTAGACACCTAATACAAAGTGCTTAAAGTGTCTACAAAACTGAATACTTAACTTTAAGTAATAAAAAGTATTTCCAAATATCGGGAATTATGATTGTGCTCATCAAAACTTGTATTGGCATCGCTGTATTCTGCGGCATTGGCAGTTAATAATCGGTATAGTTGGTATTGGCAAAATGTGGTATCGGCCCATCCCTAGTTTTTTTATTCCTAATGGTGTATTCTGTTGAAGAACAACGTGCTTGATATTATCCTTGTTTTTCATGATATTGAAACATGTTGATAGTGGAAGGTTATATGTGCTGACAATTTCACTTTTACTAACATTACCATCCTCGCACTCGCATATGATTTAGTACTTTGTTTCAATGTCAGGTGTTGTGTGTGTGTGTGTGTGTGTGTGTGTGTGTGTTGTTGTTGTTGTTGTTTTTTATTATTATTTAATTTAAACAGAACTAAGGTTTACAAAAAACAATAACACACAAAGCTATGCTCACAATTTAAATCCGCTCAGCATAAGATGCAAAAAACGAGTGAACTCTCATATAAACAATGTTAATGTAGCATTGTCTAGAAACTTTTAGACGTAATCATGCTTTTCCCCTTACATGCCTGGCACATAGCAAAGCGATGACCTTGCAAGCAGCAGTCTTCCTACCAACAACATAAAAGGAGTGGTAAGCGGATAGCATCTCGCCATCCCCTCCTCATTCAACCATACATACCATTCCCATCTGCCCCCCCCTAGCCAATATCCAACATACTCTCTCTCCCCTTTCGTGCCATTGAGTAGCTCCACTTTCTTTCTTATCTCCCCTTTGTACCCCTCCTCCTTATCTCTCACTACAACACCTGCACGCAACTTTTCCCTCGCTTCTACATCTTACGCAAGTGAAGCCACGCATCACAGACTAACAAAGGCTGGCTTGGGCATGGCAAATAGGTGGAATCTCACTTGCGATGCAACATGTTTAAACATTTCAACCTTTTTAAAAAATATGAGTTTACAAATGTTCATATCACTATAGTGAAAGGCTTCATTAACAGATTTGCATTATAAACAAAATTAAGTAGCTTTGAAATGATTAGGCAAATGATGGTGCATTTAAAAACTATTGCACTAGCGGATGTGACACTGCAGGCTATAATCACAATAACACGGTTCCACTGTATTTTATGCTGAATAAGTTTTTGATATTATATCTACCGTAGGTTTGAAAGTTGTAGTGTAAAGTAACAAGTACTTTTTACTGAGATTTTATTGTAGTTTGGTACAACTTCCAGCTGGAGTGTTTTGGTTAGCGACTGCCATGTGAGTAGTGTGGGGGATACAACACCATGAGGTGCTTCCGTACTTTGTTTCATCTTTATTTTGTCACTCCTGCTTTGTCACCCCACTTGGCTTACCTGCTCTCCATGCTAACAGGCAATGAATTACGAGTCTCCCTGAGGCAAGGCATTCATCTTCTTTGATCCATGTTGACTCTGTTTCAGGTGGGAATGACATGTGCATGTTATTTTCACAAAGCTGAAATGTGTAAAAACTTTCATTCAAACTATTGATCTTGGCGAATTCAGTGTCTGTCACAGGATATCACAGAAACATTATACATAGTTAAAACCAATCCAAATTGCTGAGAAGAACAATTGTGGAGGGCGAGATTCTCTCATCCTTGAGGAAGTGACTGCATTATTCACATGGCACATCTTTCAGTCATCTGTCATCATATTTCGCTGGTGAACATTTTACCTTTCTTTGTCATCCTGGATATGGTAGCTATAGTTCTAGGTACATTGATAGTGTTGCCAACCGTAGCATGATTATGCACATGTGGCACATTTTTGGGTTGCTGTGCCATGTAACATACAAAGGCAGTTATGCTATGCAAAAGAAGCATAATTTCTGTGTGTACTGCAACCACATTATCACTTCCACAATTAATGACACACTTGTACCAAGGCATGCAAAGAAGTCTGATTACTTTACAGGCTTCATTCAAAGCAAAAGTATGATAACTGACGTCACTCTCACTGCTCCGCTCGGGAGACAAACCACTGCTGCTCAACTCATGCACCGGGCACACACGTCCGCACGCCTCATGCACCGGTCATCTCTGCCGTTCATGTAGAACCGGGTGATGACGAGGATGACCTCTCCACGCCGCTAACTTTTGGCGACACCTTGCACACGTGGCAAATGTCTTGTCTTATACCGTAGTTACTACAGTATAGTGCACACTCGTGTATAGTGAGCACCATGATTTTTGCAACAAGTTCCAGGGAAAAAAAATTTTAAACAAAATTGCACCAAAAATTTGTGGCACCCTGTTAGTAAGTATGGAACTAACTGTTCTTTTTTACATTAATGTGTAGTGATCGTGTTATATTTGGGAAATACATTAATTAAATAACTTGGGTGCAAAAAGCCAACATAAAAGAAATTCCAGGAAACCTCTTTCTCCTACTACTCAACATTTCCAGCTTCATCTTTCTTTTTTCTCCTTCCACCATTTAGCAGTGACCCCACTCTCTTATTTGCCATGCTAGAATCTAGCCCTATCCTTATCTTTAAAAAAGGCTTCTCCCCCCCTGCCTCATACACTATATGGCTCTCTAGAGACTAGAGACCATGGAAACAAAGAGGGATGGCAGAATTATCCACCGGCAACCATCTGGGTGTTATTACAAGGGGGTGGGGAGCCGTAAACACCCATGGCAACTCTGGTTTTTGTGGTGTGACAGGATGCCATTAGTTGGGGGGTTTCAACCTACACATAACTGAAGGGTCACTGAGTGAGAAAGAGTGAGAAGGGAGGGGAGTGATGTAAGAGCGAGAGATGAGACAGCAGACAGTTATTACTTCCCTCAACATCCCTGGAAAATTTATGACTAACAATCCCCCTTCCTCTGTGTATAGCAAGCACCCCAGAATTTTCTTCCTTTATTTTGGGAAAAAAGGGTGCGCTATTCACGAGTAAATGCGGAATTGGTTTTTATTTTAATTTTAATGTGCAACGTATACAAACCAAAATACTGTTATTTTTGTGCCTAAATAAAGTAATAACCTGACTTCATTGTCTACAACCGATAATAAAGTATCGGCCCGATACCATACCTGATACAGATACAGATACTTAGTATCGGTATCAGAACATCTCTAGATAAAGCCATCATTGTCTCCCAGTACCAGTACCCTTACTTTTAAATCAGGACCTATTTTGGCTGATAAGAGTGATAATACACAGGATGAAGCTCTTCCATAGTAATAAATGATTATTTAAAAATATTATTTTGTGTATAGTATGTATAAAATTCATAAAAGAAACATAAATGAAAACAAAATTATTATTTTTAATTATATAATTTCAGTGCATTACTTAATCAATGTTTTTTTGTGTCAAAAATAAATATCTTTTACCTTAATATGCATAACTTTACGTAATTTACTTAAATATAGCTTTCCCCCCCCCCCCCCCAATCATAATTTTTATAGAGTGGTAGCACAATTATTTACAGTGAGGTTGAAGCAGATTTGAGGGACAACAACTGTGGATGCATTTGCTACACTATGACAAACTCACAATACTAGAGTGAGATTTTGTTGGCAAACGAGTCTGAGTTAGTTTCCTTAATTTTGTTGAGGCTTCCAGCTCAAATAGTGGATTGCTGACTTGTCTGTTTTTATCCAATTGCCAGCCCTAGCACACCTTCTCTCAACCTTTTAACATAAGATAGCCCACACAGAGAACTGTTTTGATTGAATCAACAACTTATTTTGCAGGAATTGTGAGTTTCTATAGCACTGTTTTGGTGTTGCAGAATTCTTACACTTGATGTCCAGTAATTTTTAGTTGCAATAAGAAGCTGACAAAACTAAAGTGCATATTGCACATTTTTATAAACATATTGCTTCCATTAAAATGTAATTCAGGTGAGGAGTCATATTTTTAACTACTGTATTTGCAGATAATGGAATTAATGGTAGGGTAAATAATTTCCAAACCAACTTTGAAGTATTTGAACCTTCACTTTAAATGTGTGCATTCTGTTTGTTCCACTTGTTTTTAATTGCTTGAATTCAGTGGAGAGAAATACAGCCAAGTCATTTGTCATATCATTAAACATAGAATTCTTATGTAGGTTGATAAAGACTGCACTCAAGCTAACTTGCAAGAAACTTCATGCTGTCGCTGTTCATGAAGGAAGATTCTGGCACATAATATTTGTAACCAATTTATATTTCTGTGAAATGGAAAGGGAAAGTGAAATGGAAAGGGAAATAGCGCTTCCGTAGCTTGACACCTTGCCTGTTGAGTGGTTTGGGATGGCAGGTGGCAGTGTCTATCTCTCTCACCCTAGAAGCAAGGAAGTTGTTTGGTGCTCTCTAAATTGGACCCTTAAAACAGTTATGGAGTTTTCCCAGTTGAGATGCCCAGCTAAAATCTTGATGCTACAGACTACCTGCAGATGAGCTGGTTTAAGTGTTAGCATCATGGTTGCCATCACTGGGCTATAGTTAACCATTTGAGGACAGGAGGGGTTGTCTTGAAATTGAGTTATAGGGAGGCAGTTGATGCATTTGGCTGTTGGGGAGCAGAAATAATCTGGGTTTATTTGGGGTAGGAGGCAGTTGCAAGACAGTGTGTATAATGTTGGAACAGTCCAGTTAGTAAGCTTCTGTGATTCTTGGAGCAGTGCTTCTGGGCCATGGTGATGGGTTCACTGTAGCAGCATCTCTGTTTTGCAGCTTCCTTCTGAAGTTCTGTGTATACTTTTGTGGTATAAAGTCTCTCTTCTGCAACGTGCCTGGCCTGTGCCATCGCTGCCCAACTTGATGGTACAACATCAGAAGATGATAGAGAGACAGGGGACTTGGCATAGTGGGTATCCTGTTAGGTCTCGGCATGGTGACGAGTGAAGATACTTACGTGGCTCTTAACATCGAGGTCTTAAGAGCCGACGAGTATGGAGCAGTGCCGGAATGAAAAGGCGGGCAAAACGGGAGGTCCTGAGAAAACTCACCAACCAGTGGCATTGTCCAGCACGATTCCCACTTGTGAAAATCCTGAGAGAACTGGCTAGAGATGGAACCCGGTTTGCGTTGGTGGGAGGCAAGCAGTCTAACCGCACCTGGACTTGGTCTATTGACATTTAGTGACATTTAGAAGTGCAGGCCTGTTGAAGGAGGGATATCTAGACAAGACTCATGGACAGCCAGAGCCATTCTCTGGTGCCAGTGCCTGGTAGGTGTCAGTCTCTGTCTCCTAAGGGCATCCAAGAGGGGCATGACTACCACCAGTAACCGGACTCCCGTGGAAGGATCATGAGTTGCCACCCCAGTGGAAGAGCATACCACTTACTTTCTCTCCTCAGGCGATGCAGAGAAGTAGCACTATTGCTGGTAACCAGGTCTCTGTAGAAAGAATAATAGTGTGCCCTGCGTTCTATCTCAATTGTTCCCATAGCAGCAACACTTCTACCAATGACCAGGCTTCCAGCAGACGGAGAGAGCATTGCTGAAAGTATCTCTAGCCTGAAGAGCCTCAGGATAGCCATGCCTAGGCTAAGAAGAGTGTATGTAAAGGTTTTTCTGGTCAAAGAAGGAAGCATAATGAAATACGTAATTCGACATGTATAGGCCGCACATTTTTACAAAAAAAATGACTACAAAAGTGGGGTACGGTTTATATACGAGATATTGGCATTTAAAAAAATTTTCCTCAAAACATGTTTAGAAATTTATTAACATACAGTACATTTTAATGTTTTAACTAGAAGGAAGGAACGGAAGGGAATAAGGAGAGAGGAAGCATGAAAAAAAAATTTCCACTCGTGCCATTATTTGTTCACTCGAGTTCATAAAAAAACAACCATCTTGCACCTGTAAAATGTAAACATTGCAACATAATACAAATTTTCTGTCACAAATGTTTTGTAGGGGAGAAATTAAGTTGGAATTTTCTATGTTTGTACAGAATTGTGACTTAACACTATTTAGTGGAATACAAAAATTCACTGCAGCCTATATATCAAATATTAATTATCCCTCATTTTTCATCAGAAACTTAGGTGCGTCCTATACACTCATGCACCCATACACGCATGCATCTATTCACACATGCAGCCTATACACACCAAAATACGGTGATAAATGAACAGAATGCCAGGTCAGAGTAATGCAAATTAGAGTGTAAGTGTCAGCTAGAATTTAAATTTAATAGAAATAATCAGTCTGTTTCCAGGGGCACCTGAAAAACAGTGTTCATAGGTTTTCAAGCTAGAGTTTTGAATGACTTCCGAGGTGAGCCATGGGGCAAAGGCGGCTCCTGAGGAAATACTGTTAATCAAGTCCAGCACGGATGGGTCAACATATGGAGACCAGTGATGTGCGAGTTTGGGAGAACTGAATCACACCTACTTCAGTGTTTGCGGGATTACTTTAAGCAAAAAGGCATGGGAGCTTGTGTAGAGAGAATACAGTAAGATGTAAGATGGAACGAAAGTACAGAAACTCATATGTCTGTCATCTAATTAAGCTGCCAATGTGTCTGTAGCTTGGCTGTAGAAAATGGTCGTCACAAGAGCAATAAACTGCAGAGAGGGCTGCATGCTGCTCTAAAATAGCTGACAAAGCGAGGGGTGAGCGAAGGAGGGGTAAACGCAGTAGGTCAACCCTCCTGTGCAGCTAGGATGCACGTGCGGTACCTGGTCGGCACAGTGTGTCTAAGGGGATGGTTACTGCCACTCACATAACTCAGGTGTACAGTTTACTTGAAAACTGACAATGCTAAGGCGTGTGGTGGTTATGACCTCCCATCTTGCTTGTAGGATATGAAATTACCTGGTGTACATGGTCGAGCTTGGGGGTTTGCAATGGAGGTGGAGGCTAAGATAGCAAAGATGGCATCTGTGTCATGTCAAACTTACATGAATGTCTGAGCATTGCTATCAAACAAAATTATTCAATTACTTTGATTTAACATTTTATATTTTAGCAGCATCCACAGACACTTTTCTTGTTCTTTCATAAAGTTGAGTCACCACAATACAGAAGATGTTGGACTGTGAGAGCCTATTACTGACTGTTTGTGTCAGCATGGTTAAAATGGGAAGAACTAATGTGTTGGCAGCAATGCAGTCGGCAGCTATCCTTGTATTGTGTTCTGTAATATTATAATGGTATTACAATTTTAGTTTATTTATTTTTCGGTTATATGTACAAAATAGTATATTTTTGCTTTAATTTTATTTAAATTACGCCTATTTAATTTTGAACTCCTCAACAGGATATCTTAGCTTTGCTTTGTTTTGGCTATGTAAAATTTTAAGGTTATGTCACCCTTTAATTTCTAGGTTAGTTAGTTCAAATTTTACGTTTATTTATATGGTTGCCAAGGTAACAGTTCAGTGTAATATATGTTAGGATTGCTTAACGCACAATAGTTCAGTATTTTTCTCTTTGGGGTTCATTTTGTATAAAAATTGTATGTTTCACCATGGCAAGGTCTGTGAACTTTTCCACAATGCACAGATTACGATTTACCATGTGTAAATGCAAATCTACATCTTTCTTGGCCCTGCTACTATTGCCTAAACGTGTTGAAGAAGGGATCCTCAACAGCAAGGCTTTACCATCATATAAGCTAGGTTTATTCAGTTTACTGGGGCTAATATATGACTATTAAGTTGTTAGGGAGCATGGACAACCTGAAGAGATCCCACAAGATGCTCAAGTAGGTTTTCTTAGTGCCACTGGAGCTGATGACTTCATTCCTATGATGTAGCATTCCTGGTGTAATTTTGACACTATCCAGGCACCATCCCTACCAGGTCATATCATTTATTGCCGTCCGCAAGTATGACTGAACCAAGCAAATTGGTTTGCTATTGTCAGTGTTAATATTAAGGTAGCTGCCAATTATTTTTCCCCCAACTGTAGATAACGGGCAAATAACTTTTAAGCAAAATCTGAATATAAATTTATTTTGAGAAGAATTAAAATTCATTAAACTGTAGAGCAATCAAACAAAACAGTATAAAATTTCAAGCACATAGCTTTAGGCAACAAAGAAAAACATATAACTTTCCCTTGCCCTTTAAATAAATTTTGTAGTTTATCAGCCCACATTATTACTAAAATCTCATTTGGGCACAAATTGCACATGATTTTTACCACACCATTTTCATCTCATGAACACATTTAATATGTTTGACATAATTTAATTAAATTTATTAATTATATTACATGGTTTTCTTATTTGTGGACATGGTAGTTAATTGCAGTGTTTGAGTGTGTTGTAAATTGTTTCTTCTTTGCACCTTGGTTTATGTATCATCGTTGATGTTGTTTGTCATGACATATTTAATTACTCAAGGCACACCCATTGATTATTTATTCAACATTATCACATTACTAATTATTCTGTCTTACTTATTTTTAGGGATGGGTCAGTACTACATTTTCTCGATACTGATATTTATCTCGATACCAAATTAAAATTG
Organism: Dryococelus australis; assembly: GCA_029891345.1. Classification (NCBI taxonomy): domain Eukaryota; kingdom Metazoa; phylum Arthropoda; class Insecta; order Phasmatodea; family Phasmatidae; genus Dryococelus; species Dryococelus australis. Next base: position 91,496,618 of record CM056997.1, on the reverse strand, counting down.
TCATGAACACAAGACAACCTGGCCAAGAAAATAGCTCATGTTACTAGTGTCTTTGACACACACTGAAACTATATTAAAAACCCACATTAAATTGGAAACAAATGGTGAACGGCCTGTAACCCAAACATCCTTAACCAATGATAAACCTTTGGAATGCTCGCTGCCAGCAGAGATAATTATGGTGCACATTTAAAAGTTGCTGTTTATATCTTGCGAACTGTTTGACCTAGGTCAAATTGTATGGGTGCGTTGGAATGCCCGAAGGACGCAGATTAAATTCTGGAATGCTTTTCTATAGTATAGTACACATTCCAAAGGGTATGGTATGCTTTTACCATAGCTATGGCACAAGAAAAATGGTCTTAAGTGCAGTTATGGTACACTTTTCGAAAGTATTGTATGCATTCCAAAATTTATGGTATGCTCATACCATATTTATGGCATGAGAAAATGGTTGTTAAAATTTGGTACTTTTGGATATTCTCATGCGATACTCGATACTATAAAGTAATAAGGGTATCGAGGTATCACGGTATCGAGGATCCCATCCCTACGTATTTTAGTTAAGCCTACTATGTTTTTTCTATTACATACAATGTAATTAAGTTTTATACAGTGTGTAAATTATTATCTGTTGCAGATCACAGCATTTGGTCAGTTGGAAGTGTGTTCGAAGGATCAAAATGCAAACACAACATGTGACGTGCTTTACTGCAGCTAATCACTTCCACTCTTGTATCCTTTCTCTATCAGGCCAATTTTCTGTTTGAATTATTAATTAGGAACTAATTATTTTACAATGGCAAAATATTTTGAAATTTTTCTGTTTTAATATTTAATATTTAGACTCAAATTTTTAGCAGTCCAAAATAGCTGACAGGTAAATGCAAAAGTTTGATGCCTCAGGGGTTAGTAGATATCAGTTCACTGGATGGTGTGGAATCGAACCACAGACTGCAGACTATTATGCACTTCATTGATGGCCTTCCCCTTGAGGTTTTTGGGTTATCACTTTTTTGTCCCAGGGATTGGTGTTGGTTTCTGTGTGTGCTGGTCCTAGCTGTAAGGAGATCTAGGTTGGTAGCAAGACAACTGGAGGACGTTGGCAACAGTACAAATGTAATCATAAATAAGATGGAGGCATAGAGTAAAGGATGTACATATAATGCTAACAGTGTGTTATTTATTACTTACATTCGGAAAAACCGTAAATTTGCAGTGGATTCGCTCATCAAACCCATTAAGAAATTTTGGCGAGACGGCGATGTGGCAAACAACTGGTTACAGTGGTGCAAGAATTCAAATACTATCATGAGGCCATCAGTGGTGCAAGTTTGCAGACATCGCGACAAATAGCACTTTTGGTGAAAAAGAAGTACAAACACTAGAAGTCGTGCTGAATAAATTTTATGCATACTTTCTGCAGAGACACAAACTGACCTACGAGAGACGCTTTTTTTACTTGCTATCAGAGGGAGGGCCAAACATTTTATATGTATTTGGCGGAATTAAGGAAGAAGTTCAAAACGTGTGAATATGGTACCATGAGAGATGATCTAATAAAAGACAGCATTGTGTGTGGTATTAGAGATAATACTTTAAGACAACGATTGCTGAGAGAACATAACCTCACACTAATTCAGGCTATTGACACATACAGGACCGCGGAAGTGACGGACAAACGGCTGGAGGTGTTTCAAGAGGAAGCTGCTGCGGTTCAGGAAGTAGTAGGCCTAACATGCAGTAATGTTCCGCTAAGAAGCAGTGGTCTTCAGAACAAAGACAAGACTGGACTAGGGACGGATCAGGGACATTTCAGCTGTGACCGGTGCGGCACCAAACACAAGTGTCGCAAGTGTCCTGCGTATGCCACAATGTGTCGGAAATGCAGTTGTCATAATCATTTTGCAAAGATGTGCCGTTCGAAGAAAAAGATTAAGGAAGTTGCAAAAACATCTTTGTTGACATCAAATTCGTCTGGAGATGACTGTGTGTGCCGTCCGAAGAAGAAAGTTAGGGAAGTTACAAAAACATCAATGCCTAGTTCCTCTGAAAATGACTTTGTTGTAGTTGAGGTGAACATATGTGGTCCAGCAAGTGTTGCAGCGATGGTGACCTCAAATAGGCCTAGTTGTGAACATAAAAATTTGTGTCTTGATTCCATCTCACATAAAAGCACAGCTGCAGAGTGGACTGCAAAAATAGAAGTGATGAACACTCATTTTTTTAAATTTAAGTTGGATACTGGAGTGCAAGCGAATCTCATACCTGTGAAATTGTTTCAGAGACTTAACATAAGTCACAAGCATTTGTTAAGGTCCAATATTTGGTTAGTTAATTATTTGGGGGAGAAAATACCCTTTTTGGGAAAATGCTACCTTAAATGTACTTACAATGGTAGAGTTAGAGTTCTCGAATTTTATGTGGTTGAAAAAGATAGCTCCCCTATTCTTGGACTGTCAGCATGTGTGGTGATGCTAGATTTGTTCAGGAAAGTGGAAACTGTTCAGTCCAAGACCCAAGATTCTAACCTCGCTGACTTAATTTCCATGTTTCCTTAGTGTTTTGAAGGTATTGGGGAACTACCTGGTGACTATAAAATGATACTGAGGGAGGATGCCAAACCAGTGGTTCATGCTCCTCGCAAGGTTGCTGCTACTCTCAGGGAACCGTTGAGGTAAGAATTAAACAGGTTAGTAAACGAGGGAATTATTGCTAAAGTGCAAAAGCCTACAGAATGGATTAACTTGCTTGTAACAGTTTCATAAACGTGATAACAGCTTAATAATTTGCTTGGATTCAGCAGATCTCAATAATGAGAGAACATTTTCCCTTGCCTACATTTGAGCAGATAACATCTCAAATGGCAGGTGCTTGTTACTTTAGTGTTTTGGATGCATCACAAGGGTTTTGGCAGATTAAACTACATGAGAGCAGCACTGACTATTGCACATTCTATACTCCTTGGAAACTCTACAAGTTTTTGCGATTGCCTTATGGCATATGTTCAGCCCTAGAAGTCTTTCATCATAAATTCAGTGAAGTATTGGAAGGGTTGCCTGGGGTGCTGACGTACATTGATGATATTATTTGTTGGGGAACTTCCAAAGAGGAGTATGATGAGCATTTCAAAACTGTCATGGAGAGAGTGTTAGGTTTAATGAGCACAAGTGTATAATTGGTGTTCAGCAGGTGCGCTACCTACATGGGTCACATTGTTTCTGCAAGGGGTATACATCCAGATGCAATAAAAGTGGATGCCATTCACTGCATGGATGTTCCCACGTGCAAAAAGAATGTTGAGAGGTTTTTAGGTGTCATAACATATTTGTCCAAGTTCCTTCTGAACCTTGCAGATGCTACAGCTCCTCTCAGTGTTCTCTTAAGAAAGGATGTAGCATGGCATTGGGAGCATAAGCAAGAAGTTCGTTCACGAAATTGAAAGACCTGTTGTGTACCATGCCAGTATTAAAATATTACGAATGTCAGTTAATGCATCACAAATTGGTATAGAGGCAGTCTTGCTGTAAGAAGGACATCCAATTGCTTATGCTTCCAAATCTCTTACTGACACAAAACAACAGTAAGTCCAAATAGGAAAAAAAATGTTGGCAATTGTTTTCGGGGCAGAGCACTTTTATCAATACATTTACACCAAACAGGTGGTTGTTGAAACCGGTCACAAGCCATTAGTAACTATCTTTAAAAAGTATCTTATAGACTGCCCAGCTTGGCTGCAGAGGACGAGGTTAAAGCTGCAACGATTTTCATTATCTGTCGTTTACAAACCTGATTCTCAAATGTACATATCAGATACCCTGTCCCGTGCATGCTGCAGTAGCCACAATCAAACTGCTATTTTTGCTGATTTAGAAAGGGAAATGGAGCTCCAGGTGTGTTCAGTGGTGGTGAATTCCATAGTTACAGATGCAAAATTGTTGATGTTGCAGCAGTACACAGAAAGGGATCACGAACTACAGAGTTTGTGCAGAAATATCAGAGTAGGTTGGCCCAAGAAACTACAGAAGGTGCCCCTAAATTGAAACAGTATTGGACATACAGAGAGGACATCAGTTATGCTTATGGTTTATTTCTCAAGGGTAAATCAGTTGTGGTTTCTAAGTGTTTAAGACCAGAAATACCTAGGTCCATTCATGCTGCTCACCAAGGGCAATATTAGTGTATACAAAGAACATGTGGAACAGTTTTTTGGCCCAGAATGGCATCTGATATCTCGGCTTTCGTTGAAAATTGTGAGGTGTGCAAGGAATTTCAAAAATCTAAGTATAGGCAACCTCTCTTTCCACACCCTGTCCCAGATCGACCTTGCAAGAAAGAAGGGGTTGGTATATTTTTTCTTCATGGCAAACTGTACCTACTAGTTGTTGATTATTACTGAAAATGGGTGGAGCTACAAAAGCTGAAAAGTCAAACTAGTTCATGTATCATTAGCCACATGAAATCCATATTTGCTCGGTTAGGAATACCAGTCTTGGTTATGTTGGTTGCTGGTAGCAATTTGACTTCATCACAATTTGACCAGTTTGTCCAAGAGTGGAATTTCATCCATCAGACATCCAGTCCTCATTATCCACAGTCCAATGGCATGTCTGAACGACATGTTCAGACAGTCAAGAAAACACTCGAAAAAGTGATTCAAGATCAAAAGGATTTTAATATTGCTCTTCCTGAGTTGCGAAACACCCCAGTAATACAAGGACACTCGCCTGCTCAACTTCTAATGGGTCGCAGGCTTAGGGGCTGCATTCCAGTTGTTCCTGCATTATTGAATCCTTCCCTTCCAAACTATAAAGAGGTATGCACTGCTCTTCTTGCAAAGCAAACTGAGCAGAAAACATAGTATGGTGTCAGTACTTGCCAGCCAGAAGAAAAACCAATGACTGGAGCAGTCAGGGTGCTGACATCTAAGGGGTGGGTAAAAGGGGCTGTCATAATTTGCCCAGCAAATCGTCAATGCACTTATGTGGTGAAAATGTCAAGTGGTAATATTGTGGAGTGCTCTACAAGGGTACTTCGTCCTGATAAGGGTGTTTACTTGCCCGCTGTCGACAGGGATGACATTGATGTGGTAGGCCATAAGTTGAATAATGTTGCTAACCCTATCAGTGTGAATCAGGATGGTAGAGTAGAAGTAGAAAGCGCTACACATGGCATAAATAATCATGTCTTGCACACAAATGGCTTTCATAGGTTCACCGAGGAGGACTGCAGAGTAAAAGTCCGTGATATTTCACATAGCACCCATAGTGACACCTCAGTAGAGGCACAAGGTTCTGTGAATCCTGTAGTTGACACATTTGTTGACAGTGGAAGTCATGGTGCTCCTATTACATCCTAATTTGGTTGGGTTTGGAAACCATCAAAAAGGTACCCATGTTCTGAGTATGTTTGCAAATGAGATGTTTCTGTTCATGTTATAAATATTTTGAATTTGTATGTAACTAGGTTATGCATGTTATAAATATTTTGAATTTGTATATAACTTGGTTATGTGATATACCAATGCAATGTTCTTTGTTCTTATGCTGTATGATAGTGTGCAAATTGGATTCAAGGTCTTTGTGTATATATTTACACTGTTTGTAATTTGTATTGGAAAAGGAAGATGTAAGGAGATCTAGGTTGTTAGCTAGCAAGACAACTGGAGGAAGTTGGCAACAGTACAAATGTAATCAATAAATAAGATGGAGGCGTAGACTAAAGGGCGTACATATAATGCTAACAGTGTGTTATTTATTACTTACTTATATTAGCCACAAATTTTGTTTCCCAGAAATCTTTTTAGGTGGAGCGAATAAATTGGGAGAGGGCTTCTGGTGTGCTGCTATGTACTTCTGCCTCTCAAGCTGAGCCCTTAGCTTTTGTAGATTCCTCTTTCCTTTATCTGGACATTTGATTTTGGGCACCATGATCTAGAAGCCCAGCTGAGGTAGTGTTGAATGCGCACAGCTCTATCCCTTGACAGAAAGGGCCTTAGCTGGTGGTCAACGGGTTCTTAACAGGATGAGTAAAATGACTTTGGTTGGGTTGCTCTGGTTCTGCTCTTGCCCATTGTTACTCTTGTTCCCTGTCTCATATGAGCCCATTTGAAAGCCTTGCTTAAAACACAAAGCAAAAAAAACAACTGAGTTATCAAAAATGGTTATATAACATTTTTTATTCAATGTTAAAATGTGGAACAACTTTACTGGGCAAATGTCACTTGGTTCACCCATTAAATTATATGCAGTGACGTTTTTCTTAGGTTGGTTTCAAAAGTGCTCACTTTATCGTGAACAGCCTTTTGCAACAATAGATTTGGGTAATAGTCAGCATAGGTTATCTGGTAAAGAATAATAGGGTTCTGTTGAATTATGGAGGGGGATTTAACTACATAACCAACTTGGTGAAATAAAGTTTGAGACAAGCTTTGGCCGGAATCAGTCTGCAGGAGTCAGTGTGCAAGAATCAATTGTTGGTTAGTATGGATGGTTGGCATGGTCATCTGGTACAGGTTTATTACTCCGTAGAAAAAATGGCTAACGTAACGTATTTACAAGTGCTAAGCATGCCAAACATCCTGATGTCCCTAATGTTCCCTACTAGCAAGTTACAGCTATAGTTACGTTGTGTGAAACACTGGTGTGGTCTTATTTAATTGTTAAAAATAGGGGCTTTTCCGGAAAAAAATTACAGAAAGTGGTATAATTCCACTCTACTAATTACACAGAACACAAATTTACTAGGGACATCAAGATATTATCAATACGTGCCACAAAAAGAATAGTGGGGAGGTCTATGAAGATCAGGGAAATTGTGGGGTAAAACGAGCGATAAATATGTATGTTGTAGAACCTTTCTATTACGACCCGTCACGGTTCCCAAGAATAGGGTCGTAAAGAGGGGGGGGGGGGGGGTCGTAATAAAAAAATTTGGAAAATTTTGGGCCGATTTTGACCCACCCCTAACCCCCTATGTCTCCAAACTTGCCATTTTTTGCATGAAGTTCATATTCAATCGTCTCTAGCGCATAGAAAACCACTTTTTAAATTAAATACAATATCTTTGTATGTTTTAATAGCTGGACGTCTCCTGATTAATTTGATACCCAAGAAAGTCATATTGGAGCACTCCTAGATGGCAGACTATTTAGCGTTTCACTACTAGAAAATTGGATGTATTACGCACAAAACAGTAACTAAACACTGTTGGAGATACCTTATGTTCGAAGCAAGATACAGCACTTTATTTAATGATAATAGATATGAAGATACTATTTAAAAATAAATCACTCGCATGCTGGGTCTGGCAGCAAATACATTGCTGGCTGCCACATGTACATAGCTGGGCGACATCCTCTGCAGCGCGGCCGGGCATGGGCATGGTGGTTTGCTGCTGAAGCTTGGCCCTAGATCCTCAGGCTGGACAGCTGTCGGTCGGTCACTACAAGATGGCAGGTGGCTACTGCCACTGCCGTCGTTACAGGGCCAGTGCACTTCGTAACAGTGGCCCGGCGTTGGGAAAACATGCAGATAGATGCGATTCACTTAAATGTGTAGAATTTATATTAAATATAGGCGGCGTGTTGGCCTCTGCACTGGCACGATGAGGCCCGGGAATGTTTAAGGGAATATAAATATTTAGTGCGGTCTACTTGAAATATTAAGTATCGCAAATTTTTCATAAAAAACTTTTGACGTTGCCTATACACGCACACTGCCTCACTCGCCATAATATGGTACTGGTAACATAAGAACACATTTTATTTGCACACACTTATCTTTATTCACTTTACACATACGATTGACTTCACAAGAAAAAAACAATTTCCCACCATAAAAAATTAGCATATTATGTAGGTGTACTTAAAAATAATCATTAAAAAAAAGGGCATTGAATTAAATTTGAAGTTATCTTACATACATTGATTAAGAAACTAGTCTGTGTAATGTGCTGCTGTTTTTACAGCAAAAGAGGAGGGATAATTGAAACGAAAAAAGACAGGGAGGGTAAGGCAGAGGTAGAGGCATGATGACTAGGACAAAGAATCCTTACTGACCCCGGTCTGCAATTCCCCCCCCCCCCCCCCCTTTCCCCCAACAGTGCTCCCCTTCTGGCATTAAGTAATTTATTGCTTCATGCTGCTTGGGACAACAAATGTCAAAGTCTATGATGGTAACTTGAGAAATATGTAACCATTAACATCAGTAAGGGCTAGTTTTCCCTAGACTGAAAACCGTGGACAATAGAAACTATTAGGGTGGTTGGAGGAAAGGTCTACAAAAACAAATCCACACATAACTGAAACTGCGGGGTTCAGGGTTCAAGATACTGTGGTTGGCGAGGGATTACTGTATCTATTTTTAGATGTGCCTCAAATTTTTTACTTTTTCGACCCAAACTTTTCTTGGTCAGGATTGGGTAGTAATAGAGAGGTGGTCGTAATAAATGGGGTCGTAATAGAGGGGTTTTACTGTAATCATAATGTTTTATCACAAAAAGATGTTCAATTTGACGTGTGACGCTTATTGAGCCAGAAGAAAACAACTTTGCTTCATCTACGCACATTTCCGAAAGTGCATCGGGCGGGGTCCGAACTGTATAATTACTATCAGAGTGGCTACAAGATTTTCCCTAGATGCAGGGAATATTACAGACATGACAGAATTATCCTTTTATCAGCGGCAGTAAGCAATGCCAAGCCAACCCCCCTCAAGAAGACGTCAAGTATGAGTTAGCCAGTAGATTGAGTCACAGCTGCCACCCCTGAATAAGCAGGTAGTTGAATGACGTGCACCAAGGGATAGCGCTACCAGTCAGCAATGGAGGACAGTGGACCGCCCTTAGCTCTGCCCACAGACAAGTGCTTGTTTTTCGCTTCCCCACTCCAAGCCCCGGCAAGGGTTCGGCCAGCACTGTACGTATCTGTGCACCAGCCAAAATTGTCAGTTGTTGTTTGGCTCTTCTGAGAGCCACTTCAACCCAGCAGTTCACACCACCGCCATGTGTGCGCTTGAGCTTGCTGACCTCTGCATCGCCTAGACACCCAGAAGCTCTTCAGTATCATCGCCGCCAGCAACCAGATCTCCCAGAGGCTCTCCCCTTGCAGATCTTCTAGAAGACATCACCCTACCAGTCAATTGGCCTCGGCAACAACTACCCCACATTGCAGTCCCTTCAGCACATGGACCAGCATAGACAGGGAAAGTTACGTAGCTACCTTTGTCAAAACTGCCACCTTTTAGTTTAGAACCAGGGCCCCTTCACCTGGATAACTGCATAGTCTACACTTCCGGTCAGCTCAAGGTAGTCAGGAGGTAGTACGGGCCACCGTGTTCTAGTCTTCTCTGAATAAACACATTCCTAACCTGCACTGATTTCTCATTTCCTTAGGTGACTTTGAGATTCCTAGTAGACACCACACCCCTTCAGAGTGGAGCAGGAGACCGGGATTTGAACTCACTATTTTATCACCTAGTGTAGGACTGAGAGCTCCCATTCTGTGTACCCAGTGCATCAAATGGTAGAGCCACAACCACTAGCCATTCTCCCCTAGGGAGGAGACCACTAGACTAACTTGCACTCAGTCCACCGCACCATGTGAGTTACCGGACGGAGTGTTCGTTTGGCTCTGGGTTGGGCCTGTCCACCTGAGGACCTACACCCGACGTTGTTGGAACGACTCCGAGAAAACCCACTCTCCGACAACCGTACCATTTGTGTTGCCTGCTAGAGTAACGGTTAGGCTCGGCGTCGGTCCAGCTGCGGTGGCGGCAGAATACAGTAGCCAGGGATTGATACATCATCTACTCCCCTCTGCCGAGGCTAGGTTTAGTACCCTCATGCCTTTTACCAAAAGGGATGGGAAAGACTTGCAGGAAAGGAAGGCAACCACTACCTATAAAACTACCTGGGGCTGCACCCAGTCCTGTCAGGCACTCTGTCTAGATAATCCCTGGGAACGAGCTCAGGCCACCTGCAAGTTGATGAGGCTTCACCCTGCAGCTTCCTCCTCCTCGCTGTTCACAGCTCCCCAGAAGGTACCAGGGACACCGCATCCAGTAGTGGCCACCATACGATGGGGAGAGAAGATATAATTGAGACTTGCAGAGAGTGAATCGAACAATCACTAAGTTGACAATATATCCAATACAAGTTACAAATACTAAAATGAGGAGGGCTATGAAGATCAGGGAAATTGTGGGTTAAAACATGCAAAAAATATGTACATAATCATAATATTTTACTATGAAAAGATGTTAAATTGCTGAAAGAGTTAACTGAAGAATCACTAAATTGACATTATAACCAATACAAGCTACAAATACGATAGTGGGTAGGGTTATGAAGATCAGAGAAACTGTAGGGTAAAACATGCGAAAAGTATGTATGTAATCGTAATATTTTATCACGAAAGCATGTTAAATTTGTAGCATTGCAATGTATTATAATTTATATTTTTGGGATTTATTTTAATTTGCTATATTTCTGTGTAAAGGATAGTAGTTCATTTAATATTTTGAAGATTGTGCCAATGACAATATGTTTGTATTTTGTACATGTTCGTTTTTCCAAATTTATTATTTTATTCAAGTCATTGCATCAGTAGTAATAATCATAGTAGGATGACAGAGCAACTTTTCAAGGAGTTAGTAAGCATAACACTTAGTCACTATCAGGTGCAACAAGAGTACTGATGTCACAGTTTGCCGACGTGACCCGCGACAGGCATGTAATACTTTGATTTCGAGACCCACATCAAAGTTCACAGGCTATTTTTAGGCAATACTGCACTTTACAAAGCCGCAATTGGACCACGTTTACTTGATGTAATATTCAGACAGTATAAATAGGTTAAACACGACTTTCTCGTCGTCTAGGGCCAGTCCTGTATAATATCTGTACCTATGACATACCGCGTCCCCTACCTGGTATATTAAGTAGGGTATTTATACTGATGACACTGTCATCTATACCCGCTGCTGTAGAGCTGAACTAGCCATTCAGCGCCCAGGCACAGCTCACTGAGCTAGAAAATTATTTTTGCCTGTGGCGAATTAATATAAACATGGGTAAATGTGAGACATTGGTCTTCACACACCATCACTTCCCCTTAATCTACCCCAACTCACTCTTTTTGGAGAGAATATTTCCTTTAAAAATGATGTTAAATACCTGGGCCTCATTATAGATAAAAAGCTGATATGGCTATGCCATATGGAGGCCAAGCGAAAAATTGCTTATGGCCGCATGTCGGCTTTATATCCACTACAAAATCGTGATTCAGGCTTGTCGCAGAAAAATGAGATTCGTTTATATTAAACTATGATCCAACCCATTATTACATATGCAGCCCCAGCATGGGCCTACCGCACACAAACTCACTTAAATACATTGCAGGTGGTGCAAAATAAATGCCTAATACTGGCAGCTAATACATTAAGATATACCCCAATAAGATACTTGCATGCAGAATTATAGCAAGAAATGCTGCAAGAAGTCATCCGAAATGAGTGTTTACAATGTTACCACTGTTGCATTGATTGATACCATGGCATCACACAATTTTATCCGCCTAGAACTCGTCAAATTTTCAGACATACAGGATGCCAACTTAACCGTAGACCTCACCACGCTGACTGGCAAAAGCAGTATCATTGGTGTTACTCAACTTAACGTAAAATTAGAGATGTTGTAGTGTGTGTACCCACCTTAGTTTCAAGAGAGATTTGCGAGGATATTAGCTTTGGAGTATCTTGACTGATTGATCAAGATGTAATTGTAAAGATTCCTAGGGATAGAATTAATTTACGCAAACAAGTCAGATGTACTGTTTACAATCTAGGCAGACAAGTAGAGGTTAATGTACAGTCTGTAATGTTAGATGCCTCTGACCACGGCGTTGCAGCCGAGTACGTTGCAGCCTTTGAAAACATCTTGAATGAAAGAAAAGACTTTTTGCACTGTCTGACCCGCTCAAACGTACCACTGTAGCCGATCATGAAATCAAAACAATCCACAATGATCCACTCTGGACATCTTCTACAGACTGACGTACACCACCTGAACGTAATAAACAAACAAATTGCGGAAATGATATGCGATGGGGTAATTGAGCTGTTGGAAAGCAGGTACAATTCTGCTATCACCTTAGCACCTAAAAAGGATGGAGGTTGGTGGTTTTGTATTGATTTTAGACCCATAAATCAAATAACAGAGAGCGCCCCACCACCATTTATCAGTGTAAACACCGCCCTGAATGTGTTGGGGAAACCGAAAATTCTGTCATCTTTGACCTGAAAAAGTGGATTCTGGCAGATTCCAGTAAAACCGGAAGAAAGGCACAAAAGTCTTTCATGGCACCAGATGGCCGTCGATATCAGCTCTGCGCCATGCTCCTTTGGGCTAAAATGCACCCCATCCACTTTCCAAAGTATGATGGGGAAAGTCCGTGACAGAATAATCAGTGATTTCGCATTGGCCTTCTTAGACATAGTTGTGTGGTCAGAGACATGGGAGGACCACCACCACCACTTGGTTAAAATTATTCCCACACTTCATTGTTGATGATTGCAGCGTGGCGATACGTCCTGAAAATTCTGCAGTGCAGCTTGACAACCCCATTTTCCAGCAGGGTAATGACCGGCCTTAAACAGCACAGGTATCTCTGGCCTGTCTTTGTGATGTCAACTTACATTCTTGGCCAGCAAGGTCCCCAGACCTCTCGCCCATTGAAAACATTTGAGACCAGTTTGGACGGAAACTTCAGCCAGTGGTAACTATGGCGCATTAGGAGTGTCAATTGTGCCAGTTGTGGCAGGATCTTCCTCAATAGAACATCCAACATTTTTATGTTTCCAAACTCAACCATATCGCTGCCTGTCTCCATGCTATAAGTGGTCCAACACCATACTAAGTGCATTGCAAGTGATGGTCCTCTGCAATACATGCTTGGTGCGGTACAATATTTTTATTTTTCTGTATTCATACTACCATGTCCTGTTCCTGTATACACTTTGAAAGCCCCTGTGATGGCACCTTCAGTGTGATCAATTTTGTTTTGCAAATCAGTGTATTTCTGAATTAAGTTTTATTAAAATGCTTTTATTGATCAATCTTAGAGAGTATTGGGTGAGTATAAATCCTCTGATGCTTCATTACAAAATAATATGGGCTATTAAAACACGAAAGTCACAGCACACCATTTAATTACAGTTGCAAGTTTTAATTACACAGTAAGAAAACAACTAACAATCAGCATAAGGTAGGTAACATTGAGGTTCCTTGAAAATATTATGATTGTTCACAGGCAGTAGTCACATTTTATACTGTTCATACATTGTAATACTGAACAAGACTATATTAGAACTTAAGTAATATTATGTTCTCATGTGACACTCAACATCCATTCCTTGTAAACAGCATAGATTATCAAATTGTTTCTTTATGGAAACAACCAATAACTTGGAGCGAAATGCTTATGACAAACACATCATCCATTGTGCTATCCACTTTTTTTTAATTCAGCTGTTGCTCTGCAGTCAGTCATGACCTTGTTCGCTTAGCAATTGTGTGGCATCCTTGCATCCTCCCTCAGCCGGCTGGAGGGAGGCAGATATAGACTGTCTTGGGTAATACTAGAGTGTAGCTTGTCATGGTCAGGTGCAATATTGCTTCCTTCCTTTATACATCTGGCGAGAAGAGATGTGGCTTTCTAGCAACCAGCACGGCAATCTCCCTCTCTCAGCTGGACTGCATGAGGCTCTGGTAGTATGCATGCAGTTTTCCATTCATGCCAGAATAGTGCATAACTTACCAACCAGAATGAGGGAGGAACACTTCTGTTGTCCTCAGCTACCTTTAACTGCAACTCTTCAAGGCGTGAACCACTTTGACTTATTCACTCATGCTTTATGGAAAGGAGTGGCTGACAGAGAAAAACTTCTCACCAAATTAATTATGCAGATGTCTGGCATAGGGTGGCTGGGAACCATGGCTTTTAGAGAAAAAAATTTTTTCTTCTTACTGCATTCAAAAATATAATGTATCTACTATGAAATGGCAAAAATTATGTAATAAAACACACTAAAGTATTAATTTAATGTTACACTCCTTTTTCTGTATTTCATATTGTAAATTGTAATGTTTATGTGTGTGCTTCCTGTGCTTTTGTCAGCTGCTTCCTTGACAAGGCTCTTTGGCAGACCTGGTGGTGTGTGGCTGTTCAAGTAAGGCCATCAAGGTGTACGACCTGAATGCAGAGAAGTTGTGCCTGGATATTGCAGAGACTCACCAGCGCCCACCACACTGTGTTGTCCAGTTGGAAGGCTCTGCCCACTCCTCCCTTCCAGCAGCCATGTTTGACCTCATCCTCTCAGCTGCTGTATGCGATGGAGCACGGCTGTGGGATCTGCGCTCTGCAAGGTGCCAGCATTTCTTTGTCAGGCTCTTTGTGTGACACACTGACCACAATGTTGTGAGACTCCATTTTGTAATTGCTTTACCTTTTGTGACATGAATATGAGAGTGTTTTAACAGATCGTCTTTTCAGCACAAATGGTAATTTTGTGAAGTGGAAAGAGAACACGTGGCGGAATTTGATGATGGCAGAAATTGAAATAGCTACCTGATACAACCTGCCAAACAGATAATGTCAGAATTTGCCACATTTCTCTAGTGGGTGAGAAATGTGGGGTTGATCCCACCAGGAATCCAATTTATTTTGCCATTGTGTAAGGCAAGTGTTCTGACTACTACACCATTGTGTCCCTTATTACCATTAAGGAATTTTTTTAGTTTTTATTTATTGCCAAGAGTTGACATAAATGATAGGAACATGACAAAGGAAGGGAGGAACTTGTTTCTGCTATTGGCTGTGTAATCAGGAGGTTCGTATTATAAAAAAATAATTACTTTTGATCCTGACCAAACAAATTAGAAAGTCCAACCATCAGCCTTAAGTACGTTGATGCATGCCAACATGCCGCACAACGTGCTTGCGCTCTCTATGGGCGACTTCGCCCCATCACGAGCCGACGAGAGCTTGGGGCAAGTCATAAACAGTGGCAAAGTAATTTCACGTACTAACCTAAGGAACTCCACGCATTGGACAGCCTCAGACATAAAGATGATTAATGCAATTAATTTTGAAATGTATAGTCCACCCAGAACCCGGCATGTAATCCCCACCCTTGTGAATAAATAAAATATTTTTGACGAACCACTTCTCTACATTAAGCTGTGGAAGAAGTTCCTGTGACAACACAAGATAGCAGCACCTCTGCTGCCCTGTGACATCACATCCTGCCAGCCTCAGGACGAGGTGTTTAAATTTGTCGTTGCCTCCATGCAGGGAGGTAAGAAATGAGTGGCGCTGCCGCAACCCACCCTGATAAACCTACCCCTGGGCTGGAAGACTACTCTACTCCAAACCCCCGGAATATCGCTGACAATGGAGTTTTTCAATCTATAAGAAAGATTGAGATATCGCCCAGGCAGAGACGCCGGGCTCACCAGCCACATAGGTCAGTGAGGACTCCCTTGTCTGCGAAAGAACACTCTCTTCTCCTCAGCCTGGGACACGGCTTCAACCTCTCTAACAGCCTGCAACACGGCTTCAACCACTTCTGCAGACTGAGAAGACTGCACCATCCCTGCAGCTTGAAGAAGGCTAGTCCACAACTGCACCACCCAACCGCAAGAACGGTTCAACTCTAGAGGTAACCCAACGTCCTAGTGCCGTAATAAATATTAGATGAATTTGAATTATTTTGCTTACCATCATTTTACCATTAGTTCCTGGTACATTATTCTTTCTAATATTTTTGTGTCAGTAAATCTTGCAGCAGGTGCAATAGAAAATTCCTGCTTAGGAATAATCGTGAAGCGTGCCGAACTCCATAGGAGACGGAGCTTGCAGAAAGCTGAGTCTGCATAAGACAAGTTGCAACTCCTAGGTTTCCGGTGCTCCCTCGCCTACACCTGGTGACGTCCAAATACCGGACTGCAAATCTATACATCAGGGTCTTGGGTGCAACTGACCAAGACACACCCCTAAGGACTGTCATCTGCGGAAAGGTGAGAATGCTGATTCAATGCACAGCAAGAAGGATGGACTTAAGTGTCGTGCTCGGTGCAGAGAACGCCGAGATTTGCAAAGATCATTAAGCGTCCCGGTCGACGTATATGTTTTAAGTGAGGTCACTCCCTCCCACCCATGGATCCTGAGTTGGTACCTAGGCCGATCTCACCATTCATCCCGCTCGATCATTGGTCGCCTTTAGATGCTTATTTAAGAGCTTGTTGGACGCACCAAGATCCATAACTGATACGCCTAAAGTAGTTCCGCCAAAGGACAATTACAATACGTGTCTAATAAAGTTAGCTTAGAGGAAGACTGTAAGGGTTCTACTCTTGCAGGTCGTCCCCAAGCCTCGCATAGTTCCTTCCCCTACGAAGTATGTTCCCTCATGCAGGCCTACGTGGCCACTGCAAATAGCCCCAATCTCTCCAGCCAGATCACCCACGATCGCTTAAACTCCCCCTCACCTCTCATACACCCCGGGACAACTGGCGTCCCGCCTCTTGGCAATCTTAGTGGTGACGAAGATTGAACTCCGTAGAAGGGAAATAATCTCGATTTGCCTCACTCTGGGGTTTTTTACCCCCCTCTTCCAACAGTATCCCATTAAGCGGTCTCCCACAGAATCTGCCACGACCCACCGGGTCAGTATAACCTCTAACATGCAGTGGTAGGACCACTTGAGGAACTCGGGAAGGTAGTCAGCCCCTTAACCACTATCCCTCGAGATAGGAGCGTGCGTCAATTGGCATCCAATGTGGGGCTATCAGCTCAGCCTTTGGAGCTTGGACCTAGCCAGTCATCTCCCCCCCTTCTCTCACCCCCTTCGATGACTCCTTGCAGAAGAGCCCCCACCCAACTTCGGGGAGTCGTAATAAACCCTCTGTGGTGCCCTCTTACCACCATGTCAGACTCTGAAGTGAATCTAGCACGGAAGCGCCCGGTACGCTAGCAGAAACAAATGCCACCGGAGCAAGCAACACGCCTTGCCCCATCTCCTCGTGCCCAGACACCGGCATAAATTTATACTTAGGTGCAATTATTGCCACCTCAAATACCATTACAGGTGTCTCAGATGGGACGACACGCCACGCTATACAGATGGCCTGGAATACAGGTGTCCGTAGGCAGGAAGACACACGGGTCTGTCAATGGCCCGAATGTGAAAGGCAGGAACAATGTATCGTCCACTGCGTGTTATGCAATTGCGACTTTCCACTTGTGCATAGGCTGGGTGGACGAACGTTTCCAGAACCCATGCCAAGTGTGTCAGTGCGAGGTCTGTAGGAAAGAACAGACCTACAAACCGCACAACTCGATTCATCGGAATAGTCGAGTTATCCCAGGTGTACCCTGTGAGCTCACTTTGTCAGAATTTCACGGGCCCCAGAGGACCCAGAGAAATTTATTCTAGGATGTGAGCAGGAGCTGAGGGAACACCTCATTCCCCGTAAACAGTGGGTGAGGCGAGCGCGCCACCAACTTAGCGGTCCCACCAGGAAATGGTGAGACAAGTACAGGGAGTTTATTGAGGGATGGCCCAAATTCAATTCTCAATTCACCTCACATTTCACGGGAGATGAAATTCTGTCAGGACTCATTATGGATCTACATTCTCATGCACAACACATTGACAAAGGAGTCGAATTATTTGTAGGGCAGAAAGAATGCCTTCATAAACAAGTTTATCCCAAACAAACAGGAGGGCAGCGCATCAGGTGTATAACCCGCACCCTCCAATGCTCGCTTCATAACCTCTTATTAACTTTGAGAAAGCAGACGGTCAAAGAGCTGGCCGAAAGGGCACGGAAGAACCACATGGCGTGCGCCAAGGATGCCGTCCTCGCCCCCTTTCCCGAGACCGCCCACAGGGTGATTCATGACCTTTCCGTCCCTGCCACCTCCTTCCTAGCTGCTGGCACTGCGCCGGCAGGCATTTCCACAGGGACTGCCCAGCTCGGCAAGCTCCAGAAAGGAGAACTCTTCCGGGCACCGGAAGGTCACACCCCGCCTCCACTTCCCCTCATCACTCCCTCCTCTTGCCGGGACTCCCGGCAGGAGAAGCGGAAAGGGAAGGCAGACACCCAGGCACCAAGCGCATTACAGCATCCCCGCCCCTCTCAAACACAGACCTAGCCTAACAAAACCGCGGCCCATTTACAGGTGTTAAATACCTCCCCTCCTTATGCAGACAAGTCCTGCTTACGAGTCCAACTGGACGATACAACTGTTGCGACAGTATTAGACACCACCGCTGCCCGGAACTTCATCAGTGGCAAACTACCCATGCAGCGCCAAAGGGCCAGCGTGACCCCCACCAATCAAATGGCCATGATGGTCTACGACAAAGCCCACCGACGTTTGTCTGAGGAAATTACCCTTAACTTGCAAGTACAAAATCGCAACATTAGAGTCCCCTTCCTTGTGGCCGCTTATCTGGGAGAATCCATGAAATTGGGACGGCCCTGGCTGCAGGAACAACTATGTTTAATTGACTATGGGCAACAACGTACCACCCTAGGTAAACACAGGGCATGGTAGTCAATTGAGAAGGTGAATTAATCCAGGTTGCCCCTTCCCCTGCTCCAGCCCATTTGCTATGCCTGTGAATCGACCCCGCACCTTTTCCCCACACAGCGAGGATTAAAACACCCACTCATGCCGACAAGTCAGGCGCCTTTGGGCCCGACAACAATGTAACGCAAACCCCTCGCCCTCAGTATAACCTGTGTCGGGTATTGTACCAGGAAACCCGCCCCAACCAAGGCCAGGATATCTGCAAGCAGGGTTTTCGCACAGGCATGTCCATCCGGACTCTGCCCTCGATACCTGCTTCAAATCTGACCATGACGTCAGCCTTCCTGGATGCCCTAGATTATTGAGAGAAGGTGGTAAATCACCAAGTACAGACTGAATCCCACGTGGGAACCAAACCCCGGACACCCCCGAGGCGGATGAAGCGCCCTCCTCACACCAGAGCCAGTAGAACGCCATCCCCAGACTCGGGAAGGGTAAACAAACTCCCTCCCCCATTCTACCGCATGTATGTGAGGGAGAAATTCCGGAGGAGTTTCTCCCCAGCAAGAACCCAATTTACACACAGCTCAAGAACCCTTTCGTCATTCAAACCTCGCCGGACACCACCTCGTGTCTACCCTGAGCAATTGTGGCATGACCCAGCTGATCGCTCGTCACCAGTAAGTCAACCGCTAGGAGTACGCCTGTGGAGGTATGTGAACTTCCAGTCACCCTTGAAAGCATGGCGGATAGGCCGCAAACCCCCCTCGTCTCCTTTCTTTCCCCTCCACTGGCTGTTAATCGCCAGGAAACACGTGAGACGTCACCCACACGCAGTGAACGAATCTCCCCAACCTTCTATCCCGCAGTGGAAGAAGCGCCTACCCCAGACGACAACCTGGATGCAGCTGCATACCTGCTCCGTCCAGTATCTGTCCCAGCAACACCACCCTCAGAGACGGTGGAAACCCTCCAGGATAGGGATATTAGGTCACACACCCTGCTGCCCTACCAATCCTACCCCGTTCTTAGCAAGAATGGAGAGAGTGGACGAGTGAAGGAAGGAAGCCTGCCACAGCCCTCAACAACAACGGTGAATATATTGGTCAACTTGGCGACAGACATCAGTGACCTACACGGAGAGGAGGAGAGGCGCAACACCCAGGTCGATCAGTTTGTAAACGCAGTTTACCGGACGCTTGCGAGCGCTACTGCCACCCATGTAACCTCTCCACCGCCTGGAGCAGGGGCAGTATAAGTGAGTACCATTCACTGGTCACCCGTGCAGCTGCAGCGAGGCAACAACAGACCACTGCCACAAGGGCCACACCTGAGGCAGTTGCTACTAGCAGCGCGACCGCTTTTACTGAAGCAGATGCCACCAGCACCCAGGATGCTGATCCCATGTAGCCACCTATGATGGGGTGCATGTCACCAGTGACCCCACTACGTGTGAGATGCACGTTCTACACACCTGGACGCTACCGAGAGATGCCATGGAGGGCGCCTACCACATATCATTGGTCTGCCGTTCCTGCTGCAGTACCATGCAAGCGAGGACGGCCGCTGAAATGACGCATCACCAAGCACCAACGATCAGTAAGGAAGGTTAGGTGTCAATGAAACACCCCATATCAAAATTCTAACCTGATAGAGTAGGCAGTGCGACGAGAGTACCTGCACCCCCAAGAGTAAATTCTTGTGTGATCTTGTTACTTGTTTTTCTTAAGGTGGAGAATTCAAAAATCGCATTGGTAGGAACCAAGGTCCCACACATTAATGAGTGTCAGAACTAATGTAGCCTACCTCCTATCAATGAACAGCAGTAAAGTAAAAATAAAATTTATTTTTATACTAAAAGAACTTAATCCCTAGCTTGCTAACCAGAAAATGTTTTGTTTGCGGAGGTAAAAGTAACGTAGAGTCAAACCCGAAAGCGGATTGGAAAGTTGAGGTTTGCGTACTCACGAAAAATCTTACTAGTGCTCACTTAACGTTAGCATAGAATAAGAAACTGAAAATTTGGTTGTTGTTATTTTGAAAATTCGTACAACACAATTAACGTAATATCCCTGAATCCCGTGAGCACTGATAGGAAGTGTGAACGCGTAATTGAAGTATATCTGCAGGCCCGTAAACATGAACGACGTAACCCTCTCCATTCCTCGCAATGCCACTGGGTGACCTTGTTTAAAGAACCCTCTATAATCTTGAGTAAGAGCATGAGCTGAGAGCAAGCCGTAAACACCACCCAGGAAATTCCCAGCCTTCCTGAAAATTTAAAGTATTCAAATGCAAGTAGCGCCGAAGTGACGCTAGATAACTTGTGTAAACTTAGAAAATTGCAAATTATATTTTGTGTAGATGTCATGTACCTAACAAACCCCGTGGTGTTTTTTTTTAATTACGTCGACAAACGTAAACGTATTTTTGCTTGAAGGAAAACCCCTTGTAAGAATAGGATAAGTTCTGTTGAGAGAGTTATAGATGTTTTAATTCGCCATTGAATTTTAATTGTGTTAACCCAGAAAGTAGTAATAGAGATGTAACTTTCCGTAATGAGGACACCCCTGTAGAAGTTAGATTGTGTTGTTCAGACAAGTGTAATGTGTGCAGCCATCAGTACGGCAAAAGAAAATATATACTTTGCACGAGTCAGATAGCCCCTGTAGGTACTTTAAAATCACGAGAACTCTATTCTCACCCCCAGCAAATAAGGCTGAAAGCAGGTGTTAAAATTGTGAAATTATTATGCAAACCCTGTAGTAATGAAATTGAGTGTAAACTCATCCCTGTGTACCTGTTAAGAATTTTGTAGTAGGAAGTAAGAGTTTTGTAATCCCACATGTAACCTCAAAAGGAGGAAACTTAAAATTATTGTAGGTTATACCTAGTTAACCAAGGTAGAGAAAGCATAAAGTTAGAGAGAGAGATGTTTTATGTTTGCCTAGTTATTTGTGTTTTGCTTGAAAGAGTATAGAACTCCCATGAACAAGTAAACTCTTCATGCTAGTGAAACCCTTGTAAAGTAATTGAGGCCAGTGCCAATAAAATTACATAGCCCTATGTCAAGAGCTCAGAGAGCATGAGAAAAGTCACTTAAATGTAACCTAGTCTGTAAGAGTAAAGAGAATAAGTAACTTATGTTAACCACTAGCCATATCCCAAAAGAGAAAGGGAAAATGTATAACCTAGAATGTAGGATTACATAACCTATGCTAATAAATGTTGAGAGAATGATGAGAAAAGGTAACCTAAATTAAAAGTGTCATGTATAGCAAATCGCTGATAAACTAACCTTAAGAATTCTTGTGCAAATGGTACACAAATATTTAACCATTGAGTGTCTTGTGTTATCATGTGTGTGCCTGTTTAAAAGAGTTGATCCTTGTGTTCTATCTCTTTTTCTGTATGGGAAAACACCCCGGAGAAGTGTAGGATGTAATAAGAATTTTTTTTCTTTAAACTTGCACTTTTCACACATAATTGGTTTACTGTGCGACAGCGCTGGCTGTATACCATACCAGTTAAATTTGTCCCGCAGGTGCCACGGTAAATTTTCCCTATTGCTAATCCTCTGCGAGTGGGATTGTTTTATAAACCTCCATTAGCTACACTTTTTATTCTCGAGGACACAGATAAAAATGTAACAAAGTTTAAGATGCCTTGTACAAATTGCTTACTGTACAACCCGCTGTTTAAAAGATTTCTTTCACTACCTGGTATGTGAACTGCCCTCGAACTAGGAAGGTCTACGTTTGATAAAGAAAATGACTTGTTCCCGCAACTTTCTTTTCCAAAACTCTCCTCCCTGGCTGCAAAGAGACAACGGGAAGGCAGCTCTGAGAAGCAGACGAGATGACACCGTGCCGACACCTGAACTGCTACTTAACAAAGTGAGAGGGAGAGAGGCGAAGAGGAAGAAGGAAGAGGCTGTTACTCCCACTGATAGTAAACAGATATTGTGTGACCCACAGACGACCCGCTGAACCTGGCAACTAGCAGCACAAGCACAGAAGAGGCACATGCTAGAGAAGCAACTGCAGTACCATGATTGAGGCAATTGCCCCACACCTGAAGTAAAAGTGGTTTCCTTGAAGATGGGTCTATATCGCTTCAGGGGGTGGCCGATTGATGCATGCCAACATGCTGCGCAACGCGCTTGCGCTCTCTATGGGTGACTTCACCCCATCACAAGCTGATGAAAGCTCGAGGCAAGTCATAAACAGTGGCAAAGTAATTTCACGTACTGACCAAAGGAACTTCACATGTTGGTCAGACTCGGACGTAAAGATGATTAACGCAACTAATTATGAATTGTATGGCCTGCCCAGAACCCGGCATGTAATCCCACCCTTGTGAATAAATAAAATATATTTGATGAACCACTACCCTAAATTTAGCTGTGGAAGAAGTTCCTGCGACAACATGAGATAGCAGCACCTCTGCTGGCCTGTGACATCACATCCCACCAGCCTCAGGACAAGGTGTTTAAATTTGTCGTCACCTCCACGCAAAGAGATAAAAAATGAGCAGCGCTGTCGCAACCCTGATAAACCTACCCCTGCGCTGGAAGCCTACTCTACCATGCACCCCCGGAAGATCGCTGACAACTGGGTTTTTCACTATAAAAGGAAGTACGAGAGCATGCCCAGGCAGACACTGGGCTCACCAGCTGCGTAGGTCAGTGAGCACTCCCTGGTCTGCAAAAGACCTCTCTTCTCTCCTCAGCATGCAACATGGCTTCTACCTCTCTAACAGCCTACAACACGGCTTCAACCACTTCTGCAGACTGAGAAGACTGTACCATCCCTGCAGCTTGAAGAAGGCTCATCCACAACTGCACCAGCTAACTGCAAGGACAACTCAACGCCAGAGGTAACCCAACGTCCTGTACCCTACAACCCTTTACCCCAGTCAAATTCCTTGACTCCGCGGTAGCAGGTCGTCGCGACGTAATCACCTTCTGGACAAACCCCTGTAATTGAGGAGATGCCGTAAAGAGCGTAAATTATGTAAAATTAAAATTAATTTTTTTTTTGATTGTTGTTTTTACCAGGCTCACTTTCGCCTGTTTACTTACGTAACTCATTTTATCAATTGTTTTTCCATTTTATAATATAACCAAGACTTTCCCCTTTTCCTAGCACCGTAATAAATATTACATGAATTTGTATTATTTTGCTTACCGTTATTTTAACATTAGTTTCTGGTACATTATTCTTTCTAATATTTTTATGTCAGTAAATCGTGCAACAGGTGCAATAGAAAAATCCCGCTAAGGAATAGTCGTGAGGTGTGCCAAACACCACAGGAGACGTAGCTTGTAGAAAGCTTAGAGTCTACATAAGACAAGCTGCAGCTCCTGGATTTCTAGTGCTCCCTCGCCTACCCCCAGTGGCATCCTAATATTGGACTGCAAATCTATACGTCAGGGCCTTGGGTGCGACTGACCAAGACATACCCCTAAGGACTGTCATCTGCAGAAAGGTGAGAAGGCTGGTTCAATGCACAGCAAGAAGTGTGGACCTAAGTGCCGTGCTTTGACGCAGAGATTGCCAAGCTTTGCAAAGTTCATTAAGAGCTCATTTCACAAATTCAATCCCATATATGTTCTAATGTTATTTGTATGATAGTTTCTTTTGAAAACTATAAACTGTAAAGATATGAAACTCTACATAGTAAAAGTTTATAATAAACTCATCGCCTCTACTTACTTAAAATTTATTTATCATTCAGTATTTCCTTTCTATGATTAAAATTATGTCAGCAATTTTTGGATACGACCACATAAGTTAAAATTAAACCAAGTATTTATAAAAATTACACAAAACCAAAAGGGGAAGTAATGTTCTATATATTACCTGCCACTCAATACTATTATGAACATGGTGGGTGAATTACAGTGCATATTATTACAACACAAATGATCATATGAAAACTGTCGCGACTGTTGTTGTGGAGATAGGCATTTTTCATCCTGTGTCCGTACGACGAGAAGTTAAAATCCCGACTCAAGAGACCACCCTCGCTACTTAGTTACACAACAGGGGTCCCTGACCACACGAACTACTCATAAACCTGGGCCTGCATTCCACGTTCAGTGCCATACTATATAGTGCTTGCGTCTTGCCAAAAGTGTCACAGCATACGTAAGACTATCCCATTTTTCCATTAGTTAAGAATGTCGCATTAGTACTTACTAGTATTAGAGGCTTTTGTGAGATATTTCCGCTGGTGGCAAGAAGTGTTGAAATCATGGTGTTTTTCTGTAAAGCTAAAGATAATCGTTTTTCTTCCAAAGGGGGGAAGTTACGTTTGTCAGCTAGAAAAAAGAAGAACAGAGGTGAAAATTTGAAGAAGTGGAGAAACAAACAAAAAAGTAATGTAAGTGTATACGAAATCTTTCATTTTATTCATTCAACTTCATTTGGCTATGAAAGGTTTTCTATGTCCCGTTTAGTAACTGAATATAAACAAAATTTACAGCGGCTCAGTAAAGAGTACTTGTAGATCAAAATGAAACGTTATATCCAGACTGTAGATGCCGAAACTATTTCACCCATAAATGTTAAACGTCTCAAAAGAACGTATAAATCTAACAACAAACATGCAATGCAAATACAGTTTAGACTTTGTGTGTTAGACGCTGTGATCACATATTCTCGTTGAGGATAATACGACGATTAAGAATAGAGGCTAGTGACAAAGTTCATTCTGATAAAAAAAAAGACAGTTATGAGAATTCAAATCCGTATTTTTCCTCGCAGGTTTTATCTTTAGGACCAGCTGAAGAGAGTGTTTTCAGTAAGGTTTTAATATTCATTTATTTCTCTAAATAAGAATTTTTTGACATTACGTAAGTAGGCCTGAATATTAAATTCTGATCAACCCGAAAGTCTGGTATGTTGCACCTATGCGTACGTTAGGAAATGTGCTAAGTTACTGTTCAGTTACACTTGCAGTCTGGGAATGGAATGCTGGGCTATTTAATGGAAATGCTTTAACGCAAATTGAAATGTAAATTTAAGATACCTTAGTACTTCTCGCAGGAGAAACGTAGACTACTCTTACCAACTATTTCTATATAAGTAATAGAATCTACATGTTTAAAATGTCCTTATGTATTAAAATTTTGTTAAATCATCAGTGTAATTGTTATGACAGTAATAAATAATACAGAATCATTACAGCACGAACAATTTTCAATGTGAAATGCGGATGTTTACAGTTCTGAAGACCATAATTAAGAAAATTTAAATGAAGCATCATTGCAAAATTTATTCCTAAAAATGAACTGCTTTGTCATCGTTACTAAATTCATTCCTACAAACAAAGTGCTATGTCTTTACTATGTGACATTAATTAATGGAACAACTATGAAATTTTGATCTCGGAGTTAATTCCAAATATTCAATTTATAATATATTTAATTCAAGATAACTGTAATGTGCATTTTCTTGCGCAAATATAAAATCTGTCTTGTTAGCACTAAGTATCAAAAAATATTTCCTGGGAATATTTTAGCAGTTTATAGAATTTAGGGTATCCAGTTATACATTCACACATAATTTCTTTTATCAATAGAGACTCATTAATGAATCATTTATAGATCAGTTTTGATACCAGTAGATTTAACTAGTTATTAATTTTACTTAGTTTTTCATTCCCACAGTCCTTCAATAGTATGTTCAGTACCTAATTATTTGATGGAAAATAAAGTAACAAAGTGACAATAAATTCTGAAGTCGACATGGGCTACCCAATCTGTTAAGCTTTCATGACAGGTTAAATTCATTGTACATTGTTGATAACTTATAACAGTTAATAACATTAAAGAAATCTTGTAACTTTTACAACATAAAAAATCCCATAGGCCTTCAGTAGGAAAGAAATATAAACACTTTATTAATACAACGCAACAAACTACATTTTTTGCACCGGTTCGCAAAGTTCATTTATATTATCAAGTCATTTATAATACTGACATGTTAACCCTACTACACTTAATTTGATGAAAAATTTGTTTGTGCAAGTGGGTATTTGATTTCTGGAAATCATGGAATTCAGTACAGGTCTGTGTGAAATTTATTTTACTCATCAATACAGCCTTCAGAGCACGTAGCAAAATTTTATTCTTTTCAGGTGTCTACACTTTGTTAGTTGGCATAAAAACTCCTCCTACATGAGCATTTATACATGAAATACCAAAAATACAGCACAATAATGGCTGTACTTTGATTTCTCACATTCTTAGATTTCAGGTACACAAATAACTCAGTCCATTATTTATCAACAAGCCTCTTATGTACAGTTCACTTTCTTGTACAAGAAGTTGTACACATTTCTTGTTCAAGTCAGCTTGCATCGTGTGACTGGCTAACTTGTTTGCAAGTAGCTTGTATGCAAGGTCTTGTGTGCTAGTTAGAATCATTTAGAGACTGTTCTATTTTTCGTTCACATTCTTGTGCAATTAGTTTAACATTTGCATTTTATACATTCGTGTACTTCCCGTACATTTATTTAGTCTGAAATTGTTAATCTGAGAATAGAAAACAGATTTTAATTCTGTATTGGTGATTTGTTTTACTTGTAAAATCTTTATATGTTGTGCACTCTGAATTCGAATCAGCAGGAAACCACTGATTCACAGTGATCTACTCTAATCAGTGAAAATGGCTCCACTTAGAATCAGTGGAAAACATCTGAATTGTTTCAGTGAAAAAATTTCACTGATTGGATTAGTGACGGCCGACTGCAGTGGCGAATTAAATATTGCTTTTGTTGAATGTAGGCAAATAATTACATAAAATAAACATATTTACGATAGTTTATCATTTACGATAGTTTACCATGGTTAAAAAAGTAAAAAAAAAAAAAATCCACAGACGGCCAGAATTGAACTCGCCAGCCCTTTAATCATTGCCTTGCCACCTGAGCTACCACGCCAACTTGGAATAATGAGATGAAAATATATGTTATATAATTTTGTTGCAAAAACGTATGGTTTGAAGTTGTGTTGTCTTACTTTTCATTTTTGGTTTGATTGGTACCGTTGGGATTGTTAAAATGAATAATATATATGAGTGCATTCTTTTCGCCACATTATATGCAGTTTAAACCTTCAAACAAAGCACTGTGACAATTGCACGGAAACAAAATGAAATACGTAAAAACGGAATGAAAAGCTGAGTGTTCATATAACCTCGTAAAATGGCGTTTTGAAAGACGAAACACATTTTAGAATAGTATTTTGTATTGGTTTTATTCATTTATTCGTTGTTACTTCATTTGATACACGTTTACCTGCCATTTTTAAACGTTCGACTGCCATTTTTACATGCAATTTCACTGATACAGCAGTCAAAAATAGTTAGAAACACAGCAAGTTGCTCAGATGTTTTACTTATACATAAGTCAATAAATAAACCACTGAGAAAACAGTGGAAAAAAATGACTGATGAATTAGTGGGAAATACTGAATTAATCAGAAATATGGAATTTTTTCATTGGTTCCAATCACCGCACTCCTAGATGTATGACTTCTCTGTTGTGTCAGAGGACACAGTCTTCAAAAGGAAAGGGGTTGACAGCCACTATGGTGAACTGCCGATTTTTTCTGAAGACAGGTCACAGATAATTATGAAATGAACAAACACATGTGATTATTTGGCATCACTAACTCTGACTCTTCGGGTCTCGTATTGCAGCACGTGATTAGTATGGTGACGGCCTATACACATAGCCGGCTAGGATGGAATGTCACTGTACTACAAATTACATAAATGGTCACAATAAACACGCAGATGCGTGAAAGCAAGCTTAGATGGTGCGGATGCCACTGGATAAGATTTGCAGCGGGTCACATGGTGCAGGTGAAATTTCAATATTTCTTCGTAGAAACAGCAAATTCTGTTAAGCCAAATTGTTATTATTGATAGGAAAAATGTTCTCCTGCAGATTGTAATGTTGATAGACTTTTAGCACGCCTGATGGTGGGAAAATCAATCTTGGAATAGACAGCGTTGTCATACATACAAAGTATTAATTTCATGAAAATTACACGGAACCTTGAATGAAACAATATATAAAACCCTGAAATAAATTACGGTGCACATTATTTTACACAAATAAACCCTCAAAGTGCATGGATGGCGCTGATATTGACTTGGCGGCTATTAACCACGTGGTCGCAAGTGATGTGGCTGTAAAACAATCAAATATGACAATTACCCTGAAATACATACATGAAAATAAAGCCCTTAAAATTGCATGCCACAATTAAACAGAAATTACATTGAAACGCCTTTAACATACACGGATAGTGCCTGATTCAAAGTTGCATGGGCCACAGGGGCACAAATTATTAAATTAGGCGGAAGCATAATGCTGGGGAATGTCTGGCAAAGCGTATGCAAAGCAAAGGTTAACCGGTATACTAAAGTGAAACTATTGTACTTTACATTAGTGCAAAAGTTTGTAGTGCGTACGTGACAGCGTCTTACCTTGCCAGCTCTCCTTGACGGACTGCCCAAGGCAGGGTTCGCGCGGACCTACCATGGTTGGCTATGGGGTTCACACAAGTGGAAGTGCTATGCATGCTGGTATTCTTTAAATGTCTTTTATGACAGTGCTCACGCCAGAATAATAATGTTCTTAATCTTCGCGCAGCTCACATTTTGAATTCATAACCAAAAATTGTGCAATATTATCAAACACACATCTTAAACATTTAAACACTTGAAAAACCTGAAAATAAACAAGAACAAGAGATGTAATTTTACACTTCAAATAAATATTCCGTTATTGGAAAGTTCAGATTACGGTCTCTTTGTGCACATGCATGCCCACATGCCACGTGAATTGTGAGCGCTGTCATGGTCTTAACGCGGCTGGCTGTTAGCCGGCATCATACCGTACATTTATTTATGCTGATACTTTTAATTTGAGAGTAGAAAACAGATTTTAATTCTGTATTAGTGATTTGTTAGGTTTGTAAAATCTTTGTGTGTTGTGGTGGAAATGAGTGACTGGCATGTAGCAGCATTCAAGTACTACTACTGTATGTACAGTATGTACATGAGACTTGAATACAAGAGGGTGATCACCATCTCGTTCACCTTTTGGTGATCACCTTCTTGTTCACAAAATATGTCAGTCTGTACCCACCCAGTAACTATGTGATCTTTCCCATAATTTAACATTAAACTAAATTCATCAAAGATAGCTGTATCATCATTTTGTGTGCCTTTGAATGGAACAAAGAAATGTACTTTCACTGGGAATGATTTTACATTTCAGTGGTTTGAGACATCCGTTAATAATGCAACACACTCAGTGTCACCTACATGTTTATTCAGTTGTTGAGAAAATGGTGAAAAAGTGGTTAATGCTATTGCTTCGCATTTTGTACGCCCACAATGGAACTTTAGTTCGAAACACTCCTGAATTAGCTTGGATGAATAATTTTTCTAACTGTAATTCTTGGTTATGCCTTGTGGTAAACCTACATAAATGCCTTCCGCAGCTTCTACCTCTAAGTCTTTTCTTGTTGGACAAGAGCTTTTTAAAAAAAACCTGTGGAAGTCTTATTTGAACATGCACTAGGTCACATAATTTATCTCTACT
This sequence comes from Dryococelus australis, assembly GCA_029891345.1. Classification (NCBI taxonomy): domain Eukaryota; kingdom Metazoa; phylum Arthropoda; class Insecta; order Phasmatodea; family Phasmatidae; genus Dryococelus; species Dryococelus australis. The sequence continues at coordinate 91,466,392 of CM056997.1, read as the reverse complement.
ACTGTTCAGATTCTTTGTGATATCAAATAATCCTCCGCGTGACACACAAACCTACACGGCACATTTCACAACGTACACCACTGTCCGATATTGTTGAATAGAAACTATACTTACACTGTAGATTGTCATCAAACGTACTGCTGTGGTTGCCACCAGCAAGGGCTGCCAGACTGTGTGTTAATGCTGGGTGTAGCACGGCCTCGGCAGCCAGTCCGACAAGTTATGGCAACAGCAGGGGAGAGGTATCTAAACAAGGTTGGGCTTGATCTTATAAAAGGAAGGGACAATGGCATCTCATGGCCATGTTACTCCAGCCCGTCGGAGGCCCTGCCTGCACATCGCCATCCTCAGCCGCCATCGAGAGAGCCTCCACGCAGCCGTCGGCTAACCCCAGGGTAAATATACTTCCTGACTGGGCGAAATAGGTTGCGTGAGGCGAAAGGATAGGAATCAGGATCCTTATGAGCAACAGCACTTTGAACTTACTTATATCACTGTTTTCTGTAATTCAAAGTAGAGCTGCCACTATCTGAAGTATTGTCATATTTAAACCGCGCCTTGCACTGTTGCACTTGTAGTTTTTTTTTGTATTGAATAAAGTAGTGTTTTGTAACCAAGAGTGCTTTACTTCTGTCTACGCATTACCCCCTTTGAGTGCGTGATCCCTCCTCCTAAAGGAGTGCCACAGCAATTTATATCAAAAATGTAGATAAAACTAAAAAATAAAACTTGAACATGATCACTAGTTACTACCTTGGTAAAGAACGTAAACATGAAAATGGAAGTATTGTCATAATTTAAGTGGTTTTCATTATCAACATCCTAAATAAGAATAATAGATACTGTAGTAAACTATCCATTCTCCTACAATGTCCATTAATCATCCCTAAATATTTTATAAACAGACAAAACTTAGCGCCCCCATGCTATTTTGTGAGATAGTGGGACATCAGTACAAATAGAGGGATTGCCCTGCCGACATCGGAGCGTTTGGTTACTTTTAACACAAAGAATATTTGTAAACTTTACAACATTTTCCTAATTTTACTAAATTAACTTTTCTGTATTACACTATAAATTCACAGAAATTTACAAGGGTATAAATGATTGAAAAAATCTGTTCCTTTTGGATTGTTACCGTAGCAGCGCTAGTAGGGAGATATAGGTAATCCATCACGAAGTGAGATTTTATTAAAATGACAATATTTTTTCATTGCAGAAGTGGTTATTTTCTAGTTTTCCGCTGAAGAAATCTTCGGATTTCTTCTGCAGTAATAGTTCATGGCATCTGAATCTACCAATTTTCGTATTTCCATTAGTTGACAGTATTTATGAATTTTGACAGCATTTAAGTATTTTGACAGCATTTACATATTTAGACAGCATTTGCATATTTAGACAGCATTAGCATATTTTGACAGCATTTCTGTATTTAGACAACATTTACATATTTTGGCAATATTTTTGTATTTTGACAGCGTTTGCTTTATGAATTTTGACAGCATTTACATATTTTAACAGCATTTCCATATTTTAACAGCATTTTCCAGCGACTTTTTATCCATAAATAATTTTAGCAGTACATATCTGTTGAAAATCACATTTAGTCACAAAAATGTTTGCACTATGATGAACACTCATGATCGTTTACCATAGTTTCTACACGCTGCTGAGAAAATCTTCCTATTCCGATGCTCCTAAGCTTCATTTTGTGTGAAAACAGATATTTGGCGAGAAAGTAATGTAATGTGTGTTTAAATATTTTTACACAATTGATGAAAACAGTAATAGTGGCTGAAAAAATTTAACAAAAAAAATTGAGAATAATTGTTTAACCGAATTCTATAGAAATATATACATTATCAGTCATATGAAAGCCACTATGTGTTCACAATTAGCAGCTAATCTAAATTACTATAAAATATATTAATTGTGAGATCGTTCTGAAATCTTATGCTAGACTCATTCTCATTACAGCAAAAATAAACACTGACAGTCGGCGATCAGTCGTTTATTTGGCTACATTATTGTTACATGATAACACACAGACCACAAACATCAATGGAAGTGTACCATCATTTTAATCACATTGTAAGTATGTACCAGGTATTATAACCCTGTAATGAAACAACAGAATCATGAAGCAATTTGCCTTAAAATTATAACACACAATCAAAAGAATGTTATAGCAATTTCGCACGGAGAAAAAAGTGTGATTAATGAAACTACAAAAATTATTTTCGTAGAAAATATCTCAAAATTGCTGCTGTTTGCCTCAAAATTTAAATTTAAAATCCTTTGCAGCCACATCTCTTTCATTCACAACAGTCTGCCAGAAAAAAAAGATTATTATTTAAAAATCATGCTTAGAATAATTCTGATGTTAATGTAATCAACTCCGAGCTGCAGCAGTTACCCTGCACACTGCCTGTTTTAAATGGGTGATTACTTTTAATTTGTAGCTGTAGCCCAACACAAAAAATTCATGCAGGCTATATTTTCAGAGTTGATATTGCTATAACAATCTATGTTTACACAAAAAATATTTTTTTTAGGCTTCAAAAGACGGTTGGCAACAATACTTCCTGTGCTGAATTGTTGAATGAAACACCAGGAAATTGTCACTGGGGTACTGAATTTCAAATGAAGATCCATAAAGATGTAGCTTCAAGAACATCGTGTTCAACTAACGAGAATCTGCAAGAACAGCGTACTACCAAACACTGTAACAATTTTTATAATGTACTGAGATTTGAAGTGTTTGGAAGAATAATAATTGATATAAATTATTTCTTCAACATACTGAAAGTTTTGTGTGATGATGGACCATTTAACTGTGGCATGTCAAATTTAGTGATTAAAAATGAAGTAAGAAGAGGTTTGAAGTCAATTTTCAGTGTAATGTGCAACATGTGTAACTTCAAGGGTACTTTAGATAACGAAGACCCAAATGGTATGGATATGGACCTAAACACAGCTGCTGTTACAGGGGGCAGTTTGTACTGGAATCGGACACAGGCAGTTAGAAGAGCTGACTGCAGCTATGAACATACCAACAATATCTGCTAACACATACGCTAAATACCACGATATAAAGAGTGATACCTGGGAAAAAACTCCAATAAAAGAAATGGAAATTGCAGCCAAACATGACGCACAGCTGGCTCGGGAACTAGGTGATATAGATGGAAATGGAGTTCCAATTCTGACAGTCATCGTAGATGGACAGTGGTCTAAAAGATCTTTAAGAATAGCAATTACAGCTCACTCTCAGCAATAATTGGGTTTCATAGCCTAAAAGTTTTGTTTTTAAGCATGCGGAACAAATATTGCACAACGTGTGCACGAGCAGATGCTGTGGGGGAAAAAGTTACAAATCACAAATGTTACAAAAATTGGTCCGGAAGCTCCAGCAGTATGGAAGCAGTTATCATATTGGAGGGTTTTTACAAGCATGGGAATGTATGGAGTGAAATATGGCACACTTATTGCAGATGGCGACTGCAATGTGTATAATATTATCGTAAATGCAAGACCCTATGAAGACATGACTGTTAATAAAATTGAGTTTTGGAACCGTCTTTTAAGAAATTATTGTAATAAATTGAAAGACATCACAACAAATAGTTCTTTGATAAACGTTACCCTTAGGAAAATATTGGCTGCAAATATTTTAAGAATAAGAGCCACTGTGAGAGTAGCTGTGTGTCACTGGCAAAATGAGAATATCAGTAAATTTGAAGAAGAAAAAGCTGGTTTGTGAGAAGATCTTGCAAATAGTCCCAAACATGTATTTGGTGATCATTCAAAGTGCTCCAAATATTTTTGTAATGGGCCCAAGAATAATGAAGTAAACATTGTTCCAAATAAATTTGGAAGAAAGCAGTATAATGAGTAGGATAGAAGATATACTAACCCACTGCATACTGCGAAATGCACAAAGTCTTTTGAAAGGTGTAGACAGCAATTCAGTCGAGCAGTTGAACTCCATCCTTACGAAGCTTAAAAGTGGTAAACAGGTCAACTTTAGCCTCAAGAGGTCTCACTCTGCTAGAAACTATGCTGCTGTTGTGTCTTAAAACTGCAAAACGCCTATGTACACACTTCATAAAACAATTTACCAAAGAAGCTCTGGTAAATACTTAAATAAAATTGAAAGTAAAAGAAAAGCAGTTCTGGAAATGCCCCGAAATAATGTAAATAGAAGAAAAAAACATGCACTTGTAACATCTGTGACAGATAAGAACTACGGACCATATTCACAGAAGCCTGATCTGCCAACTAAGGAATATGAAGAAGCAAAGAAAGAGCTCCTACAAAAACTGCCTTCAACTGCGGAGCAGCAAGAAGAACTTGAAAGAGGCATTCTTCTCCAAAGGGACAGTTGGAGATGGAAGGAAGTGCGTAGACGGCTACTTACTGCATCCAATTTTGGATCTGTCTGTATACGACTTCCTTACACACCATGCGAGAAACTTGTCGTCAGTATGCTTTACGGAAATTTCAACACAGATGTCATGTTATGGGGGAGAGAAAATGAGAAAAAAAAAGCTCTTCATGAAGTTGAAACTAAATTGTCAGTGGAAATAAAACCGTCAGCAAAAGACATGTCATCTGACAAAGCCATATTGTCAAGAAAATTCACTTTCTGGACTGTAAAAAATAAAAAATCTGTAGGTGTTATCAACAAGAAGCACAGTTATTACTACCAAATACAGGGCCAGCTTCGTATCATCAGAAGAATGTACTGTGTTTTTTCTTTGTGGACTCCTTTAGGCTAAAAAATTGAGAACATTTACTGTGATGATGAGTTCTGGAATTTAGAAATTGAGAGAGAGGTTGAAATTTTTTTTATATGGATTGCATACTGCCCGAATTGGTGGATCCAAAATACACCCGTTCGATGCCCATTAGAAATCCAGAGTATATTCTTCAGGCTATAAAGGAAAGGGACGATAATCAGCAAAATAGCCACAGAGAGAGGGAGATTAAGAAACCTGTGAGAAGAAAACTATAAATAATATTTTGGCTTATTTTGCTAGTCATTTCTGTTTGCATACTAGGTACTGTATTTGTAAGGTTAAAGAAATTACTAGTTGCTTTATTTCACTGTGTTGAGGGTACTTATTACATATTACTGATATGCTTTGGAATAACATTTTCAATATTTCTTGACCATACTACACCAAAATGGTGTTATATGGCCAAAGCAGCATTAACAAATGTAATCTGTTAGGTAATTAATCAAGTTATGTATGTGTAAATATAGTTACGTAAGTCACTGCTTAAAATGATATTGATAATTGTGTCTACTTTGTGATTTTTCTTATTTACCATTTCATGATTACTGCAAAGTAAGGATTGTACCATATCGCTGTGATATTGTCCTGTATATTTGTTTAGGCTATGCAATGCAAATTTCATTTTCCTATCACTTAATTCCTATAAATGTATTATGAAAGTTATAGTAGTGTGGAACTTTATGACTACTTGCTTTTCGCCACTGCGAACCAGGTTCAATTCCCGGTAGGATCATTCCCCAATTTTCTATGTGGGAAATATGGTGGACTTCACTGTTGGCCGATTGGTTGCTTAGGGTACTTCCTTTTTCTCTAATAATACATGTCACCGTTACTCCATCTTTGCCTTGCCTCACCCTCATCGGCACTGAAAACCTTTGCTGCTGAGTGCCACCCAAATTTCTCACTACTGCTGCCACTTAGTATTTAATTATTTGTAAAACCTTTGAATTTTACTTGGTGCAAAACTTATAAAAATGTATGGAGCTGTTACGGAATGGTAGGGCATGAGAACTTGTGTAATATTAGAATAAATACCCATTACAAACCTACCCATTTTTGGACTCAGTACATAGCGCCAGCATGTGTATTTCTGAGTGTAAATAAGGTAAGCTATTGTTTTGTCAACCTGACGTAACATTTTTTACACCAAAGTATATATTTTATATTTAAAACTCCAACACACTAGAAAATAGGCATCCAAGGGGAATAGAATACCTAACTTTGTTTGCATCAGAGTATATTTCTATTACACGTAACATAAATGTTTATGTACCAAATTTACTATTACGTTACTAGACAGTCCTTTTTTTAATCTATTAGGCATATTTAAAATGGTAATTTTCTGTTTAAAGTTCTTTCTTTCTTTCTTTCTTTCCAGATTAGTTTTAATTTTAGATGAGAATTGCTTCCATTGCAAGTGCAGGTCGTAAGTAAGTTGGCAATGAATAAAAATGGAATTTTTCCTTAAGAATAACGGCCGTACTATTTAGTGTTTAAAATTTGGCAGCAGTAGGCCTACACGCAGGAGGAAAAACCTTCAGATATGATGAAATTATGAGTGTTGTTAATACAGTAATGATTTTTTACAGCAAAGTCATCAATTGCTAGAGTTGTGTTAATTTAAAAATACTATTATACTTGTTAACTACTGATGTTAACTCAGTATTAAGTGCATTGGCTGCATTCGTAAATAACGTATACACAATACTTGTCATTACTGTTCTGTCAACATTAATATGGTTGTAATATCAAAGCAGAACTAATTTGACAAATTTGTCTTTAATTAATGGTAACACTTACGATCATAAGTGTATTGCATTTGCTATGCTTTAAAACATTAATTAAACAGTTTGTTCCCAACAGCCACATGTAGCTAAATGCTGAAAGTTGAAGAAAATTTTTTTATAAATCTTGTTGTAGCACAAAATTTAATGCATTGTTAGAAAAGTCAGAATATGAGCACATTATTTGCTGCTGTTAATAATATTGTTGACATTAAGGTAATGTTACATAATATCATGGGCACGTTAACATTTATACCCATTTGTCAGTAATGTTTTCGGGATAAATTACACTTAGTATACCGAAATCGTTGCCATTACTCTTGCCAAGATCAATACCACTACAAAACCGTTTAAAGTAACTACTCAGTAGTATAATTTTTTTGCTGTAAGAACATTAGAAAATTCTATGCAAATTTCAATTACTTTGTTTATATTGTTTTGCCAACGAATGATAGAATACAATGTTGATTTTCATACATTTTCATGAATGATGTGGTTTTTATGGTGGATGTATTGCCAATAAAAGAAATGTTTTATGATTTTAAAACATAGGAGGATATTATAAGTATTTATTTTATCTATTTTCTTTTAGGAGTTTATTACATATTGTCACTTCTCTTTTGAAATGAAATTTAAGTGTACATATAACCTAAATCTGAAATAATCATCTTAATTCTCAGTTTGCAATTCCTTTTTTTAATTAAAATGTAAATAAAATGCATAAAGTTTAATGATGATTGATGGCATCATGTTTATTTGAATTTTATTTTGTTTAAATATAAATGTGTATCTGCTAATTGCTTTTTTTTCTTGATGTAACACTGATTATTGAATTTGATTGTATTTAGGGTAAATCTAAATGGACCATTTGTGACGGAGTGGTGTCTACTTACCTTTTTGAATTTGAAACATTGGCAGATTCAAAACAAAAGGAACCGCATCTTCATATGCCTGCTTCAAATGTTGAAGCTGTTAATTTATGGTGGATAAAACATCTATGGCAAATGTTGCCGAAGATTCTGCTATATGTAGTGATGCTAATTCATTATTTGCAGATGAATATTTTTTTGTGCCAAGGGACATGGGTTTAGTTTTTCTTTGTAGGCGTCATGCGTAAGTTGTACATTATCTTCGGCGCTATCTCGTCTGTAACAGTGCAACTATGACAAAAAATGTTAATTTATGAAGTATTAAATATATATTTGGATATTTTGATTCCATCCCACATTGTTTTATCAAACCCGGTGGCAGGGAAAATCAACTCTTGTCTCATGCGCTTGCCGTGGCAATTGTTTGTGTAGTCTCTTGAATGGAGCTTCGGCATTACAGCAAATTTTTTAACTGTGCACATACACACAATTATACATTATATACAGAGCAACACAAAAATAATCTATTAAAATAGTTCGCAGTTATTAAATTCTATCACTTCCTCAGACCATTAAGGGGGGGAAAAAAACAGCCTGGGCTAGGTCAAGTAATGTTTATTTCGAGTATGTTTACTCCTACGCTTCAAAACCAAATAGGAAGTTTCATTTTAATTAAATAATTTTGGTTGTCTATCAGTTTTGTAATATGCTGTATCTTCAAAGTATTTTTATTATTTTTGTTAGAGTTAGCAGAATTTTTGGTTGTGTGTTTACACTTACCCACTCTCCTTTACGATATTTGTTCGTCAATTGAAAAGTTAAATTTTGTATTATGGCAGCTCACAGATTACCAACCTGAATTTCTGCGTTCTACTGTTTCATATTTAAGACATGGACAGTAGACAATCATGGGCGATTAGTGACTTTATAAATACTGGTTAACCAGTATGTTATTGAAAGTGCTCTGCTAAAAAAAAAAAATGTGTAAAGATAGCAGGAATAGGGAATAACAGTGTGAGCCTAACCTAACACATATTTTGGTTCAAAGTAACATAAATTGTTCCTGCGCTTCTTCTACTTATAAACACGAACGTTTTGTTGCCCGTATGTCATCCCTAGCCCATAACATTCAAAATATGAATATTGTTTTGAATATTTTGTGCAAGTGCGCATGTTAGTAGAAAGTCCTGACTACATTTGCCAACTCAAAGTTGTAGCCATACTCACCTGGTCACAACAGTTGTTACAATGAGCACCATCAGTTTTGTAGTTTATTATATTTCTTTCTCCTTTCAGACTGGCTTCAGGCACTGAGTCTCTCCTGTCAACACAACCAGCAAGTAAAATCCTTGGAAGGGAAGGCTCCATCTGGGGTCACCCTGTGGTGAGGGTGGCAACCCAACCAGCCGGTCTCCTAATGCTCTTTTAATTGAATAACCCACTATATTTCACTGACAGAAAGACGCCTTGTGAGGCATGATATTTCAAACCAAGGTTGACTGACACGGCATCTTAAGCACCCTGGTCGACGTTGAAGTTTCAAGTGAGGTCCCCCCCCACAAATGGAACCTGAGTTGGTGCCTAAGCCGATCTCACTGTTCATCCCCTTGAGATCGTTGGTCGCCTTTAGATGCTTATTTAGGGGCTTGTTGGACGGACTATGATCCAGAACTGATACGCCCCCTTCGACCGGAGAATCAACCACCGGCAGTAAGTATTACTCCACCTAAGGTAGTCCAGCCAAAGGACAATTACAATACGTATCTAATAAAGTTAGCTTCAGGGAAGACGGTCCAGGTTCGACTCTTGTCGAAGGTCATCCCCAAGCCTTGCGTAGTTCCTTCCCCTACGAACTATGTTCCCGCACATCGGCCTATGCGGCCACTGCGAATAACCCCAATTTCTCCAGCCAAATCACCCACCCCCACCAACATGATCGTTTAAACTCCCCCTTGCCTCTCATACACCCCGGGACAGCTGGTTTCCCGCTTCTTGGCAATCTTAGTAGTGAGGAAGATTGAACTCCCTGGAAGTGATACAATCTCAATTCACCTCATCCTGGGGTTTTATTCCCCTCTATTCTGATGGTATCCTCCCACTAAACGGCCTCCCACAGAATCTACCACAACCTACCGGGCCAGTATATTCTCTAATATGCCGCGGTAGGACCACTGAGGAACTCGGGAGGGTAGTCAGCACCTTAACCACTACCCCTCGAGATAGAGCGTGTCAATGTATTAGCAAAACAACACTCCTTAATAGTATTCTCATGCCAAAATTTCAGAGGAGCAATCAACTACTACAAATGTGCACACCAAAATTTTATTTCAATTCCAGTGGTATTTTATTCAATGAATATTTGCTGCTTTCCATTACACTCTGGAGTAATACAGTTTGCAACATACTGTATAAAAATACGTAAAAGTTTATATGGGCCACAACACCTTTCACTTTATATAAGCCATAATACCTTTCACCATAGTGGTGAGAAAATTTTTTTAAATATGTCAAATATATAATGCACAAAATTCCAAATTTGCATAAAAGTTACGCAGGCCCAAGTAGTATATTACCGTTATATTCAAAGTACAGTTTCACAACAAACAAAAGAATTGCAGCTCTGCATGCACGAAGAACTGTAGTAAAAAATTCAATCACTGGAACTGCTTCCTCGTAAGAGACGTAACCGCCCGCGGACCTGGGGCGTGCGAAAAATTATCAACTTGTACCTTCTTTCAAAAATGTAGGAAGCTCAGGAAACTGGCTCTCCACGCCAGCATACATGCTAGGGCCTTGCCCCAGCATGAGCGTATCTCATCCGCTGCTTATCGGCTGCAACGTACCAATCCAGCAGACACAGCTGATCGAGGCTCACCGTTTCTGCTTGCCGCATTGCATAAACACTTGCTTCAAGAACTGGCACTAGCTTTTCCACTTATAGTTAGCGGCAATCATAAACCAAACACAGGTTTATTTCTTACACACGTACAAGTACTACGCTAAATATTTCATGAGTGCCGGTGGCGGACTTTGGCGGCACAAAGCTACAGTTAAAATACAGTGTTACTTTCTGTGTACTTAGTACACAGTCCGCTTACTGTAATAATTAACAATCTCACACATATATCGCTATAAGGCAAGCGTCTAATCACAGTTTGTCACAGGTCCCGAACATACTTCTCGCCACCGCGTTTAACCGACAACATGCTGGGTCAGCGCCACGCAGCTGACCCCCACTTACATGCATCCAACCTCACCGGACCTTGGGTAACAAACGACTCCTCGCCGCTACATGGGCACGTCACACGCGGCCCACCGCGTATCAAGCGGCAATTCCTCTAACAATATTTTTAATATACTCATTATATGGTATAAAGAATTCATATTAACTAAAACTAAATGAATTAATACAATAGAATATTCCTAAAAGCATAATTAATAAATATTAAATACCATATAATGTAATAACAAATGATAGGCTGGCCTCGTAAAAACATAAATATAATAAATGATTGTCACTAAGCGTCAGTAAATCAAGGTGTAAAAAACCCTGAGACGACAGTTGTCACAGTTTAATAGCTTTATTGTAACCTGTGTGAATATTTATACCTTTCAAGTATTCAGTATGACATGTTAAAGTTAAGCTTGATCCACACCATCCCACCTGTACCCCAAATTCCACTGTTACACCTCACATGAATCCCTCCCACTACCATTGCAGATGTGGGAAGAGATACACAGCCTCAAACTGAGTGTGGATACTTCCTGCAATACAACACTTAATGCATCACAACCAGGCCTAGATTAGCCACCACCCACTGTCACCCATTGTTTGCTCATCGCTCTTGCGCAGTCGCTGCAGAGTGGGGAAAAGAAATATGGACACAGTGTCATCCTCATGCACCTCCCAGCCCTTGTGACATTGCCCATATGGATACGTATTCAGTTGCCAACTTGCAAAATGCCAGTTGTGTAGTCTACACGTGCCTTGCATTGGAAAAAGAACCTACCTACGGCAGCATTAGCTACCAACCAACTGTCTGTTAGGGATTAACCAACCATATCCAATAGAGCCAGTAGACTCCCAGGGGTTTTCGGAGGCCCTGCTTGCCACATCACTCACCTCTGCTCAACATTAGAATTACAACTCAATACCTGGTAGTTTGCTTTGACAAAAGGTTAGAGATTCCCATTAGAGTGAACTTGTATTATGAATACCAAAATTCAGCATTCCTGTACCCTAATCTTTGTTTTCTTATTGGAGGTAGGACCTCCCTATTAGTCTACCCCAGAACCACCATGTCCACGGAGCATTTTCAGCAAGTCCCAGACACGCACTAGGAAAGACAGGAACAAGACATTTCACTGGGGCTGAGATTACGCCTGAGTGGGAGTTCACCATCCATAGCTTGGTGCTTGGTACTGTGGCTGTTCCATCGGCCTCAGTTTGGCCAGAGAGTCCTCTAGACATGGTGGTCAAGCAAAGTAACAAGAAGCCATCATTAGCTCACACCCAGAGAAATTCCAAGTTATTTTCATCACTCCCAACCATCCAACACACCACTTACGACTTTGGTTGACGCATGACCGGCTGGGACATGGTTCTAAACATTGGCTTTTGTTCGCTTTGGGTTTGAACCAATGACTCGAGAAATTGAATACAATACCTAATTTGGTCAAATAGATTTTAATAAAAGTGGTTCTAGTAATAGTTATAGTAGAGGTTTTATATCGCGATGCTGGCATCGCGAGAAACATGGGTGAGACAGGGACCTTAGTGTGTCATGGATGCCCTGCTTAAGTACAAGACAGGCCTGGTGGGCTGTCTTGTCGGGATTAAATCCACAGCTACTGTCACAACCCGACCTTTTACCTGTAGATGTCTGGGAGGAGGCTGATTCCTCTTCGGTGACTGGCTCAGCGGCTTGGCAGGCGGTAGGACTACGGCAGGTTCTAACAGACTCAAGGACTGTGGAGAACTCGGTACCTGTTGGGGGTTTTGGGTGATGTAAGAGGAAGCTCTAGACTGCACAGCCAGGGATTGGCTATACCTATAGGTGGCTTCTCTCCTTGCTGGAAGGGCTATAAAATAGGATGAGTAGGGCCTTCAAGTTTTATTAATGAAGGAAACAATGGAGTGGGTGTCTCACAGGCAGTTTGAACTCAGCCCTGTGAACTAGTATGTACTAAAGGGGCAAGTTGTATTACCTTCTGAGGAGTACATAGCCTTTTTCTATCTCCTCCATAATACCCCTCCTTTCTGGGAGTATGGCATGAAGGGAAGGATCTAGACAACCTCACAGAAGACAAGTTGGTGACTCTTTCCCTACTGTGTTCAGCCGAATATTCGGTCTTGCAGCTAGTGGCACCCAAATTGTTTCTTTTGTCCGGCTCCAAAAGAAGCGGTGAACAGAACGTGGATATGCTCAAGCTGCTTCCTGACTGAATACCTGGGTGAGGTCTCCACAGGGAATTGATCAGTCTAGGTAATTCCAGTTCCGTTCCGGCCCCAAAATAAGCGGTAGTGGAGTTTTAAATGACTTAGCCTGCTCAATTCACCTGGTGGATGTTTACCTAGAGTTTTGGGCTCCGTCGGTGGACTACCAGTTTGGCAGAACTTGAGTGACCTCTTAAGGTGTGGGTATTTAGCTTTGTTCCGGCTTAAACCCTGGTTGGTTAGGTTACATAGGACTTCCAGTACTTCCAAGAAAGTCAGACTAAAGAGAATAGATTGAATTCACGTGTTATTATTATGTAAGTAATATTAACACTGTGGCTCCGTACTACCTCCTAAGTTAATATGACTTGCAATGGAAGTTTTAAACCTGATGTAATAACTAGATTAAGGTGACCTGGGCAAAAACTAGTGATTTTATAGGCAATTATTTATGATTAAAAGAAAAGTTACTGTTTAGTAAATGTAATTGACGACGTCTAACTACTGGGGGTGTTCTGAAGGAACATAGGTGCAGACGTCTACCGGAAGGGTATTGATGTCAATTGCTAACACCATCTGGTATGGTGGGGGAGGTCCAGAAGGGACTTCATTGGGAACTTACCGGGGACTGGAGTGGTGGAGGATGATGCAAAGTCTTCGGGAACCTCTGGTGGTGGTTAAGTCTCCCAGAAACTGCTGGATGGAATCTGCGACGGCGGCAGATGGTGGTATCTTCAGTGGCTGCTGAAGAAGTGGTGAGCTTATGGTCGGAGAGTCTTCCTACTGGATGAGATTCCAGCCCCAAGAGAGGCGGTGGAATCTCTGGCAGTGCCAGTGGTCGTGCACCCCGATGGCTACCTCCGGCCCTGAAGAAGGTAGTGGAGGAGCAGACTGAAGAGCGTTGGCCATGCCAGCCCTTTTATACTTATCTCTCTAGGATTATCGGTGGCGAGGGGTGCGGGGTATGATTGCCTCGGATGCAGGGGTTAATAATTCTAAGACGCTGAAGCGGCGCTATCATCCCTTTTCTTGACCACAGGCGCTGGTTAAATAGGTAATGCCCTCCAGTGGTGCGCTATGGCACTAGCGTGACCTTCGCTGGAGGGAACCGTTGGCTTGGTTAACACTACAATCTTGCTGGGGGGGGGGGGGGGTGTTGGCATGATGGCTTCTTGGCGAGTCTGGGTGAACAGTACAAGCTAGGTTCACATGTCTGTAGTATCTTTTGATAGCACCAATGTACCCTTTAGGCACGGGTCCCATCTCTTCAGTACTGTTTAGGGTTCATGACCTGCTCCATTCTGAACAGTGTGCTCAAAGATGGGGCGAAGTCTAAAAGTAGATTGCACATCCTAAATGTGCAGAAGTGCATCGCGTGTCAAGGTGTTGGAATTAGAGAGTGGGTGGGAGTAACATGGGATCCTGGCACGATAGTATTGGGATTAGGGTTACAAACTATTTTACATTTTCCATAAGGGACACTTCCAACAATATTATGCATGACTTTACTGTAGATCCCAATAGAATGATCAAGGTAAATTTTTTATATAAAAGTAACAGTTGTAAATACTTTCTGTAATGTACAAAAGGATCTTAGCACGATAGTATCGTGATTAGGGTTACAAACTTTTTTACATTTGCCATAAGGGACACTTCCAACAATATGATACATGACATAGAATGATCAAGGTAAATTTTTTATATTAAAGGAACAGTTTTAAATACTTTCTGTAATGTACAGAATGTATATACCATATTTACTCGTGTATAGTGTGCCCTTTTTTCTCAAAATATAAGAAAAACATTCTGGGGTGCGCGCTATACACGAGGGGGAAGAGGAAGGGGTAGTAGAAGTCATAAATTGTCCGGGGATGTTAAGGGAAGTGGCGGGACTATCTGTTGTCTCATCTCTTGTTCTTACATCACTCCTCTCCCTACTCGACCTTTCAGTTATGTGTAGGTCGAAACCCTGCCCCCCCCCCCCTCCAAATAATGGCATCCTGTCACACTGCAAACCAGAGCTGCCATGTGTTTATGGCCCCCACCCCTTGTAAAAACACCCAGATATTGCTGGTCGATAATTCCTCCATCCATCTTTGTTTCCGTGGCAGAGGCTTATGAGCCATGTTCGTGGTTTGGGGGGGGGGGGGGATGAAGATGTAGTATGTGTGTTGTTATTGGGTTTTTTGGGGAGGGGGAGAAAGTGTAGTGTGACATTCTAGCGTGCCAAAAAAGAGAGTTGCCCACTGCTAAAAGGAGAAAGGAGAAAAAAGTAAAACGAAGCTGGAAATGTTGAGTAGTTTTAGGTTTCAGGTTTCAGATTTTTTTTATTTTGGCTTTATGCACCCAAGTTATTTAATTTGAAGTATTTTCCAAACATATCACAATCACTACACATCAATGTAAAAAAGAATAATTTGTTCCATACTTACTATCAGGGTGCCACAAATTTTTGGTGCAATTTTATTTTTAAAAAATTTTTTCCTGGAACTTGTTGCAAATATCATGGCGCACGCAATACACAAGTGTGTGCTATACATGAGTAAATACGATATATATGTTAGTCAACATTTTCTCTGATCTTAAGCAAAACCGAAATATTAGTTGCAGCTGTAGCTATGGATCATTGTACTTTTAAAACAGAAAACACCAGAACACACTGAAAGAAAAGTAACTGTACAGTGCACATATCAGCATGCTCTATTTGAATGAAAATACTTGTTGACGAGTGTCACATGTTAGCATCAGGTTTAACTATCTGAGGCCATAGATTTGATGCATGCCACTTATACTACTATTAACTATGACTACGACTCATCGCTCTTTACGTAAAGAATACCCTTACTTCAACCTACGTAAGAGTTGTTACCGCAAACCAATACACGGTTGTTGCACGCCGTTAAATCTACCAAGCAACCGAGCACGTGGCTACAAGGTTATGCAACCAGTGAGTATGCCGCTTCCCCCCTCCTCCACGGGCTGAGTGCCTACAAGCTGTCAGCCACTTCGAGCGCCGCCGAAGATCCATAAACCAAGAATGCTGATGAGAGGGTTCCCACCTCCCACGCCAGCCTCATGGCAGAAGGATGTCACAAGCCTTCCCTGCACCCTGGCATGGCAGCCTAGACTTCTGACTATATAAGTCCATTGAGTTAACCTCGAGCGCTCCTTAGTGCTGGGGCCTCCAGCGAAACCTCAAGTCTTCAGTAGCTATCGCGACTACCCTCTGCGATCACACCAGTCTTCGACACCGATTGAACACGAATATACCTTGCTACTTTAACTTCTTTTGTCTCTTCCAGACACCCAGACAGCTTTAGTTGAGTAGTTATATATTCAGTTTTCCAGTTCACTTTCCCTCTAGTCTAGGACCAGGTCACCTACACCTGGCTAACGTAGTTTATCTTCAGTACTCCATCTACTTGGTAGGAGATAGCATGAGTCACTGTGTTTATTGAGTCCTCAATAAGTACAGCTTTGTTCTCTATCCTAACGCTTGTATTTTTAGAGTAACATCTACTTCCCCCAGTAGGAATAAGTTGCACTGTGCGCTACTGACAGAAACTGGGTGCTTTTGTAAATCTGTACTAGATTGACTGAGGCTCCCCTTCTGGGGACCTCCAGTCTGGTACACACCCATTAGACGGCCGCCTGTTGCTTCCTACTACCCCGAGCACCCAGGTGCTGGAGGGAAGGAACAGAGGAACCTCAACTACTAAGATTACCTTCCACCAAGGAGAGACAGCAAGCCTAGGTTATATCACCTACCAGAGCACCTAGGTGCTGGGGGCGGTATTGGCCTGGGTATTGCAGCCTGGCCTTAGCTGGATATCACATCCAGTAGTAGCATTGGTGGCTCACACGGCCCAACGTCTCTGATCTGCCCACAGACATGGGGATCTGTGGAGACTTACCGAGCTTGTGCCACGAATCAACTACTTGACCTACACTATTATAGGGGAATAGTTTCTCGTGTGGAGTGCACAATGTATCTTGTTCAGCGGCGAACCAAACTCTATGACTTATAAGGCATAGGGAACAAAAGATTGCTCATCTAGCTGCCAAGCAGCAGAAAAACCGTAGCCCCTCCTACGCAGCAAAGACAGGCGGAACGGGACCGCGCCACCTCACTGAGATTACGGGCAGTCCCGACTGTCCACGTAGTACGATATATTCATTTTCCACCGCTCTTCTAAACCAGTCCCGACTACCACCCAGTGTTGAGGGGTCTAGTATACCGGACTGAAGCTAGGTATGGATAGCCAATCCTAACTTCTGGAGTCAAGAGTCAAGAGTCGGCGGCCTGGAACTTGGAGTACGGTGTGAGACAACTTAGTACAATATAATCTCACCCAAGGACTGTAGCACCGGCTTTGCTCAGCCATCAAACCCACATTACTAACCGCCCGAAGACCTTCAGAGTAAGTCAGGTTAACTAAGACCTCCTGTCAGCTACCAATAACCGCACACTTGGTCTAGCGCAATAAACGACAATTGTGCCATACAGACAATAACTGGGCATGCATCAGATTAGAGCAGTAGAGTAAATGTATCTGTAATCGCAGAAGGGGTAAATTAGTGACACTGTTTATTAATATTAATTTTATTTTTGAAGGAGTCTGAGATATGGGATATATAACATCCTGTCCTATTTCCATATGGGATAATTCTTTCAGCCCCAAGACATAATAAGTACACTACAATATGGGACAGTCGGCAACCCTAATAAATTGGGAAACACTAAACCTACCCAACCACCTGTGCATTGTCCATTGCAATTGAGTGGCAGGTGCAGAAGTTCGGGGGATGAAGCAGTGTCTACCAAGGCCTGATCTTCCACTGGGGAACTCAGACACACCAACTCATTATCTGCGAGAAACCCCTGCTTCACCTTTACCAGCCTACACCCATACCATTCTCCAACCAAAGAGCCAAAAGGAAGGGTAAAGTGATTGCATCCCATGAAACCTAAGAGACAACCTACAAGGCCCAAAACATAAACCTTGAAAAGTATCATTAATCTACACCCAAAAGGAATAACGTTGACGCCGGCTAACAGCCAGCAATGTTAAGACCATGATGGCGCTCACCATCACGTGACACGTGAGTATGCACGTGCGCAAAGAAGCCATAACCTGAACTTTCCCGTAACGGGATATTTATTTTAAAGTGTAAACCATGTCTTTCTAATTTATTTCAGAGTCCAAGTGTTTTAAAAATGTTGAAATTGTATGTTCCAAAAGTGTTGTACAATGTGTGATTAAATATCAAATGTGCGCTGCACGAAGATTAAGGACGTTATTATTCCGGCGTAAACGCCTCCATAAAGAACAATCAACGAACACAAAATATTCACAATTTATAAGTTTAATGTGATCACGTATGCTAATTAATTATGTGCCATTTCTTTTGATACTAAAAGTTTTACTCGGTGTGCATAGCACTTCCACTTGTGTGAACCCCATAGGCAGCCATGGTAGGTCCATGTGATCTCTGCCTCTGAGCAGTCCGTCGAGGAGAGCTGGTGAGATAAGACGCTGTCACATACGCACTTCAACTTTTGTTTACACTGAGTTAGATTTCCATATCACTTTTAGTATACCGGTTAACCTTTGCTTGAGTATGTTTTTGCCAGACATTCCCCAGCATTATACTTCTGCTTAACCTAATATTTTGCAGCCCTTGTGGTTTTTTAGAACAAACGAGTGGAGGAGAAAAAGAGAGGCCATGCGGCCTGCGCAACTAGTAAATCAGGCGCCATCCGCCTATACTAAAGACTTTTCATAGTAATTTCTGCTTAATTGCTGCATGCAATATTAAGGGCTATATTTCTATGTATGTATGTATTTAAGGGTATTTTTCATGTTTAATTGTGTTACGGCCACATCGCCCATGGCCACATGGTCAGATATCGCCAAGTCCATATCTGCGCCATCCATGCGCTTCAAGGGTATATTTGTGTAATATCATGTACACTATAATTAATTTCTGGGTTCTATGTAATATTTTATTCAGGGTTCCGTGTATTTCACGTGATTGATACTTTTGTATGTATGACCATGTAGTCTTTTTCATGTTTGATTTTCCCTCCATCAGGTGTGCTACAAGCCTCTAAATGCTTAAATCTTCAGGGGAATAATTTTCCCAATACCGCCACCACTTGTTCTGTGATTATTTACAGTTTTTACAGAAAACTATTGCACTTCCACCTGCACCACGTGGTCCACTACGCATTGTATCCAGCAGCATTCGTGCCTCTTAAACATACTCTCACGCATCTGCATGTTTATTGTGCCCATTTGTGTAATGTCCCATATATCATTCTTATTTGTGTAATTTGTACAGTGACATTATTTCCGTCCTAGCCGGCTATGTGTAAAGACTGCCACTACACTCACCACGTGCTGGGAGACGCGTCCCGACAAGTCCGTGTTAGCGATGCCAAATAACCACACGTGTTTAATGCTCATCTTGTAATTCTCCAGGAAAAATCTACAGTGCACCCTAGCGGCTGTAGAACTCTTTCCTTGTGGGGGCTGTGTTTTCAAACAACCAGTAGAAGTCATCCATATAGGCCATATAGGAGTGCACTAGAGTAATTGCAAGCTGGGGGTAAGAGCCTAATGGAATTCGCTAGACACGTCCGAGTTTTCAATCACTAATTAATTTTCTGGCCTGACTTTGTATTTGGAAGGCAATAAATGGTATGTGACTCAGTGTAACATGTGTGTTTACTTGCAGTGTCAGAACAGCAAATCTCCCGCCTATTTTTCAGTGATAAAATGTTTAGTATTGAACAGTGTTTTGTAAAGATGCTTGGGTGAGAATGACACACACAACCCACAGCATCCCTGAGTCTCACAGTGTGGTGTCTGGGAAACACTGCAGGTGCCCATCTTCAGTAAGTAAATTGTGTCATAGTTCGTCTCGTGTCTCACCCGACGGTGGCAACGTAGATGCTGGCAGTACGCCTTCAGCAAGTAAGCATCAAGCAAACAACGAACTCTAGACAACTGTATAATCAGTGTCAAATTAAACTAAGCAAGTAGTTTTTAGTCTTGTTGCAGTCTCAAATACAATTCATCCACCCACATTTTCATTGTTATGGATCATTTAGCGCATCCTTCTCCATCCCTGCATCAACCATTGTATTGATTCCCTTCTCCACACCCTCTGTATCTTAAACAGCTTACCTTTATTTAACCATACTGCTGTCATCAACATTCCTCCATTACTGCCATCTGCTTGAAAATATGCTTGAAGAAAGTTTTTCTTTCTTGTCAATACCTCAATTAATGAAGTTAGCATTATTTTCTTTTATTTATTCTATTTCCTGAAATTGTATAGGTATTTGAATTTACATGGTAATGATAACAGCACACAGTAAATACAGTATAACTTTTTCAAGCCGAATGTGATCAGCCTAAAATTATAGCCACCCACAGTCAACTATGCTTTTATTTTATTTCTAATTTAATGAAATTTGTAATACTTTTCATAATAAATCAAGGGTTGAAAAATTATGTTAGTGATTATTTTTTTTTTTTAGGTTCCTTCAGCAATTACATAGATGTACATTCTTTTAAAAAAAAATTTGGCTTACTTGCAGCTTATGCTGCAAAGGAAGCATAGAGTAAGTGTAAAGGGTATATGGGGTAGAGTGCACATACCAGCCATTGTACAGCATGGTTTTTACATAAAACCAAACACAAGCAATGACATACCACTTTTTGGATGTACATTTTTGATGGGTCTTACAATATTTGTGGGTGAGTATTGGGTATGTCTGCAGAAGAAAAAAATCAGTTTACATCTTCCTTTCATCTGTGGGAGCAAGGCACTGGTTTGACAGCAGTGCTCCACTTTTGTTGCAGGTGCGTGCAGAAGTACAGCCAGCACACAAACCGCAGTTACAGCAGTGGTGTGAATGTCAGCCCATGTGGCAGATACATTGCAGCCAGCTCAGATGACAAAGCTGTAAGCTACAGGCACTTGTACCAGTGATTAGTAACCTTGTACTAAACATCCTAAGAAACCTCTCCCAGACTGTAGCTTTTAATTCTTCATAACAAACTGAAGCAAACCTTAGAAAATTAGTTACCAAATATGGAATATTAGTACAAAGCTCTAGTGATGCAACTACTAACATGCATCACTCTTTTTTAAAACGAGTTTGTATATTAAATTCTGATGCGCCATAGACGTCGTCATTACCTAATCTAGCCTCACCACAGCCACAGCCCCCTCCTAAGAAGAGACGTTATGCCACAGCTTGCCATAAAGCCCAGGGATATTTCTGCCAGCTGATGCATCCTGTTGGACAGCAACCCACTTCGCACCATGGCGTGGCCTTTCTACCCCTTTGGCCTTCGGCCGCAGGAGGGGAAGAAGTCGCCAGCTTCGGTAGTTTTTGGCCATCTCTGCCACTTCTCTGGCGCAACCTCTCTGCTACCCCCATATTCCCTACGCTGGCCCTATACTCCGGGTATATACTCTCGCATCCGTTAGTTGTAGGACGTTACACTGCCCGACTGCACACTGCCGTCACGGTCTCTCATAGACTTTTACTCTGCAGATCATTTACTGATGCCTTCATCTCCACCACTAGCTGATTGTCATCAGTTTAGACTGCCACACTGCTCACCAGTAGCACACCAAAGCCTTCCACGCTTCTCAGCTACAAAGTAGCTCTGTCATTAATGTCAAGAGTCCGGGTATCGTTGGTTGGAGTCATCCTCACCCCCTGCATCTCCACATCTACAGAGTCTAGTCTTCACTCCGGTTTATGTGTGATGACCAATCAATAAACAGGCATAATCCAAACTTGGTTGAGTTATCATTCCCAGCACTCTTTATTTCTATAACTTGCTCCCGCTATCTCCTGAATCACCACCAATCCACCTACATTCCTGCAGTAGTAGTCACAAGCCGAAACCAGTGAACCTAACCTCAACCTCCGGAAGAATCATCTCGACGTGGTGCTTAGTGAAGCCCGCCGTCCTGAGTAGCATAAGAGCTGTTACCTTCACTGGTCTATTGCCACCTCCAGTACGTGCTTGGGTCTGCTAGCAAAATCTCACACACAAAGTTACTTGGTGGAGGTTGGTAGGCACACCTCAGTCAGGGAGCCCTGTCTCTATGAATGCTTGGGTCTGCTAGCGAAGTCTCACTCACCAAGTTGAAACAAGAGCAGACGCCCCAAACCTGCTGCTGACATCATCTGTCAGGTGCTTGGGTCTGCCAGCGAAGTCCCGCTCAAGGTACTTGCTGAAGACCAGTAGTTCGGTACAACGTCCCCTTCCAACTGCCTCACCTTTATTCCTTCAGGGCCGTGCCCACCCCTACAGTACACCACTTTTCACCTCTCTATTCTATCACCCCCCTATGGCTAATCACAGTGTTGGGCAGGAGAAAGCAGCCAAACAGGGGCTAGCCCTTGTTGGAGGCCTGGAGAGTATCGAACTGGATGCACACTCAATCTATTGTTGGAAGAAAGAGGCCCAAGTTGGCCCTCAGTCACCGAAAAAGTGGTCAGATACCTGAACTTAGTCACCAGCTACACTCCAACTCGTGTGCCAACCTGACCTACACTAGCCAGCACACCTCCCTGAGCTCAACGTCTAGTGATTGAGTTCCCAAAACCTGGCGTCTCCAGCCATTAAAGTAATCCCATCAAAAATCAAAATGTTGATTCCAGCTTCCCAGCCATCTGGCGGAGAGGAGGGGAAGAGCCTTGATGCCGGCCAACTATAAAAGAACCCAATAGGTAGGGCATCAATTTTCTAGACTTACGTACAACCCGGAGCTAAAAACTAAGTCACAGAAAACTGTAGTGGTATGTGGCAGCTGCATCTCATCTTTTAAGTCAGTAATTCTGCAACCTATAAATTAGGAGTTACAAACACACCATTCCTACTTTCCCAGGCTTCATCCACTAATGCATGTTGCTGACCTACGCCTATTTCCACTACCTTTGACTAGTAGGCAGATAGAAATGAGGTACTTATGCTCTCTCACATGAATTGGTGCATGTAAAGGTATAAATAATTTCTTGTTGATGAAATTTCATTCATGGAATTTGAAACTCATCATAAATCTACCACACAATTTTTTTGTGAGGTGGAGAAATTTGCTCAATTTTATTTACCACGTTGCTATATTCCTAAAAGTACCCTGCCGCCTCCTGATGAGTGATCAAACATTTCCATTCCTTTCCCTTTCTCCTCTCAGCATCCACAAACTGTAGAGCTTACTTACAGTAGGGTGACATCTGACATGCTCAAAGGATGACAGTATGGCATTTACTCACCTGGAACATTCTCTTGCCTGAGAATATGTAGAAGCTGAACCACTGTTACTCTGATGCCATATGTGTTCACCTGTACATTTAGGGCTGCATGTTGTAATGTTTACTGTACGATATTCTTTGGAGTCCGCAGCAAACATCAGCTCGAACTAGCTCAGATGAAAGCACGAGACCAAAAAAAATTGAAAGTTTGTTGATAAAAGGAGTGCCAACAGAAAATAGGTAAACCATGACTTTAAATGTTCACTGGAGATTTATTGTTCTCTCTTAAAAACAAACAATTGACACTCATTGACAAACAAATAAAAAAAGACCAAGAGACAGAATGGCAGCTTTCACAAAACAAAACTTCTCAATTCGAGAATAGATAATTACAAATACGGGAGAGAATCGCTACTTTTCTCTCCTGGCACCCTAATGACTCCTCGCTTTTACGGAAAATAAATTTAATAGTTTTTTGAAATGTCCAAATATAAAATAAGGTTAAAGTCGCGGGTGCTTGTCAGTGCGAGTGAAGTGATCACTCATTGCAGACTGTTCGACTGACTGACAGCTGACAAACTATTGTGATGCCCGAGAAAGGTCGTGCTTCCCCTATATATTGATTGAAAGTTTCGTCATTGAAACTTTGTCTAAACGTAGCATCGCGAGGTGCGGTTAATGTCTAAAATTAGCACACGAACTCGGACGTAGCACTAGAAATCAAAGTAGTGTTTTCAAGCAGTCGGTCACGTCAGCTAAGGGTGACCTCTGTATTTTCCTTGTTTTACCATGTCCTGCAATGTGATGGCTGTGTGTCTGGTTTATTAATTCAGTGAAAAGGAAAAGATGCCATGTCATTCTATGACATCTGTTACTACTGATGAAAGATAGAAAATAAAATAATGAATTGGAAAAACAAAAAATATAAAATACAAACAAATTACTATTGCTTCAACCTTTTAAATATTAAATCAGTTATTATCCTTTACTGAAATATAATTCCCGATTATATTAATTATTATATATTGCAATGTTACGTCGTGTACGATAAACACTTGACTGGCTTTTATTTCAATCTCTTAACTGTTCAGACTTCTGTGTAGAATTAATTTGTAGCAGCAGATTGTCTGTAATATAGTGCAGCTAATTCAAGTATACCTACTCCTTGATTTTTAATGGCCTGCATTCAAATCTGAAAAACTAATAAATTTGAAGACAGGGGTTATTGTTATGGTTAATAATAATGGATGCCTCCTGTCTTACTTTATTCTGGTTTCTTTATGCACATGTAATTGTTGCAGACGACACTGTATTGTTCTGCATTATTAAGGTGATGCTCACTGCTTGCAGGTGTATGTATACGACATTCGCAACAACTACGAGCCCCTGGGAAAGTTGCTGGGACTGGGAGATGTGGTCATGGACGTGGCATTCAGCCCACGTGCACCTCTATTGGCAGCCATAGCTCTCAATGCTCGCCTTACGACTTTTAGTCCTTAGTATTTCTCAGATATCCACATGTCTACCTCATCAAAATTGTGCTCATATAACTGTTTTGGAATGTACCGTTTCAAATTGCTTTGCTTAAAAATATACAAGAAACTAGATTTCTAAAGTATATTTTTCAGTTTTGTCAATGTTTATTAGTTGTTTTGTTATTAATTGTTTTGTATTTTTGTACAAAGAATTATTCTGGTGTCAGTGTAGCAAAAAAATCACAATAAATATCATCAAAAATTAAAGCTTCTTGTTTAATAATAAAGAAGTCAGTATAACATAATATTTTCATTGTGAAATTACATACATACATACATACATACCTCCTGGTATTATTCTACATAGTCCTTATAGCTTTAGTGGCACTTATCGTACCAACAGTGAAATGATGGTGTTGGATGTTTGAGAATGGAAGGGACTGGGAAGGTTTCTTCCAAGTTAGCACTATGCACGTTTACCACAAACATTAAAAAATACTGCATGAGAGCTGCATTGACATCTTTAATGCTGTACACAAAGTGATGACATTCTTTTCTGGATTGTGTCAGAATTTTGACAAAGTGTGGATTGTTCTATTCTACGCCCAAGCGCAAATGACAATCAGAGGTATGGTATCATCTGCTTTCTCCAGCCAAGCAGGAGAAAGTCAAACGGAACGCTTCTGTGCAAAAGACAGGGACCACTGTTTTCTGGGATGATGCCTCATGGTCAAACCAATTTCTGTGAAATCATACTATAAAACGCTGAAGCTATTCAGACGAGCCATTAAAAACCATAGGAAAGACCTCTTGTTTGACAGTATGATCCTAATATACGACAACTTCTGGCTACATATTTGATTAATTTTACACACACATGTACAGTATGCAAACACATGCTTGTTTATGTGTACACACTCACGCTGGTTCGTGGGGCGAAAAAAAGCATTCAAATTTTTTTGCGTGGTAATATCCTGTATATATTGTGGGAAAGTTTCTAGTATTGTTGTGATTATTTTCTCTGGAATGTGCTCTGCCATACCTTTATGAATAGTTTCAGTAAGGACTGAGATTGCTTCGTCAATTAGTGCAGTTGATGTAGAATCTGCATCTAATTGCGGTAAATTTTTGTCAATATAATTTGTAAATGCGGGCCAATTCAAATGGGAATAGTCTTTAATTATTCTAGGGGCAGTAGTTTCAACATTGAGTGGAAATCAATACGTACTGGTAAATTATCAGAAGAAAGATCCTGCTCGACCCTGAGGTTGAAGCCAGTACTGAACTGTTTATTTATTACGATATCAAGCACATCAGGGTGTTGGTTTCGTTGTATCGGCTTATATGTCGGCTCATAACGTGCCATAACCTGATAATTTCGGATGGTTTGGTGCCTTTGCAATAGCACACCATTTGCAGTTCTGGTTCTGGCATTAATGTCCCCGATGGATAGTATTACAGGGCCTACATTATTAATTTTATATATCAAGATCTGCTACTGTAAGTGAGGGCCCTGGTGGGTTATAAATTGATAGCAGTTATGTTTTTGTTTGCCTAATTTAAGTTCAATTCCCACTGCTTCCAGTGTGAGAAAATCTGGAAGTAATATTTCATGATGTACGATTGAGTGGTGAATAAAAATTGCAACTCCATCACCTCTGCGTACATTCTGCGCCCTGTCCCATCTGTATACGGCATAGTCTGGAACAGAGAATCAATTATTTGGTATAAAATGTGTCTCGTTTACTGCCGCGATTTTTACTTTATGCCAAGACAAATAATCAATAAATTCACCCTTTTTATTACTAAACCATGCGCATTCCTGTAGAAAATTGTGTATATGTGTGGATCGGAATTATTTAGTGTAGCTGCATTACAATTGTAGCTTGTATGGTCAACACTCTTGACCATCTTTAGGTGGAGCGTGATTGTCTGTGCAATTTTGTCTTCCTGTGAAAGGCCAGGAGTTGTCCAAATGACAGTCAATTCAATCAATTGCACTACAGACATTAATTTATTCATTAATTGGGGGGTTTGGCTCTGTTCAGCATCGCTGTTAAATGCAACTTAAATCGCGTCTGTTGTGGTGTTGTCCCGTCTCCCATGTCTTTGTGGCTTGTTCCCTGTTTGTATTTCCCTGTTCAGTCTCTATTTTCTCAGAATGAAGGAGAGGAAATTCAGCTTTTGACTGAATATTTGGTCGTGTATCCTGTTAGTGTTTGTTGGATTTGACTTCCAACCTTTGTTTGTGTGTGATGATGTACTTTTGGATCACTTCACACTGTCTCCTGTTTTTTTTTACAAAGTGTACATTGCCACTTTGACGTGTCTTGTTCTTTTAGCTTACAGACTGCTTTTGTGTGATGACCCGCACACAAAGCACAGACTGACTTTAAGTTTCCAGTAATTTTGAGTGTGGCCCAGCGCACAACACCGGCTGCACTGAACTACATCTTCAGTGTGGTTTTTACACAGTTCTATTCAAACTGATATGTAACATAATTTCCGTATTTTTAAAATGTGTAACTCTTTGTGTTGGTGTACTACAGCCCCATAGACTGCAGGTGAGTCAGCTGGTGTTCGAAACTGCCAAACATTCTTTGGTATAAATCCATGAGCAAAAAGGTTTTCCATTAAATATGTTTTGTCTACATTGTGCAGTAGTCCTTTAATAACTAATTTAATTGGCCTCTCATTTTTTCGTGCATGTGTATAGTAGCGAATTTGACTATCATCAAGGAAAAAGCAATATGCCTCGTATTTCTCCCCTCCTACAACTATCCTCAGATGTTGTTTTTTAGTGACTGTAATTTTTGCGAAATAATCTTTGCCAAGTTTATTATGTATTTAACTACTTCAGCTTCGAAATGTCCAAAATATATACTGGTGCAAGTGATGTTTGACATATTTCATGTGTTACTACTTAGCTTGTACTACTCTATCATCTGATGTGTTTGCCTCTCCCAAAGGAGAAAAAGAATAATCAGTTGAAACAGATTCACCAAGCCTGTATCTGTTTGACTACAGCTACTCCATTTTCAGGCCTCTTTTGTACAGGAGCTTTGTGAACCTGCTCACCCAGTGGGCATGAAGCTTGTCCCTGAATGGCCGTGCAGGTAGGAGCGGCCTCTGGTGCGGTGGTGGCAGCTGGAGCTTCGCCCAGGGGGGGGAAATTTTTTGGGCCATTTTTCGTGTTTTTGCACGGTTTTTTGCCTCAGCGCCTGTTTGACTCACTGGGATGAAATCATTCGCGATGGGCGGGAATTCAGTCTCGTTCATAAAATATCCATACCTATTATAGGTCGGAATTGGTTGGGGTCACACTTGTTGTACCCAGTGTAGAAAGAAAGTGTTTCTCGGAGGCTGGGGAGGAGCCTGCTGTTGCCCTGAGGAGGCCTGTGTTTGCAGTGGCTACTGCCAAGCATTAACTCTCGCGTTTTCCCGTATGGCCAGCTTTGACTGTAGCTGGCGCGACTTTTGCTTTTCTTGTGGGAGTCTGCTCCACTTCATTGCCTTGTAGCATTTGCACCCGCTGTAATTTGCGCAATGATTGTCACCGCATTGTGCAGACTTCACATGTGTGCGGTCATTTTGTATACTGCAGCCAGATGCCAGGTGATAACCACAGTATCGGCACTTCGGTAGTGCATTACAGCCTCCAGCCACATGGCCATATCGCTGGCATCTTGAGCACTGAGCAGGCCTTGTGGGATGGTTGTAGTCTTCCACCTTGATAGAAAGTCCAGCGAAGCTTGTGAGGGCCAGGTAGGGCGGTTTGTCAGTGCCATTGGGCAGTTCGACGACTAGTGTATTTATGGCGTGGCGGTTTCTGTCGTGAATGAAGTAAAATCGCATAGCTTAAAACTCCTCCACGAGGAAGTCATAGGGCGTGTCTGCTTGAATTCTGCAGAAAACCAGTTTAACAGGGATCTCTGCCTCTTGCTTCAGCAGGCTGTGTTGGTATCCCAGTTGTTCACTATGCGGACTGCATTGCTGTAGTCCACAATTTAGGAAGTGAAAATGTGAATGCTGTCTGTTCCCATACAAACAGAATTCCATGAAAGTGTCAGATTCGCATCCAGGGCCCTTTTCAATGCTGGGTACGTGTTTTATTTGGTCATGTAGACCAAAAAGGGCGTTATTTGCACCTTTTTCGCTTGTGGGGGCACTGCATTGATATTTTGCGTTTGTGATTAGCTTTATGAGGGCGCATTTGTACCCTGAGGGGGCGCTGATGTAGCCTGAAGGGCTTGCTGGTGGTAGTAATTGCTGCGTGGCATTTTGTCGTTTTTCAGTCATTTCCCTGAGCGCCTCTTCGGGGGATGGGCACTTCAGGGATTGTGATTCTGCATCCATGGCAGCCCAGAGGTCTGCCATGGCTTCGCTTATTATCGGAACCTACAATGAAATGAAATGAGTGGAGGGGAAATTAGAATTTAAACTTAAAACACAAGGGGACCTATGTGAAAGTGTTCCTGCTGAGTACCTACACCTTTGTTGTTGTGGTGTCCACCTTCGTCCAAAAACCGGCACCTCCTGACTTCTCCCCTCTACCAGAAACAAAACTAGGGAGGGCCGGGTGACTAGCACTTTATGTACCTCAAGTAGAAAAATTAATTTTTGTATTTAGTGGGGAACTAAATTTTATACTTTCAATAAATAAGTAGCCTTAAAAAAGGCACGTAACTGATACAACCGCGGTGTTATAGCACTAAAAAGTGCTAAGAAACACAGTTGCACTCAGAGCTCTTTGCAGCAAGTCAGCTGGAACTCCTCGCCCTGCCCCTTCTGGACGCCGCCGATTTATCATCATTGAGGCTAAGCCTCTCAGCGCGGGGGAAGTACAGACCGAGGCCCTTGTCTTCCCAAGCGGTAGTCATTTGAATGGATCAGGGTTAGGGGCAGCTAACCCACCCCGCCCTGATCCCCCATAGTATAGGCACTTTAACCTGGCACGCGCGGCGCTCGCATGTCAGGATTGTGGTTTTGCGACCCAGTATAGCCCCCGGGCCACGGTTGTTCCAATCTTTTTTCTCCCTCATTTTTGCCTACAAAAATAAGGGGAAAGGCGGTGGAGTTCCGTTCCCTACTGGCACGGAATTTTGAAAATTAAAAATGTAGGTCTTTAAAAGTTAGGTAAAATCTATTAAAAAGTTGGTTTTATTAATTTATAAAATATTCCCGTGAAGTTAAGCAAGATGTCAGGAAGAGGCAGAGGAAGCAGGGTCTTCTTCTAGCTATGACGTTAATAAATTGATTTTTTTTTTATTATTATTATTAACTATGTTTGGTGTATGTGTGTGTGAGTGTTTATGTTGTTATTAAATGCTGATATATAAGGTTTTATTTCTGTGGGACAATGGGTTTAAGGTTTGTCGGTGGGCGGGGATTCGTAGTAAAGGAATTTTCTGATTGGCTGTATCTCAGCCGAGGGCGGGGCTTCTGTCTTCCGAGGAGAGAAGGCAGCACAGCGATTTAATTAGCATGTGTTTTGTTATTAAACATGTTAAAAACTAGGGGTACATAATTAGGGATAAAATATTTAATCAGTCAGCTCGATGAGGAAAAGCTAGTGAAGTAGAGAGAGGTGTGTTCGCTGTGAGAGCAGCAGGCGGAGTGATGTGCACGATGCTAGCGCCAGGTAGTTTTGTTAAACTGACTGGATTTTGTCCCGGACCGATCGGAGAATTTCGGCCGGGTGTACGGGTTTAGGAAATGTTAGTTATTATGTGGGAAGCATTTTAGGGCGTTTTATTCTTCTGTTTTTATCGGGTTCGTAGTCTCCTAGCCGTTTAATGGCGGGATTTGAATGCGAGAGTAGTTTATTGTAGTAATTTATATTGCGGTTTAGTAATAGTGTTTTTATAGTTGGAATTTTTAAACGTTCATGTATCGATAGGTTGGTAGTGTAGGGCGCTGCGTTTATTATGATTCTTAAATATTTATTTTGTATGACTTGAAGAGAGTTTAGAAGGAATTTATTTAAGTTCCCCCATACTTCGTTGCCATACAAAAGGGCTGATCTAACTATTGCTGTGTAAGACCCTTCTGGACCTCGTTCCTGGTCTCTTATATATACAAAAATCGTCCCGTGTCAACAGTTCTCTGATATGGTGGGAGGGGGATTCCAACACAGGGGCAAGTCTATGGGTTCCGTAGCGCAGCTTGTTTTCTTACCACCCCTGGTGGAGGCGTAGATATTTTCTTGCGCCTCTGGCTGAGGCTGGTGAGCCGTGATGTTACAAAGCCACAGGGGTGCTGCTATCTCTGGGATTGTTCAGAACTTCTTGGGCGATTAGAGTAGCAAAGTGGAATTCAAATAAATATGATTATATCTTCGTCGGGGTGGCGCTTGCATGCTAATTCTTGAGCGGGCGTAGAAATTCATAATTACACATGTCAATTTAATCGGAGATTGGAAAAGGTCCAAACAAAATGCTATGATTTGGAAAACAGGAGAAACACTGTTATTTTTTAAATATGAAGATATAGGTGCATATTTTGCATGAATAGTAAAGTTGTACCCTTACTTCAGGCGAATATATTGACTGAAATATATGAAGCTATAGGTGCATAAGATATAGATTTCTAAATATGAAGATATAGGTGCATATTTTGCATGAATAGTAAAGTTGTACCCTTACTTCAGGCGAATATATTGACTGAAATATACAGTGTTGACCACATTGTATGACTACAGTGCACTTTTTTATGAAGGGAATTTTTCCTTTTTCCAATAAATGTAATATAATGAACGTCCTTATGTACAATGTGCCTTTGAAAATACACTATCTACCAAAAAGTAATTGGGCATGCGTGAAGATAGGTAATTCAGTACGTCAGTTGACTTGTGTTTCACGGCCTTCGGCGTAGGACCGCTTGTGTTAGTCCGTGGTAGCATGAACACAGAGGCCTATTGTAACATTCTGGATAATGGAATGCTCCCAACATTGTGACGTTTTTACGGAATGGACCCGTGTTACTTCCAGGATGACAATGCCAGGTGCCATGTTTCAAGGGCTACTATGCAGTGGTACGCCGACAACAATGTTCGCCGATTTGACTGGCCCGCACAACAGTATGGTTGCGATTTTGACCACTAAATGTACTGTCTTAACAATCTGTGGAAGGTCATTTAAATAATCCATCAGGAATGTACACACTTCGTTTGGGTCATGTTTACCTTGGGCTTCATGACAACACTAAAACTTTGCAGTATTGTCCTTAAGTTATGTATCCCCAAATACAGAGCAATAGTTTTCTCAGGTAAAACATTTCTTGAACAGGTAGACACAGCAGAGGTAAATTCTGCATATAGTCAAACACAATGCCTACTACATCACCCCTTTCCTGACAAAGTGTTGTAATGGCTTGTAGTTTTCTGGGAATTAAGAAATGTGCAGCTAGGAATAAGAGATTCCGAGACATCTGTGTTAGTAAAATATTAGCTGTGTATTAAAATTTATAAAGCATTCGTAATCGTATTATCATCTTATAGTTTAAACCTTACACAGTTTCAAACATTAATTTAACAGGTCTGTGTCAATAAAAATGTTTCCAGTGCAAAGAACAGTGACGAAAACAGCTAATCTGCTATGAAATAAAAAATTGTAGGCCTATTAACATAGGCAGCATTTTTGTGAATTAGTATAGAAATAGGAGACAAAGGTCATACATCAATAGGTGTGTTTATTTTTTAAGTTGCCCAAGGAAGTGCTTCGGCAAGTTCACAGAAAATGAACAACTACAAATCATTTCAGAGTTATACGATGGAAAAACCAAAAACGAGCAAGATGTGTACCTTTCTGGACTTATAGAATGTCTTCCAATCGCAAGAAGGAGAAATAGGAAAAGGTGCCAGCTTTCATCAAAATTGCTACTTTCAAATATTTTGTTAAGAAAGGTTCAGCAATAATACATGTTTGTCGTAAGGCATTTCTTAACTTACATTCAGTGGTAACAAGGCTGTTCATCACCTTACATCACACTTGGCAAGAGGGAAGTCCCCTAAAGATAACAGAGGAAAGCATCTTAATAGAGGAAATGTTTTTGGAGGTGTTGCGATTGCTGCTATTAATGGCCATATCAAGTCTTTTCTACGCACACACTATACATTACAGTAGAAAACCACTTGTTTACTTGGATGCAGTGTTAACTGTAAAAAAAAACAACCCAGGTTACCTAAGGAGCCATTCTAAACTGTGTCCTTAGATTTAATGGGCCTATATCCCTGAACCCCTACTGACAAGAGATTCTGCAAAACTTGGAAGCACATCTCTTAAGAATGAGTATCTCAGCAGCTGCTACCCTTTTCGCTGCATCGTTGAGAAAATTTTAATTTAGCTTGGCCCCAAGATGGTGTGGTGTATCACTCCCCACCAGGTGCACAAGTTTCGCCAGTGTTTGCCAGTGAACTGTGTCCTGTTATTGGTGAGGAAGGTTTTTAGGTAACCCCAGCAGAGATAGAACTCGGTCTCCAGCGCCCGTGCAATGTTGCTTGCATGTGTGCTGGTAACCGGGTATGCATCTGTCCAACTGGAAAAACTATCACTGATGACCAATGCGACAGAACTGCTTAACCAAGATCCTAAAATGCAGTTTTGCTTTAGGGTGGGTAACAACCACACCCCCTGGGCAGAGCACCTGCCTGCCGCACTATCCACCATCAGGCGGCAGGTGAATCAAGCAACCGGCCAGACACTAGCAGCAATATTGCAGGGCAGAGAACTCACTGTGCCCAGGGAGTACATCGGATGGCAAGTAAGGAGAGCAGGTGAACCAGAGAACTGTGCTGCCAGGCAGCAGAGAAGAGAAGCTGGGCTGGAAGCCGCTTGCGGGACCCAGGATTGCTACATAGCACAGTGGGTTACCGCTACCACACAATTGCACCCCGCCATTTAGCACCCTGCTAGTTAGTATACATCAAAGAGCACAAACTATCAAGCAGTAAGAAGAATTTCTATGCCAGGTTCGCACCGAAATGGAGCGAGCCGCATCAAGTCATCAAACCACTGTGTTACACTATGTACCTCATTCGAGCAGTAGATGGAGGATCGCCACACACAGCGACGACCTCCACCTGGCGGTAGAGACGCCTGGCGTCGCGATGCCCGACCAAGGGGGCATGCAACACCAACCACAAGTAACACTAGTCGTCTTGGGAGGCAAATACAGGAGAATCAGTACTAGAAAGCTATGGAAGAGCCATCTGATGCCTGTTCCTCGCTACAATGCCTGGCATCGAGACAACCATATGGGACATGGGGGGAACAGGAGAGTCTAACGGAAAGCTACCTCAGCCGGGGATCGAACAGAGCACAACAGACAACACTGCAGACCTGGTAGGGTTCGACTGCAGCATCATGATGCCCAGCATCACGATGCCAGGCATCGGAGACGTCGCCAAAGGCGAGCCAGCAGGGACGCCAGTGGAACAGAGCTCCCCACGGGACAGCTTTCTGGACAGCTCAGTCGTGAAGCCTTCAGTGGCACCAACAACAGGGGACTTCACAATGGGGGGAGCGTAACAGGGTTACACAGCACTACACTGGGGCCCTCTCCTCCCCCATCACCAACTTCCACACCATGTCGGCGTCCCCACATAGGCAGCAGTGGGAATGAAACAATGTAAGAA
The DNA here is from genome assembly GCA_029891345.1 of Dryococelus australis. Classification (NCBI taxonomy): domain Eukaryota; kingdom Metazoa; phylum Arthropoda; class Insecta; order Phasmatodea; family Phasmatidae; genus Dryococelus; species Dryococelus australis. The sequence continues at coordinate 91,432,103 of CM056997.1, read as the reverse complement.
TGAAACTCCACCACCCTATGTTGTTCCAAGTGACCACACTGCTTGCACAGCATGGTATGTGTAGCCTGTGGTGGGGACACCCCCTGCCTACACATGCATACCGCAGCACTTCGCCCTCGCCTGTGTCGGAACCCTGGCCCAGCAATAACCAAGGCCAATTCACAGCGACACTGGCCTTACCACCTGAGGCCACGCCTCCTGTTAACCATTGGGGGACTGCGGGGTCAAGTTGTCACCAGAGGAAGGGCTATTTGACATGAACCAGACGGCCCCGTGCTCCTCGTACCCACTTGGGCCACCACAGTCACATAAACTGCACCAGTCACACCGGGTCGCATCAACAGCCGAAGGCCATGAGTGCATAGTGCAGGTTTACTGGAAATTAATCTACACCTTTCTGCCAACAGGCACCGCGTGACTCAAGAGACCATACTACTTTATTTATTACAAGAGGTAACTCTTGTAATAAATTAGTAGGTGTTCCAATATGGTATCATCCCACAGCCGCAACTGTTAGGTAAATGGGCCATGGGTAGTTGCGTCGGAGCAGCAGGTGCCGCTACATAAGACTTAACAGACCCCTCGTGCCCCACAACAGGCTTGCAGGCCAAGTGCAAAGTGCTACTTGCCTAAAAATGTGACTACTTAGTGCCGCATATTTTTAGTAACACAGTGCCAACATCAATTTTGCTCTAATTAACAGTACATGGTTTTATTCATTCTACTTAATGCTTTCGAGCGTGGCATGTCACTCTCGTTTTTAAGGTGGGCTCATCCATCTTCTCAAAAGGTAGCCATTGGGTAACAGCATCGAAAGTGAAATTCTGTGGCGCTCTTCTGACGTCACAGGAAATTAAATGCGTAGGCATGATGTAATCATTGCATATTACGTCTTAGTATTGTAATGTGAAGAGCGATTATTTTCTTTTTCAGTTAAAGACTGACTCAAACAGCACCCATTCTTTTATGGTTCATTTGAGTGTGGTGGCACCCCCCATCAAAGTAACTCCATCAAGTATAACAGACACTTGTTAATTGGTGGGCGTGTCACCAATGTAATCAGGGTAGTTCGTGTTAATTTAGTGTTGTGTCAAATGTATTTCAGTGTTCATCTCGTTTTCACCAGTCAATATTTGACATCGGCTCGAGCACTTTATCGTGGAAACCGACGCCATTTGTGACTTCAACTTGAGCACTCGGGCGGGCTAGCAGCATTAGAAGTTTGCTCCGTGCAAACCCCCTCAGTAGCTTCACGTAGGATCATTAATCACTTAATTTACTATAGACTTAATACTACTGGAACCTTTTTGCTAAAATACAGAGGAGTTGACCTGCTGTTTCCTCACTTCATGACGACTTAGAACTTCACTTAATTCCACATATGACTTAGGTCAGTTTGAACCGCATATGGCCACTGGCAGGTCATGAGTGCCGAGTCCATATCAGTCAGTACACAACACCTCTTGTTATGTAATGATAATATGAAGTAAAATATCTTTATGTCATAAATGTGAGTATTTTCTTCATTGTTCTCCGGAACACATAAATCGCTGCACCTTCTTGCAGCATGCCTAGTGTGCCTATGTGACTTCTTTTCAGCGTGCGAAGAGGCTAAACAACTCCATAAGTGTTAGAAGCAGTCTAACCATGGCTTACAAGACGGCCTTACAGTCTCGTGGTAGGTGAAAAAGTGTGGTGTGTAAACATGCTGGTGAGAGCACGGGTAAAATCAATCAACATCTGACAGGGCATCCAGGGCTCCTCTGGGTCGTCGACCAGCGACCCTCATCATTAGCTCCACTGAGCTATGGCACCGGGCATTTTTCATCAGCTTTGCCCCCTGCCTGAGGTAACTTGTCGGGCAGACCACATCATCTCTGATCCTGGACCTAACCCACCACGTCACTTTGCAAACAACAAATAAGCTAGTACATAAACTCATTTATCAGACATTTTAGAAGATACACTACATGAAATATTACGCTTTTGTGCCGTATCTTGGGAAACTATTCTGCGCCATGACACCGGCTAACAGTCAGCGGCGCTAGAGCCCATGACGGAGCTCACGTGTCACGAGTTCCGCATGTGCACAAAGAGGCCGATAATTTTGAACTTTCCTATAAATGTTAATTTCAGGGTAAAATGTGTTATATTGTCTTTAAAGTGTTTAATATGTCTTAAAATGTTCTAAAGTGTTTGTACTAATCTTAATTGTTTGGTTATGAATATTCAAAGTACTCGCGGCACTGAGATTAAGAACAGTTAATACTCAGGCATGAACGGCATCACAAAGAGACATTAAAATAATACTAAAATTCATAAGAAAATTATAGAAATGTAAAACAATATCTAATTTAATTTGTACCATTTTATTTTCCGTATAAAATATTTCACTCGGCGTGCATAGCACTTCAGCTTATGGGAACTCCGTAGGTGGCCTGGGTAGGTCCGTGCGACGCTTGTATCTGGACAGTCTGTCGAGGAGAGCTGGCGAGGTAAGACACTGTCACGTGCGCACTAAAACTTTTGTTCATTGATGTAGGTTTCCATAGCCAATTTAGTTTGCCAGTTAATCTTTGCTTGTGTACGTTTTTGCCAAACATTTTCCACAGCATTATGATTCCGCTTTACTAATTCTTACGCCCTTGTGGCATTTTTAACGTAATCGAGGAGAAGGGGGAAAAGATGTCGGAGAGGTCACGCGACCCCCGCATTTTGAATCAGACGCCATCTGCCTATGTTTATGGCATTTCATTGTAACTTGTGCATTATTGCTACAAGCAATTTTAAGAGCTTTATTTTTATGTATGTATTTAAGGGTAATTTTCGTGTGGCTAGTGGCTGTCTGCCCTCTACCCTTGTGCATGTTGTTCTTTCACGCACCTCGGTGAGATCATCCATTTAGGCGTCCGCTAGATTAATTACGGGCTGGGGAGCACCCAAGCGGAATTGGCTAGTCATGACCGAGATAATCATTTCATTGGCACGTTGATGTGTATGAACAATATTAATAAAAACAAATATACAGTGAACTCAACTTTTTATTCAGTAGTGACAATATCCTAGCCACATATGTTTATCAATTGTTTATTTCAATGACTTTATTAAAAGTTTAGTATTGCCAACGTGTTTGTAAGTACGCACGGGTGAGAGGGCCACACAGAACACACAACATCCCTGAGAACCCTGAGTCTCAAGAGTGGTGATTGGGAAGCACCGCTGGCGCCCAAATTTCCAGTAAGTATTTGTGTCATCGTTCGTCTCATGTCTCATCCGACAGCGTCAGCCTGATGTGAATAAGTAGCTAAGTTAGTATACAAAGGTCTTACAGGAGATGAGTTTTAATGTTTGTCATCATCATGTAAATTAGGAGAATACATTACAATGTTGTGATAGGCCTATGTGGTATATTTTAATTAACTTGGTGACCTTAAAATCATGAAAACCATGTGATATTAACCTGATCGTAACCATTTTTATAGCACCCAATTACCCCTTGTGACGTACTTTAACACACAAGGAGGTAATTTACTATAACATGCAGAAATTTTCAAAATACACTTTAATATTGGCAAAGAAGCTCTGAGTTTTGTACATGCATGGACATATAAGATTAAGTCCAGAAAATTTATCACACTCTCCAAAATTATCAGTTCATCAAGGAAAAACAGGCTTACAATACCAGAGCCTTATTGTGCAATTAAAATAATACAAAATATCAATTAATCCACTCAGGATCGTTAACAAGTGCGTACAAGGAATATTATTTAATTTTCACTCATGGCGAATATCAATAATTCCGAAATAGTCAATGAGTTTATGCTTCGGCTATTCTTTAAAAAACTATTATATTTGCACTCAGGCTGATGCTCGCTTAAGGCTTTTAAAAACCCTCATTAAAAATAATAACAACTAAAATATATACGTCCACATGGGGCTTTTAAAAGTCTCTGGACAATTATGTATTTCAAAATAGATATCTCGCAAAAGCGATCATGTTTGAGCTTGAGTACGTAAAATGTTGAGAAAAAAACCCAAACACAGGTATATAAGACAATTAAATAAAGTTATATATGTGCAGAAAACAAATACTGAACTATTTAAATTCGTTTTAGCTGAAAATCCTACACTTCCATTGAAATGCAGGAGGGGCATTGAAGATTCCAGCTCAGGGCCGTGGGCGACAAATAATGCTCAATCAAAGCCGTAGCTCACCGACATGGAATTTTCGTACTTCAGAAAAACGGTGCATACCAATATGATAAGTAACCAACACACTATTTCAAAATTCTTTAAATTCAAAACCATTATTTATTCGCTCTAGCCCACGCACTACCGCTTTGCAGGAGTGGCTATGGCAGTCAAACGTTCCCGATCGTCATGCAAGCCTTAAACGATATTAAATTGACTAAAACTATAAATTGCAAGTGGACACTGGGGAAAAACAATTCGTTAACTGCAATAACATACCATTTAGACGGTATCAAACCACTGCTATCAAACCGCATCCTTTACAAATAATTTCCCAGCAAAAGTCCACAAAACTAAACTTCGTCTGTCTGCCATAACTTACCAGTGTAAATTTTGTCAGCCCTTCAGGAAGATAAGTAATTACCGCTGTACATCACGCTCATCTTAAACCCACATGAGTCGCCATCAACTCTATGGTCGCCCCATCGACCAGGCTGTGACTCGTCGCGTCGTCATCAGCACACAATTCGAATCCACATTTAAATAGTAGGCATTTTAGCTGAAGAATAATCCCTTATTCTTGCACATGATTTTATTTCACAATAAAACACTAAGGTAAAATAGCTGTTATTGTTTTGGCCACTGCAGGTGTCACAGTAAGATGTACCTAATTGTGTATATATCATCAAGCAAGTGTTTGAAAAGGCATGAAGCAATCTAATTCTCGCCTCTCCCAGGTACAATTTCATCCCAAATGTAGCAAGAAGCTTCATCAGAAGCAATATCTTGAACAGTCAAATTTAATGAACACAATTACATCTTGTAAGCAAATAAGAAGCTAGCAGGTACTGTTGAAAATCAAACGCAAACACACAATGACCATTGTTTTGTTTGACAAGAGCTTTATCTGTATTCTTGACATTGTATGTATGCTTTGTGTATAGTTAGTTGATATTTGCTTTGTTCACTAGAAAGGTTTGCTATCTGTTTTAGATCCGTCTAGCCGGGCGCCATGTTTGTGACTGTGGTGCTGCCAACCCCGTTGTCTTAACATTCCTTTCTACACAATACACAGCACTACCTACATCATCTTCCCTCTCATCACTTTGGGTTGTCTTTATTGGGCTATTACTCATGATAGTGTGGTGGAATCCTTATCACACCACCCCGCCTGGTGCTCTGTGCTGCCCCTGGATGTGTTTCTGCTGTGTGGTCGTCTGGTTGACCTTCTGGTTGGGCAGGAAACCCTCGAAAGTCCTGCCCATCGTCCTCTTGTCACGTGCCTCCAGTGGTTGTTCTGCACTGCATTCTCCAGGTGCAATCACTGGTCTTCTATAGGTGTGTCGACTCTGTTGTTTGTGATTCGAAGAGCTGCTCTACTTCGCCTAACTCTGGTTCCTTCCTTAGTGATGGCTTCATACGAACGTGACGAGAGTTGCTGTGTTATCGTTCCTGGGGACCATAACTTGCCAGAGGCTTGGGGTGCCGGTTTGATGTAAATTTCGTAGCCTATTATTAGTTCGGGCAAATCTCGAGCTTTCCTGTCATAGTAACTCTTGTACTTCTGTTTCTTCTCCTCGAGTATTTCGTGTAATCGCTTTGGTACTCTAGGTTTTAGAAGCCCAATTGATTTAGGCATCTGTATTCTTGTTCTCCTTGACATAAGTCGTTGCCCTTAAACCTGACGTGTGGATGTTGCACCACTCCAGTAATGTGAGCCATGGGTCTGACTTGGTTTGCAGGTATTTCTTCATGATGTTCTTTGCTATTTTCACATATGCTTCTGCTTCCCCATTTCCCCGTGGGTGATAGGGGGATGAAGTCGAGTGCTGGAAATCCCATGTTCTGGAGAAAGTCTGGAACTCTCACTGGTGAAGCATGTGGCATTAACTGTAATCAATGTTGTCGGAATTCCGAGTCCGGCAAACTGGACCTTCATGACTTTAATGATTGCTGCAGAATCAGTGCTAGGCAGGACATCAATCTCCCAGAAGTACGAATAGTAATCTGTCAGAATCAGGAACTGCTTGTTGTAAACCTGAAAAAACATCTGCTGCTACTCGCTTCCATGGCAAGTCTGGCACCTCATGCATTTGTATATTCTTATGGGGTTGACCAGCTGAAAATTCTTGAAATATTGTACAACTGCTGACCTTCCTCTACATCGTCCTTCACGCATAGCCAGTACAGTGTGTCTCGTACTTTGCGATGACTTGCTTCTAGACACTGATGGCTTGCATGTGCTTTCCGTAGCATTTGTACCCTCATTTCTTGCAGTACCACCAAACGCTCTCCTCTGAAGATTATGCCATCATATACACTTTGCTCATCTCTACAGTGCCAGTATTCCCGTACAACTTCTGGAACATCTGACTTCCTCTCCGGCCATCCCTCCTTAATGATGGTGGCCAAGGCTTGCGACACACCATCTGCTGTTGTGCACAGCTGGATACGGCCTAGTGTCGTGTGAGTCACATTGAGATGCTGGTACATGCTAGTGTTCTGCAGTTGCATAATGAATTCTTGGTCACTGTCATGGACGTGATTGAGGTCTTCCTGCAATGGTGCCCTGCTCAGTGTGTCTGTCAAGTATAGTTCTTTGTCTTTCTTATATTTAACAGTGATTTCATACTGTTGCAGCTTCAAACAAATATACTGCAGGTGTTTGGGGGTTGACAAAAGAGGCTTCTTGAAAATAGTCTCTAGCAGTTGATGATCGGTGTGTACTACTATATTTGTTCGACCACATAATTAGTGATGGAAGTGGTTGCAGCTTAAGAAAATTGCGAGTGCTTCCTTCTCTATCTGCGCCCAATTGCATTCCGTTTTTGTTAGGCATCTTGATGAATAACTTACTGGTTGTCTGTTGTGCAAGAAGGCAGCGCCTAATCCACTCTTGCTCGCATCCATTTGTAATTCCACTGGTTCCCGTGGGACATAATATCGTAGCACTGGTGTGGTACTGACTGCTGTTTTGACGTTCACAAAGGCCTGCTGCTGGGCAGAGTCCCATGCCCAAGTTGTGTCCTGGTGTTTAAGTTGTCGCAGGGGTTCTGAGAGTGTGGCTAATGACAGAAAAAACTTTGCCTAATAATTAACCATTCCCAGGAAACGCTGCAGATCTTTCACTGTGATTGGTGGCTGCATGTCTTGGATTGCCTGCACTTTATGTGGGCCTGCTTTGAGACTATCTGCACTTAGCAGATGGCCCATGTAAGTCACTTGGCTTTCGTGTAGTCTAAGTATTTCTGGGATGAATTTAAGAATACTCGCCTGTGCTCTTTCTAGCAGCCATTCGAGGCCCTGATCATGCTCTACTCTTGCTGCTAGTTCAGAATGCCCTCTACCATACACCAATATGTCATCAGAAATCACTGTAACCCCGTTTAGTCCTCGCAGTATTTCCATCAGTGCCCTTTGGAAATCCTCCAGTACTGTCGACAGTCCAAAGGGATATCGGAGCCACTTGTATCACTCGCCATCTGATCCCCAAAATGTTGTCAGTCTGCTGCTGGCTTCATCCAGTTGCATATGCCAGAATCCTCGCTTTACATATAGAACCGAAGATACTTATGCATCTGTCAGTTCTGGCAGGATCTCTTCAACTGTATTAATTACAAATTGCACTCATCTCAAAACTTTATTTACTTCATGTGGGTCCTAGCACATTCTCAGTTACCCATAGTTAATTACGAGCACCAAGTTGCTATTCCATTATGTTGGTTTCTATATTTGTTTCACTCTCTTGTCATTGATCATTTCTGTCAACTTTTCCTTTACTTTGGGCAGGAGTACTATTGGATACCGGCGAGGAGGCTGCTGCACTGGCTTGGCACTGGTATCTATTGCGACAGAGCTGTACACATACCTTTACAAGGCCTATTGCTTGACAACTTTCTGCCGATATTAATGGTTGATCTAACATTACATGTTCCCTGCCGACGATTACTGTGTAATCCTTGAAACTCATTACATCACATGTGGCCCCTGTATCCAACCGTACTTATATCACGCGCCCCTGGTCCTCCTTTCCAAGTCTGTAATCCATCTCTTTTTGGTGTTAGTACTTAAATGCAACAACTGTTCCTCTTGATCAGTCCGTAGCTCTCCCAGTGTTTCTCTTACTGCCCCCTATATTGGTCGTTCATATAGGCGACATATATTCCCATCTTGTCGGTTCTCTTGTTGCTTGCAAACCGAGACAAAGTGATTCAGTCTGTTGCACACACGAACCTTTTGCCATAGGCCGGGCAAAGTTCCTTCTTGCATAGATGGCTTACGCCACAGTAAAAACACTGGGTAATCCTAATGCCTTGCCCTCGGGGCTGCACTCTGTCTTTCTTCTCCTTTGTTTTCTTATGTTTGCCGGTTGTCCAGTTCACCACCTCTTCTGTTGTGTGGGGCGTTTCCATTTGTTGCAACTGGTAGTTGGTAGCTGCACGTACCCTGCATATGTCAATGGCCTTTTGCAAGGTGAGCGTCAAATAGCAATTGCCATCATAAACGGTGATATGCCACTCCTACCACAATCTTATCTCGGAGCATCTCCGCTACTAACGCCCAATATTCTCATGTGGCACTTAGTGCTCGTGCCCTACAAGTATGTACACGTCACAATGTAAACATTGGGATAAAACTTACGTAGCACACGTGTTGGAGCACACAATTAAATAACCTGCCCTAAATGCTAAATAAAAATAAGCACTCAATAATTAAAATAAACCCTGATTTAATATACACTACTTTACACACACACTGAATCACTGCATTGATGCGCTCTGCATGCATGAGTGGAACATGCGCTGAGGCGTATTGCTGCTTTCTGGTGGCTGCTCGGCGAACTATCGTGGTGGGTGCTGATGACGTGGTGGACGGAATAGGCAGGATGCGTGGCAACGTCAATGTCAAGGGTTAAGATAATGCGATTGCTGATTGCCTGCCAAGAATGTACGACAGCTCAGATTTTGATCGTAGCTAAATTAGTTGCTGAGTTAAATAGCGTTAGTGATGAAGGTAACCGTGAAGAATGTTGCATTTTGATCCAAACGATGCCGGAGTCCACTGATTTTCATAAATGGCAAAGCGAAGATAAGGAATGTGATAAGATAAAGGAAAACCTTTCGCAGGGGATAGTTTCGAAGTATCGTTTAGATAAAGATCTCATTTATTTTGTTGGTCATTTTAAAAATAAAGAAAGAATATTGTTCCACGGAAAGCGAGGGATCTGATTTCGTAATACTTCCACAGTTCTGCCAGAGGTGCGCATATGGGCAAGATGAAAACAAAAGCTCTAATAAAAAAATGTTTTTTTTTTGGCCATACATGAGCCGTGAAATTGATTTGCATGTAAGTGAATGTAGAGAACGCCAATTAGCTAAACAGCCTTTAAAATTACAAAATTGGCGCTTATTCAGTCAAACTTTCTAAGAGGTCGAGGGAAAAAGAATTTAGGGATATGTATGGTCCTCTCTCTAGAGTCAAGGAAGGGAACAATATCGTTTTAATTCTGGTTGACGGCTCTAGTAAATTTATTTTCGTGATCGCATTGTGTGATATGAAGGCTAGGAATATTGTAAAAGTTTTAGCAAACAAAATATGGAAAATATTTGGAGACCCGGAACAAATAATCTCTGACAATGCTAGCTATTTTAATTCAAGAATAGTTCAGTATATGTGCTTTGAATGAGGCATTTGGCATATTAATACGAGTCCCTACTATCCATGTCCTAATATTGTAGAAAGGGTGAACAAAAACATTAAAGTTGCTCTTAGCATTGTCCATAATGCTGATCATAGAAGTTGGAGCCAAAATCTCCCAGAACTGTGCTTGGCATTTAATTCTGTTCCTCACAGCGCGATAGGTTTTTCTCTAAGCAAAGTTTTTTTAGGACTCGAATTGCCATTACTTCTGCTCAATGTGTGGAGTATTTCCCCGGAAAAAAATAGCTGTAATTAATATAAGGAATTAGAGGGTAGTGGCAAAAAAATTGTCTGAATTTAGAAATGGCTAGGAAAATGGTAGCGAAAAAATACAATAGTGATAGGTTGGATAACCCTTATAAAGTCGGTGAGTTAGTGGTCTGTAGACATTATGTCCAGAGCAAGTAAGTTGAAAATTTTTCTGCCAAGCTAGCAATGCCTTTCCAGGGACCGTTCAAGATTTTGAATTTTTGGGGGCCTGTAACAGTTCTGTTGGGTGATCCATTGAATGACTTTTTGTAAAAAAGGTCCAACTTTCTCAAATCAAGCGATATTGCTCCGCTGAGCTAAGAAAGACTGATGTGATGACGTGGTTTGTTGCTACAGTGAGTTGAGAGAGTGAAAAGTGTACTGGGATGTGCTTAGTTTTTCTGATGTTAGTTGAGATTTTTATCTTTGTGTATGTGTAATTTTCTCTCTTCTGCCTTTTTTTCTTCCATGATCTTGTTGATCTATTATATATGTTGGGGGCTAAATGTTTTTAATGGTGTACTATCTGTTGGCATCCCAGTCACAATATTGGCATGGTGAACGCGTAGTTTATCTTTTTGCACTGAATAAGTCAGTGTGACAATGATAGTGTTTTTAAGCATTTAGTTATTTGGTTTGTCTGTCCTAAAGTGTTTTAAAAAGGGGGGTAATTGTGAATACCAGATCTTCACAGTGAGTTTGTTGTCTGGTTGTAAGAAGCTTAGGTTGATAGTAAACTATTGATCTGGTGTTTGGCCTTCGTAGTAACATTTTATATTGTATACTCTCTTTTTAATAGACCAGTGTATTCTAGTATTTTTATTATATTGTATTGAGAGTTATTTATTTAATGATGCATGTATTATTATTTATTATTAATAATGGCCAGTTTGAGTAACTTGTAACTTTTATTATTGTTCGTATATATGTGTATATTGTTCCGGGAGTCGCCGCTTGGTGCTTGCGGCGTGCATGGCTAATGACGTGTTAGGTCGGTTTAGGACAGAGAGTTGTAACCTGGCATCCGTCCTTAGCAGACGTGTGTGAGCCAGCGGTATGTGTTGCATTGGTGCGCGGTGCGATGTTTAATGAATGTGCCGGCCGAGCGTATAAAAGTGGCTAGCAGCCGAGGCGTGCATGGGCGGTCTAAGCAGGGACAGTGTTAAAGTTTGAGATACAATTTATTCCTGTGGTTTGTGATGGAAAACTACAAAGAATTACCTGAAGTTGAAAGTTATTCGCTTCCTTTTTCCAGCACGTGAAGGAAGTGACGTTCTTACGACGAACCATTTAGAAAATAAAATGAAGCACGAGTTGCCAACTCCCACTGGGTAATGTCGTGGAAAAGAAATTCTTTTGCAGACCTTGATGTAGGTACATACATACTTGCAGAGACGCTGCAGGCACCGTGCTGGTAAAGTGCGTAAGGGAAGCTGTTTCGCTTTCCTTTACCTTCCTCCGTTGTTTTCTGCATCGCCGTGAGCGCTGTGCACATTGTCTGCCGGCGAGTGATGTTCGCGACTGACGCCTTAGGCCATGTCCGAACTGACAAATTCATTATTTTGTAATTTTACATTTCGTAAGTTTCAATTCGGACGTTATCGACAGTCACTTGTTGAGCAGTTGCGGAAACACATTTTTTAATTAACATTGAAGAATATTTTTATCTTAATTTAATGCTTAAAACAGAAGTAATATTTCTACAGTAATCACTGCAACGCTGCGAATATGTTAATAAATAATCAAATAATAAATTATGCAATAACGACTTAAAAATTTTTGTTGCGAAATGTAGGTATAAACAAAGCACAGCACTTGCTTGCATTTTATTTACGCACTTGCACATGTGTTCTGAAGGCGAAAACCAGCATGGCGCTGATTTTGTCAATTTTTATTGTTTGCTAAAATCCGCTAGATACAAAATACGAAATACCAAACTACCAAATAGGTCACCATTGTTGTATACCAAATCGGGTCCACGTCATCATTTTGTCGACTCAGAGTGTGACATGAAAACATTGACATAATACGTGAAGTAAAATCTATAACGCATGGCCGAAATAATAATTCATGTGAAGTATGAATGATTCTTGCAATGGGGATAAATGACCATCTGTACTTATTATTTTGAACCCAAGCAATTTCAAAACTTTGTTGCAGTTGCAGAAAACCTCCAGTGTAAAGAAAAGCTTAGACACAGAACAATAAAGCAAATATTTTAATAGGTCATGATGTCGCTTACCCCTGGTGTAAGAATTATTCGAAGCTCACTCCCCAGTGTGATGCTATGCAGAAACGCATTTGGGCCTATGCAGGATTATCCAGCCTTCTGGTGGTGGTTGGGGGGGGGGGGGGGTATTTTTATGGCCGGTATTTTCTGTACAGCTCCACAAAATATAAGTAGAAATTGGTATTTTTAATTTTTAAGAATAATTACGGGATTCAATATGTGAAATTTGTAATACAGAAGTATTTTCCTAGACTAAGATTTCTACATTTTTGAAGTTGATGCACACACTCGTCGCCCCCCCCCCCCCCCATATAAAAATACCCTGAGTGTGGAAGATCAAGTTCCATGATATGGTGTTCAATATACGCTATTTTAATTTAAACTGCCGCCTGTCTCACTTTTAGATCTTCCCAATTTCATTTGAGTTTAAAAATATATATATATAAAAACTGCAAGCCAGGGTACAAAAATAAAAGCTTTAGAAAAGGTTTTTAAAAATTGTGTAAAATTAAATTTGAAAAATGATGTGATTTATTTGATTGCGATACACTGTTTGATTTTCCTTCGATTATGTTTTATTTCTTCTTGCGTCTAGGAATGTTTAAGACGAAATAAGTTATTTATCTGTTTAAACTGTTTTAAAGAAGAAGAAAAAATTATATGATAACTTTAATAATCGTCAAACCTAAAAACATGCTAATTGTCGTTGTTGGAATACATAAATCTTAAGATATATCAAGGAATCTGACACTATTTCTAAACTTACAAATGAATAGTGCTTATTAAACAAAGCATTAAATATTTTAATATGATTAGAAAATTACTGTTTTCCAAAGTTATGTATTTTTATTTTGGGAAAAGAATTTATCAAAGAAAATAAGTTCGATTATTTCTGCTTTTTAATCTTGTAACTAATGTGACGTACTTATGTTAATGTCACTTGCTCAAATTTACTCATGCATCTGAAAAGTTATTAGCGTTAAAGTAACGTCCCGTTTTTAACGAAATAGTAATGCAGTCTATGATTACTTCTTTGCGGCTTATTAAAATACCATAGCAATAATTATATATTTAGTTTTTATTATTTTGCTACATAGCTCTCTTGTCACTTCAGGACGAAGAAAGTGACAAATGTAGAGTATGAGAATGGTGACAGTAACAGCAAGACAACCAGCTGGGCGACATAAATAACACGAAGCTGCTTATTTTTGTCATATAAGTTTTTGTACGAAGGCAAGTATTAAAATAAGCGATATTAAAACCGCGAGTTGTAGGTCACTAGTGCAGAAGTTAAGGGTAATCCACTATGGAAAAATATATTGTTACATGGGACGCCTGAAGGGCGTTACCTTAGTTCGTGAGGGATGGAGGTCTTAATAAAAAGAAAATAACTAAATTCAATAATTAAATTTTTCGTCAATACTACAAACAGTCAAACATCTGTTATTTAGCAGTCTGAGCATCCTATTAACTCTTATTTATCTCACTGAGCGCAATATTGAATTACTATCTCCATTTCAATTTAAATCTTTATCACAGTCTTTACTCTTGCTAATGTCCATTAAACTGCTCCAATTATTTCCACACGTTTAGTTAAAACTCTCTATTTCCATCGTCCCGAATATATTTTACTCACGCATCCAGTCCACAGACACGCAGAACAGTCCTACTCTTCGCTGCACACAAGCTCGCCGACACACTCTCGCAGATCGCTGCAGTCATCCTTCGCCGCTCCGGCATCGCCCAAGGTCGCACGAGACGCCTAACTATCGGCTCTTAATCACTCCCTCCTCAGAAGCCCGGACGTGGTATTTATACTTGAGGTAGGTACCGCCTAGAACGTTCTCGGCAATCCAAGTTGTTCTGGGATAGGTAATGGTGATAACGATGACATTTCTGTGTGATAAGTGGAGAAATATGAGCTTATCAGGGTCAGCGAGGTGAGAGCTGCTATAAGTTTATCGGCATTTGTGGCGGCGTCCTTTGTGATAGGACGCTCGCTTCGTCTAACAGTACAAACCTGACCTCCAGCTCCAGTATACACTACCAATCTTTTTATTTAACAGTGAGCGGAATATTTAATATATATTTCAACTCTAATTAACTTCGTCCTTAATGTCTCTGGTTACAATCAATTATCTCATACTCATCATTAACACGTGTTCAGTCTATATGTCGCCATCATTTGCAATGTTTTCCACTCACGCGCCCAGTCCAATGGTCGAGCCGGCCAGCCACACCCTTCACTGCTTGATACTCGCAGTCGCAGGTTTCCCTTCCGCTGGTCACTTCTTTCGCCGCTCGTTCTTCTATCACTCTAAACTCAGCCACTCATCCATTCAACTTCAACTCCCGGCCGGGAGGCCCGTCGCACAATTTATACTCTGCTGGCCTTGACCTGGAAAGTTCGGCACACCCCAAGTCATGGGGACAGAATCTAGGGCAATAAATAACTAGAACATTCCTGAGATAGACGCAGGAACTCAATACAATCATCGCAAAAATAATTATCGCATCGGCTTGCTTTCTGTAACAGATACGCAGCCACTGGTCTATCGCTCACATGTCATTCAAAACAATCCGTTGACTTTCTACTACCGCTATCATATAACTGTTGTCCATTTCTATTCGCTTGAGCGGAATGCGAAGCAGCGAGCACGTAACAATACATTTCCGTACAAATATTTGCTTGCGTTTAAGATATTGAACACAGCTATAAAATTTTGTTTGATTATGCTTACTTGTTATTATGTGTAGAAACACTTAGGGACATATAAATATTTTTCACTTGAATATACAGTACTGTGGTTCATCGGTTTGATGTAACTGTGACCTCGGAAAGCCGGTGTTGTTCCTTGGACGCAAAGTACAAAGCTCACGATCGTCGCCAGTTTAGATGCTGATAACAACCAAGATGCTGGTTACTTTCTTTATCATCAGAGTAACCGCAGTCTTGAACACCACGAGAAACAGCATTAACCTTCACGATATAACTAAAATAATCGGGTTTTGGGTAATACTGGGAATGCAATTTATAAAGTGTGCCAAAGGGAATATTGTACACACCATGAAAAAGGAAAAAACAATGGACTTCTTGTTTGAATTTTATTTAACTTAATAAATGTGTATACAAAAATATAAACAAATCGGCCATCTTTTAAAGTATTTCTATATTCTTCCAATACAAGTGACTTTGACTTTTTGATTTTTTAAATATTTACTTTTAATAAACAGGTATAAAATGCCATAATAACAAGGAACTTTACATAATTGTTGACCTTATCACTAGTCTACAGTTTGTACGATCTATCCTAGTATTAATAAATTGCTGCAAATAAAAATATATTACTTTCATTGTGCAGTATTTTGCTGAAGTGTAAATTCTGTTTGCCTAGGGCTCTGAGAGGTTGTTGTTTATAAGAGATGAATTTACTCGAATCTATAAAATTAATTTGTTATTGTATTTCCTTGATTTAAACATATTTTATGTTCTTACACTTTTGTTAAGTCATTTAGAAAAATAAAAATAAATTAAAATGGTGACGAGTGTCCGAAGTAAGAAAAAAGATAATAATTCATACCATAAGTAAGATTCGTTTAACAATGTGTGACACGGCGCAACATAGCATACTCCTTCAGAAATAATTTTCATTATAATATTTCATAAGTGGGGTTTACGTGATCTTTTGTTGGAATTCTGTTAATCCAAAACATTTAGATTAGATACAGTATGAGGCAGCTAAAATGTTGCGTTCTTATCACCAAAAGTTGGCAATAATACATAAGCAGAAGGTAGATAATATTTATTTTAATGTTAGTGATAGGTTAGTTGCTGAAGCTCATTTTCTCAGTTCTAAAGTAGCTAGTTTCAGCGCTAAGCTGGCCTCGAAGTAAATCAGGCCCTTCATTATTAGGAGGTTCTTATTTCCAGTTACTGCGTTATTGGAGAAAAACATAATCCCAACGAGAAAAATAAGGCCCACGTGTCTCAATTGAAACTTCTTAATAGTGTAAATTGTACCAGTGTCTTATGCTTTTATGAGAGTGCCAAGCTCCTTTCACTATTTTTATGATTCATACTCATTAGTATTACGTGTTTTTATTTGTGTATTAGTTGTAAAAGAGAGACAAGTGGAGAAATTCGAGAAAATTAAATCAGGTTGATGGAGGAAACAGGCGTATATTTAGGCGTCTGGATGATGAGAGCCTGATTCTTTTGATAGAAGATTAGAAGGAGTGGCTCTTTTCTGAGTAAAGAATTCCAATTTTATTAAGTGCAGTAATTGATACTGGCAGTTGAGTCCGGAGCTAGTGAGTTTTTTTCTCTCACCTGTTTGGCAGTGTCGACCCATGGCTGGAGTATCACAGGAGGAAGATCAGCTGGTCCATGGATGCTATTCCAAGGATTGCCCTTTCGAGGGTTCGCCAGGACTGGTCACCCTGGCGGATTTCTGTGGTACCAGGACACTGTCCTCATCTTTTTATATGTATGCACCAGCTTCAGGGGTGGAGTATGAGATGCCCGACCATCTCATTTAACCGACTGGACTGAGAAAGTTTCTGCACGTGCACACCCATCCTGCAATAAATTCCTGATGGCAAAAACATTTTTAACTAGACGTTGCTCCCTACCTTTGAAGACATAGGAAGTTCTGCTAATCTGGCCTGGGTGAGGCCAGCCTGGTACGAGTGTGCAGTTGCCCGACGTAGCAGCGATCATCGCCGACAAATGTAATCCCGGTGATGTCCGATAGCATGGCGTCACACGTGTCTGGCTTGTTCCGCGCTCGGCGAACGAATGAGGCGCTGCATATGCTATGCGCTTTCCCGAATGCAAACACGTGACGCGTGACATCACGCGCTCTCAGTGGCTCCTCGCCTATCTACCCAGCTTCGTTGCAAGTCCCGGAGAATACATCGCTCTTGTAGGCAATAAACTGTCGTCAGTGCTATACGCCTGCGCCAAGACGGATTATTCAAAAGTTATTGGTCAGTATTTAATAAATAACGAAAAAACCCACCCTTTGCTGTTGCGAGATTTTCGTCCCAGAAGGAAGGGAATGGGGAGGGTGGTGAAATTAGGGTTTATAAACCCGGACTGGGGCCAGTTTCGGTGTTAATTGGCTCCCGTCAGGCAAACTGGAAAGAAATACTAGATAGGCTAAGTGGACACTTCAGGTCTGTTTAGCATAGAGCTTTATATATATATATATATATATATATATATATATATATATATATATATATATATAGTAGAAATAGCTTGTAATTGAACACTGTTGGTAGAAAGATACATACTTGGTAGCATTTTCTCTAATGGCAATTTTTTTGCTGCCACGTATAAATAAAAAAAAGTTTTATGTCCAGCTGGAGCAGAGTTGTAGTAAATTTAATGACATTTGTCTCTTAGAAAGTGTCCTTTGCTATGTCATTTTGAGACAATATTTTTATATGCTTGTATACTCTAATCACATGTGTGTGAATGTGAACTTTTACTGTTGTGTACCTTCTTGCTGATTAATGCACGGAGGACGCAGGTAGTGCTACCTTTCTCCCAGACATTCAGCAAGATTTCAATCTACAGTGTGAACGGCGCTGCTGTGATAAGGCAATTCTACACTGGGGGGAAGGGGGGGGGGGCGAAGCCAAGCTGGATTATGTTAGTTACACTGAGTTACCAAGTACGATTTCTGGCTCGTCGTCTGGTCTAAACTGGTTTAGTCTAATACCGAGCGAAGCAGAGCACCACTTAACACACACGGTACTCACATTATTGAAAACTCAGCTTCGATTCCTGGTCCAGCGACCCTGATTTCTGTTTCCAGTGGTTTTCCGCTGTCACGCCAGGCGAATGAATGCTTGTATGTACACGACTGCTTCCATTCCCGGTACTTATAGTCCGTGTCAGTGGTAGAAAGACCAATAGCACAGAACTTGCTGTTGACGAGTTATACAGAAATGTACGTAAAGCTAAGCCTTCGTTGCTTATCGTAGCATATATTTAATCAACATGCATTCATCCTAAAAAGTCTCGCTGAACCTGTCTTTAGATTATTTGGCTTTCAAGTTAAAGACACCTAAACTTCGGGTGGCGTGCCTAAAAGCCATTTAACTTACAATAATTCGGCATAAGAAATATTTAGTCTGAGGCGTTTTCTTAATCGCTTAACCCACATGCCCACAGGCCCTTTGATGTGTCTCAAAGCGTTTAACATAAATAATTTTACCTGATGGCTATTCTATTTTAGGCTGAACGACTTTTTTTTAAATTATTTATTTATTTATTTTATAATCAGAGTAGTCTCTTTTACAAGTGAACTGTGGATTGAAATCCTGTGTCGAGTTCAGGGTAGGGCTTTTATAAACCTTCTCGAACTCTTTGGACCATCAAAGGAGGATATCACGACCGCAAAAATCAATGCAACTACTGATATCGCTGAGTTGCACACCGGTGGTTTTGTTTTCCTTAGTTCAGCTCTCAAACGATAATTCTAAAACTTATTGTCTCGAGCGTTCGCTGTTCAAAGCGCCTAGAGCGTGGACATTGCAGAGACTTTAATCAAAATTACTCTGTGAAATTTAATTATTAGCAGTGCTGTGACTCTGGTGTATTGCAGGTGGTGGGGTGTGTGATTGGCCGTAGCTCAGAAGTGACTGTGCCACCCAAACACTGTCTCGAACAGTTGTCAGTTTATGAAACGTGCTGCTGTGAGTTGTCTGAACTCTCTTCCTTTTGTTGGTAATATTTTTCTAGTTAAGTTAAATATGTTTTACATTTGTTTCAACCGAGTTCTTTTCTTTTACAATCCATTCTGTTTGTTGATCGTGTTGGATGTTTATGTAGATGTTGGTAAATCTGCTAGACTCGACAAGAGAGACTTGACGTTATTAGATTGAATTTGTATATTGTAGCGTCGTGGACGATGTTGAAATTTTATTGGTCCTGCTTTTGTGTACTTGGAGATCCTACCTTGGTCATGATGAAAGTTTTATTTTGTTTTTCTTGTTGTTATCTTTGTTTTGTTATTTTTGTTACAAATAGTTCATTTTCGATTTTTGATTTTTACTCATATAGAGGTAATTTTTTAACTGGAAAACTTAAATATAATATTTTTTTGGTAACTATTTTATCCATTTCTCGTTTTTCAATTAGTTTTTGATACAGGATGTACCACAATAAAAAACTATTCGATTTGTTTATTACAACAACGTATTTGCAACACCAAAAATTGTCATACAAAAAAGTACAGTATTTAGCGTGCGGGTATGCTTCCACCAGCCCGAATACTGGTGGAACCAAAGGCAACGGCGTGTGGATGGTAACCAGCTAAGGCGATTAGACAGTACGACTACAGTGGTTCGCGTGCGATCTTCTGTGGTATAGGGTAAGCCAGGCCCACCTGCCACCTAGAAAATTCCAAAGGTCGGTTTCGATTGGCCAAACTGAATCTCCAAATTGGAGTCAGTCGGCAACAGTGACTTCACAGCGGAAGCATGGCAAGCGTGAAGAATGGAAATTATTTGTGGACAGTTTCAGAGGGTATGTGACCACCATTCACATCCATGCGAATTTTATCTTTAAAAACAGCTGCTGTCCATGGTTTACTCATGTGGGCAGTATCATTCGTGATCCCCCAAGAGACAAATCAGGAGTTGTGAGATACGGCAACCTCAGAATGTTCCCATTCCGAGTCATTAAACGACCTGGAAACATATTTTGAATCAGTGCCATGATTTGTTTTGCATTATGCGAGTTTGCTCCATCGTGCTGGAACCGCGCACCATTACCTATTTTCCACATTAGGAACGACTCCGGAAACGTGAACAAGGTGTGAAGCTTACGTCCGCCACTCAAAGCTTCAGCCAGTCCGCCATATTTATTCTCAGAAATGACAAGGAGCAACAAGTGATGTGCCTTGTAACAGATAAGAGGTTTAAAAGATAGACATCTGGACTTCGAGATAAAATTGACCTGTTTGGTACAATTATTACTTGGGCCCTCTTGAATGAGTCTACAATCAGTGCCTCTAGATACCTCTATGTCCTTAAGAGGTTTTAGTTAGTATTCAACTCAACTATATGGCACGCTAATAACACAAAATGCAAATTCGGGATTAGTTTTGCTCTTATTGACCGGATTTATAATCCCACACCATACGCTAACTTGTTGCTCATGGCGAGATATTTATATGTATTGTTCTGGATGTTCCTTGTCATAATGGTACAGTTACGAGTTTCAACAAATCTTGGGACGTGGAAGTGAACTTCGTTACTCTTTAATAAATTTCCTGAGGAAATATGGTTGTCCTGCCAACAAGGTTACTCATCTATAAATTTAAGTGTTTTACGCAGGTCGATAGGTATTCCTTTTTGGGCAGTTTAATTATGTTGAAATAATGCGCAAGTCAGTTACTAAGATCTTTGTAAAGAAGTTTATTGTATTCCAAGATTTTGATAACAACGGTGAGGAGATATCTGGAGATTGTTTGTTACTAATGTACGGCAATTTTTGATATTCTCTGCATTCAGAGACAGTTTTAGAAGTACAAATCGCAGTATTTCAGTAAGTTTAACTATGACACAAAACTGTGTTTGGAGGTGGGAGTGCGAATTTTGAACTGTAGTCTGCGTGCTCTCTGGTCTCGCGCAATTCTGTGTCCGTGGTTGAAGTATGGTTCATAACATTAGAAACACAGTCTTGATCGCTCCGTTTGGACCACTTTCTGCAAAAAGGAACCGACGCACGAAACACTAAACGGAGAAATTATCTTCAAATTTGTAGTTTTATAAATAATTTATAGGTTAGAGTTGAGTTTCATATTGACTACTACTACTACTACTCTTACAATTTCCATACATTTTTATATCCAAATTTCGGTGATTAATGATTATAATCATTACTCACCGAAAAATAAAAAGAATTATTTTTATCAATAAATCCTGTGAGTTGGTTCCTTTATGCAGAATGGACAGTTTGTAATGTGTTCTATTCGGAGATCCAATCCACATTTTTAGTAAAGTGGTTCATTCATCTAATAGAATATATTATATTTTCGAATAAGAATATATATAATTATACAAACATATTTTATTAAATAAAGGGGAAAAACTTTTCTGCATATTTCTATGCTGTTAGACCTACAACTACTAAAACAAAAAAGTAAAATAGATTAATTAGTTGTCTCTAGTATAAACGCTTAACTATGTGCTACACAATTCCACATCAAAATTCGGAACGCCTGAGATGCTATCAATACCATCCTTCATGTGTGCAGCTCAGAAGTAAAACAGTATTCAACATAAAGTAACCACAACTCGTGTTTTCATTTTGCAGATTTCAACTACGTCAAATAACTTTCAGTCAGTATTTTATAGCAATGCACAATTGGTAGCATAATGTGGTTTAAGGTTATTGTTCAAATTAAATATGAATGGGATATGAAAAATCCATTCACTTGGTTGACTTAGGGAGGGCTATGTTGTTAACAACATTATCTCATTTAGAATTCTCTTTAGAACGTACGTTATCCTTATTTTTATGGCACGTATATTGAAGATTAATTGAGCACTCTTAAAATTAACTGTGAAAATGGTTACTATTCTTAAAGCCTATTCACGATAAAGTGAGGGATTATGAAATCAACCTTAGAGATATGTCACTGCCCCTACCTACATATATTTTAACGGGCGTACTGAGTGACATGTGCCCAGTTACGTTGGTAACGAAGGATGAAAAGTAATTCCATATCGTAACGTCGAATAAAAAGTGTCAGGTAACAATTCGTGATAACTTAAATTATTTCTTTCTCTTTCCGCTTTTTTTAATGCATAGAAGTGTCAAGTTGATCAGATTTTAAAAACATTTACTTTCTTAATAATTTTACATTTTTTCTTGACCGACACGTGAATAAAGTGCTGAGGCAATGTTAATTTTGCATAATGTAGAAGAATACACAATTTGCATACAAGTAGATCTTAAGCAGAACTTTCAAAAGTGCTCATTTTACCGTGAACAACCTGTATCTGCGTACATTTTAATCGGCCAGCGCACTGTGAAGTTGGTAATGGCGGAGGGAAAGTAGTACCCTGTTTTAATAT
This sequence comes from Dryococelus australis, assembly GCA_029891345.1. Classification (NCBI taxonomy): domain Eukaryota; kingdom Metazoa; phylum Arthropoda; class Insecta; order Phasmatodea; family Phasmatidae; genus Dryococelus; species Dryococelus australis. Next base: position 91,409,635 of record CM056997.1, on the reverse strand, counting down.
TTGATTATAGTGTTAAGTAACAATTTGTCATTACTGAGATTATTTCATTGTGTTTCCGTTTTTGCGCTATTAGTGTAAGAGTTAGCACATTTTTAATGAATTTACAATTTAACTTGTAGGACAAATAATTAATGTGGTCAGGTCCACGTCAATGTTAATTTTACATATTGCGGAAAAATGCACTGTGTACAGCTAGATCTTAAGCAGGGCTTTGAAATATGCTCTGTTTTCCTCGAACATTTTATAATTTCTAAAATCCTTTTCAGCAAGTTTCGTGTCACTTGTGTGCTTGCTTATTTCTTTCTGTCAGATAGCTTCAGTATATCGAATTCTATTTGGTAGTCGGTTTTCGTTGAAAAAGGTTTGTATGTGTATCTATACATTTATATATTATTTAAATTTTTTTCAGTGGCATATCTATCAATCCCTCAGATTCCACCACAACTTTCCAATGCCGCTCCCTTACCCCCCCCCCCTCCTTTTTTGGCAACGCACGCACACAAATCTCACTCTAGGACGCTGGTACAGGAAGTGATGGAAAGCATGTAACTACAAACAAATATCAATAAATTAAAAAAAAGATAAAATTAGATACCCTTTTGTTTCAGATTTACCTAGCAGAAAAATACCATATTTTAGTGACCAACACAACTAGTACATCTGTTACTTGTGGCCCAAGTATTGATGTATTCACACTACGCTTCTCATTATAATTAAATTAATATGCTAAATAACACGACAAAGCATTTTTAGCACATTTCCAATTATGAAATAATACATTCCATATATACTCAACAAAAATTTTCCCCAGATACCCATAAAACAATATCTTCCATAGATACTGATAAAAAATTCAATCAAAGAATCCAAAATTGGTCCAGTCTACTATTTTTAACAATGTTGAAATAGGAAAATGCAACAATACAGTCTCATACAGTCTCTAGATGAGAAACTCCTCAGAATAATTCACCCCACTTTTAGGTTTAGTTTTCCACTCGCACACGTCACAGCAAACACAGCATCCCGCCAGTCCAGAGCTGAGGGTACTCACCCTGAGGTGCCAGGTTGTGCTCACTGATTCACCACTTTCTCATAATACCATTCTTCTTATAGCAAAGTTTAAGGGTCGCCTCATATAGAAGGCCTACTTGACCACGCAGTTCCTTATTATACCGGTTCCTCCTTAAAGTCTCTACTATAGTGTATCTGCCCAGAAATATAATATTTTAAGTTTTATCCTTATGTTACAAAGTTTCCGTTCTTCCCCAGAAGGCTTACTATTCTCTCAAAACGGTGAGTTTTCTAGCCTTATCTTTACTGAAAGACACTCTCAACTTCCCACGAGTAGGTCTCAATTATAAAACTTGAAGTCCCTTCTCTTTTATTTAATATCTCGGGCAAGATCATTTTTACAATTCTAAATAAATTTCTTTTCCTTATAAATAAAACTAATTGATTGCATTGCTTGATTTTGGCTTAAATTTGCTTACTTTTGTACGAAAACTGCTTGATTTTCGATGAAAAACAAGAGGTGAGCCAGGATCTCCATTATACATTTACTTTCGGTGTGACAAGCTTCGTGCTCCTGTAACCCAAGATGGCGCCGTACAGCTGCTTCGCTGAAAGAGATACGTTTACGAGAGTGCTGTTTGCCCGAGATATTAAATAAAAGAGAAGGGACTTCAAGTTTTATAATTGAGACCTACTCGTGGGAAGTTGATTAAGAATGTATGTATATATGTATATATGTGTATATATATACACACACACATATACACACACATACATATATATCCAAATGAGAGTGTAAATATGCGAAGTTACAATCACCTTGTGATCTTGAGTGCAGCAACCCACAAATACTACTGATTTGCTGGTATAGGCACAACTAGGCGATGAATCTTCGTGATTCTCTTTCACAAAACAGTTGACTGGTGCAGGATTCCCTTTTGCCTCTGGCAACTATCCTGTCACACTTGCTGCAATTTGAAAAACAAAACACTTCAGACGACAGAAAGCAATATCATCATCTTGTTGAAAACAGATAGAGTCAGATGGAAAATAAAGCAAATGTAACTAACTCATTAGCCACCAGACAAATGGCAATAACACTTGCAAAGGTCCAATATAGCCAAGGCGAATTCAGATAATTTTTAACATTACAGCATTCTTTGCCAAAATATTACATAGGTGGATTATTCTTCGCCAATCACATACAACTAGCAAGGACACTTCTTGGTGCGCAACACAATCCCTTAAGTCGTTGGAAGCCGCAACCAGCAAATCAATAGTGTTTGGCAGATACGAGCACTCCAAGGCGTACAGCATCTTTAGGTGATTCCGTCCATGCTTCGGCTTCGGGTACAGGATTCTTCTGTCAATCACCAACGCACTGACACTGGCTGCGAATGTAAGAAAGCCCTTCAAGATGCATATAAAATATAATGCCAAAACAATGTGGAATCTAAATTGGAGACAGATAGAAAAAAACGAGACAATAACACTCCGTCACGTGCATAAAAGTACATTATCAACAAAATTAACTCTGAGGCTAATTTTTTTCTCTGATATGAGTAGTAAGGAATTGTAGGTTCGGGTACAGGTATCAAGGTATAAGAGGTTAGAGTAATCGCGCGTTATTGCGTCACAGGACATGTTAGCGACAAAATATCCTGTTTTACACTAAAAATAACTTTATAAATTAATAATTTTACCAGCATTTTTATTTCACTAAAAAGTTCCCAAAGAAATGAAAATTTGAGGAGAGCAGATTCGAAGCTCTGCAATGCGAGAGCCGAAAAGTCCTCAGAGAAGTAAAAGAGGACTCGAGGCTCCGAGCCAGGTTCGACGGATCGGCAAGGATCAGCGGATATTTCCCCTTCCCCTTATCGTCCTGCACCTACCACGTCCTCATCCCCGTACGTCCACTTTTCTCCCTCACCTCATCCCTCGCCACACTCCCCTTAATCCTTCCTCCCTCCCCTTGTTAATTATAAAAACCGAGAAATATCTTTAAAAAAAAGGAAATTTCGAGCAACACATAAAGATACACCAGCCTACCCCCTGCTCACCCCACCACCCTAGACAACCCACCCCTCGCCCCCTCTACTCCCCAACCCTCATAAACAATTTAAAAAAATAGAGAATAATCACAATAAATCCACTCTTCCCCGCTCGGCCTTACACCAAAACTCCTTACCCCCTCCTCCCACCAAATAAACTCCTAATACACCATCAGCATGTCGGCTTTTTCAGCATTAGCGAATACCATCATCTTCCAGCACGTCCTACGTCTAGGTAGTATGAACTATCACGATATAGTGACAAGGAGGTCCCAAGTCAATGAAAGTACAGAAAACAGACTACACCGACATACGAACATCATAGCTTACTTACTAAGCAGTTAAATGGATCATACAAATGTAGGTATTTAAAATTGTCATTTTACGATCGAACGTTAACTACTTGCGCTAGAATTCTGCATAAAACACCGTTAACATTCTATTTTACTTTAGTTTTACTTTCTTGATATGAATACGCATTGTTCCATTAAAAAAAAAGTAACTTTGTTCAAGTAATACACGTAAAAATGATTATTAAACTCTGTGTCTGTGCTGCAATTATGAGCCCTTGTCTAAACTTCACTTTTGTGAAACCAGCACACCGATAAGCAGCTTCCAATTCACAAATATTTGCAGTGCAAGTTTTAGGTTATTTATCTGGTATAGACTCTCTCTCTCTCTCTCTCTCTATATATATATATATATATATATATATATATATATATATATATATATATATTCGTCCTACAACAAATAACAAAACAAAATATTTTTTTTAACGGAAGTTTCACTATTATAAGAATAATTCACTTTTAACACAAATTATTTCCGTATATATATATATATATATATATATATATATATATATATATATATATTATTTCCGTATATATATATATATATATATATATATATACGGAAATAATTTGTGTTAAAAGTGAATTATTCTTATAATAGTGAAACTTCCGTTAAAAAAAAATATTTTGTTTTGTTATTTGTTGTAGGACGAATACAGAGTTTTTCTCGTAAATTTAAACTCAGCTGTGCTCCATGTATATACTGTCAGGCTCTCGATGTAAGCTCGCTTCATTGATTCACCAGTCTCCGAGGCGGACGGATGGGTTTTAAAATTTTTTAAGGTACTTGTACAAATGAGAGGGAGACGTACACTATTGTGTCTGTTTAAAATTCAAATGCTGTTTTGGAAATCTTTATTCGCCTGTGTTAACTGGAAGTGTTAAATCGTGGTCTGTGTGTTTTGCTGCTTAAATTGCATTTCATTAATACTAGCTCCGTAGGGATACCTTTATTTTCCTAAATATAATTCAGGGTTGTATGAGTAGTGTGTAGATCGTTTAGTCAGTCGTGTTCAGAGTTTTTCTCGTAAACTTCAACTCAGTTGCCTGTCAGCCTCCGACTTCACGCCACGTATATATATAACAGCTTATAAGCTGGCGCACATAATTCATTCACCAGCCTCCGAGGCAGACGGATGTATTTTGTGAGATCTTGTTGTGCGATTTCATTATGTGTTTAGTCATTTTCATGTTCTTGTGTTCGTTAGCCGTTTAATTTATTTGGAAACTTTCGTTTTGTATTTTCATTAAAATTTCCGAGTTTTTCACCTTAGTCTATAATCAACACAGCTTATAAATTTGCGCAAGTCCTATATCTGAGCCAGTGCTGCAGCGACCTCCCGAGTGAATGGACGTATTTGAAACGTTTCTTTTTTACGCGTGTTAATAAATTAATTTATTTTAACGTGTCTCACAGGTAGACGGGCGTGTTTTAAAATATTTTCAGGTATGTGCGAGAGACGTCAAGTAGTATTAAATATATATTGTGTTTAGGAAGACTGTCGTTTAATTTATAGGGACATTTTTGATTCGTTGTAGATCATTAAATAATTAATTTCCTTTAGGACACTTAGATACATAATTGTGATCATTTACCACTTGTTATTCCCGTAGTTGTGTTCGTCTGTTATACTTCTCTCGTGTCAATTATATTTCTAACATACAGCTTGGGGTAGTATATTCATGTTGTAGACATATTCATCTCTTTACATTTAATTGATTTTCATTATGTAATAATTTCTTTAGGGCACCTGGAGACTCATGTAATTGCACTTGTTTCTTTATGAGGCCAGGTAGTAATAATTCTCTCTCATTTTAATTATTCATAGATAGAAATCGTTTAAATACTCTGGAATTTTTTATCTCGTGTGTAGTGTTTAATTGCATTCGAAAACATTCGTCGTCTATTTCATCGTTTGTAATTACTAATAAGTAAATCGCATCTTTCAAAGGCGCCTATCTCTCACCACCGTCTACGAAACACAAAATTTACACTTATGGCACGCTTGCACAAAACTCACTACATATAAACTCTGTCCCTACATGCCACACCTTAATCGAGTGGCAGAGCTCCAAGGAGAAGGACGTACAAGAGCTGCTCCCCAACCCACAGAAAGAAAGAAATTTGATCCTTAGTACACTCTTGCACTAAACCCAGAAAATAAACCCTTTCAATACATTTAACCCTTTCAATTAATGTGACCCTTTAAATAAATTTAACTTTCGTTGAATTTAACCCTTTCATTTTTTGATCAAACCTTTCAAACATTTTATTTTACCCTTTCAATCAATTTGATATAAATTAATTAGGTTAATCAAAAAAGGTGGCATCCCTTTGTATATAGGAGCAGCACGCCCCTACTACTATATTCCATCAATATTTAACCGTAGTTTCTATACATAGTTAAAGTTTGTTCGCTACAACCACGATAATGTTTTGTTCTTACGTCCTGTGCTTCTGCAGAATATTTCTTAACTGTATAACAATTTCAAAATGTTTGCCAGATTAATTAAAATTAATTTTTATTACTACCACAGAAAATTATTTTAATACAACCTGTCTCGTTCCAGTTCATTTGACGAATTCTCCAGGTAGGTCTCAAAGCACGGCCTTTCTCTTGGCAGCAAAACGGAAAGCAGAACTTCCTTGAAGTATTTTATAACCGGAAGTATATCGGCCGGGAAGCACTGTTCGTCGTCCGTGCGCGCCGGTGTTGTGAATTATGCAAACACAACCGAGTCCTCTTTTCTCTTCTCATTTTTCTCCCCCGACCAGAAATTCCTCCTCGCAGTTTGTCTACGGCATTTCAACCATGAGGCACCGCTGGCAACACCTACGCTCCGAGCCCCGTCTTCATGAATTATTCTGGGCAGCTACCAGACACAAGCCCTCACCTACCACACCTCCACCGCCAGACAACAAACAGCCCGCTTACTTCCTCAAACCAGGAGATTGGGAGAAGTGGCCGCCTTGCTGGGTAACGGTGGATGGAAATAAAAGGAATCCTTTAGGGGTCATGGAATTCTTAGACCTGAAGTGCCATGACACAGCCCTCTGGGGAACCATGTTTTTCTCCCTCCGTTGCCTCGGCGCTATCTGTGGAATCTTCCGAGGCCAAGGTCCTCGTTAAGGGGGTGGTATCCATTATATATTCGAATTTTCTTACAAATCATAGTAATTAAAATTTATGACCTGACATAAAGAATCAAAGCTAGACATGGTATAAAGGACTACTTAACGATTTTTTGTATGGTGTCAATTACATCTGTATTTTCACATGTGGGACTGATCTTACTAATTAATTATGTAATTAATTACGGTAATACGAATGTGAAGCTAATAATGTAAGAAAAATAAGTTGAATTTCCCAATAACTGTTAACACGTTCCCTATGCCTTGACTAGGTTTTTAAATTTTATTTTAAAGGGTTTAATAACTTCCCCCAATGTAATGCAGGAAGGTTTATCAGGGGATGGCTAACAAACTTACTTATAACCTTACATCAATTAACATCCATTCTTTATCTGGGATTTAAACCCAAAACCTCCCGCATCCCAGAGTTGCTGAGCCCCAACCGACTGCGCCACGGGAGGTCGGCTTTGGTTTTCAAATATTGACTACAAAAATTAAGTTATGGAGGAAAATACGTAAACCCAAGACGGCGTCTGCGCTATCACTACACCTGTGTCCTAGCTGCGCTTATTGATAGAGTGAAGATGAGGCGGACTGTGTCTGATGTCTACAGCACGAACTCGACTGTCAAAAACACGCGGTGAAACAGTGACGGTGATATTTGTTTACAGCTGATTTTTAACATATCCACGCTTTTACGTAAGGAATTCTTTCTAACCTTCAGTCCAATCCACGTTGTTTCGGAAACGCTGTTAGTAAAAATACATTCCATTTTTCGGACCCGGAGGCAGGTTTCTGCGTAGCTGGCTGTATGATATCATGGCGGTTTACCGATCTCCCGTATTATTATAACCAGTACGCACAACGCGTAATTCTCGGGTTAATTCCATCCGTAATTAAGTGCGAAAGCCACGGCAAAGTTGTACATTGAGAATTTGCATGAAAAAAATACAGTACCGCGTAAGTTTCCGTTCAGGAGCGGTTGATAGGGAGGAGTGCATTAATACTGTTTGCTATCGTATCGCAGAAAAATTTCCAACGGAAGTTCGGAAGCTTTTTAAATAATGGAGTGTTATCGGGGGAACGAACCTGTGGGTCTTCTGTATTTTTGTGGTCTGTGGTCGAGAGCCATATTTGTTCTTCACCATCCAAAACACATCAGTAAACACGAATTTCTCATATTGTTGGAGCGTGAACGGGACTACGATGCTATACGTAGTTGTCTTGTTGCTTGCTTCTCACGTATGCGCCCAACGAGTTTGCCATGAACTTTCTCACGTGCGAAAACGTCATTGGCCGGGGCACTTTTGTTTTCCCGCCACGGAATTCCGTCGCTGTCCCAATTCTTACTAGGTAACTATGAAAGTTCACTTCAATTTTTTTTTTTTTTTTTCAAATCTATTGAATTCAATTCCTTGAATGCTGTGCGACGTCACTCGGACGTCATAATCGCAGACATTTTGTATTTCAAGCTATTGAATGACTTAAATTCCGTCAATGGTTTTCTTTTAGAACGTGTTCTATACATCCTTGAATCCAATTTTTCAATTAGTACTATGAATTATTGAAACAGTCTGAATATAATGCGTAGTTTCTATTTTGACAAATTTTTTTTCGCATGGTGCTTGGTTTGAAGAGGCTTGAAAAAATATCTATTTAATTCAATCTAGTCAAGTGTATGTGAACATTTTTTGTAGTTAATAAATTGGATTCAATTGGTTGAATTCAATAAAGAATTTTTGATCGTGTAAAAGGGCGTTTATAGCTGAACGATAGAGCACCGTCCGTAACTATCGCTCTCTCGTGATGCGTAAATGGCAGTTGACCCAGCACATTGCAGTGGAAAATAAGACACGTCCTGAGAATGATAGTGTATTTGCTGTTTACACAGTTGTTTTACCACATAGACAATCTTAAGTAAAGATTTAATAGACACTTATTTACCTGAAGCTTGTTCTCGGCTTTAAGAAAATATTTGTAGGCTATGTATCGTATCATTTTGCGGTATAGTCCAGTAACTGGCTAGTCGTCATCAAATGTGGTATTATTTTCGCTTTCATCACTGACTCCAGCCTCCCGCTCATCCAACTCTTCTTGCAGAACTAAGAGCCGATTGTAAACATTTAGCGACTTGGTGAATTAATTCAGTATGACGTAGTCTGAATAAAAACATAGCATTGAGTCCTGGCTAGGGGAGCAGCCAACGAAGAAATGACCAGACGTCTTCGAATGGTGACGTGATCCCTCGCGAAATAATACGGTCTGTGAAGATGTGTTGAAAGACAAACTTTCACAAAGTTGGACTCGTGTTCCACTCTGCATTTTAACATGAAAGAAGACTTGTTTGTTTGTACGCGCTTTCGGAAGAAAAATGGTATGGCGGTCCGACGTGGATATACTCGTTCTTTGACTGAAGCGGCTTTGCTTCTAATTTACAGAGGCGAGCTATGGACAAACAATAGAGCTATGGCCATCTTGAATTCTGGGTTTTCGATAATGTATTCAAAGTGGCAGCATGCATTTTCAAATTCGCCGGGATTCAAATACCCTAGAAAAGTTGTTTCCTCAACTGTTATACAAAATGCTCCTTGCGGCTCTGATAACTGGAAATGAGACTGGTATAATTGACTAAGTCCTGACATATACGCTTTTTGCAGTTTAAAAGTTGGTAAGTCTGCAAATATTGTGATAGTCATGGTGACTGCTGTGGGTAAATAAGAGTTTGCTATAAGAAAGTATGCTTTTACGTTATTAAAGATTTTTTTTTTTTTTGCCATTTGACGATGGTTAAGACGCTTTGTCTGCAGTATGAAGGGTTAAATTCTCCGAATTATCTACGAAGTCATTTAAGCAGGCTTCACACTATGCAAGATTCTTTTCGCGTAAGATTTCGTACGAGAACGCCAACTAAATTTCGTGCGAGACGAATTCACACGCAGATAAGTAAGATGAATACTTCATCGCGTCAAAATTATTTGATAGCCCTGGTTAGCACTAAACAGCCATGATATTATAATACAAAATATGAAGTTGCTTACTTCAATAAGGTATTCGTTTCATCTATCCCTCCAAAAAAGTTGTTTTCTTTTTATTGTCAGCAAACTGTCTGAACTCCAATTTACGTTTTAAAGTTATTTTCCAGCAATGTTTCATTTTCCTGTATTCCTCTTCGCACACCTAAAATTATTATTTCCTTTTACTCTATGGTTGATGTTAGAACAGGTCACATGACCAGCATACAAGTGCCAATAGGATCACAACTTGCATCGCCTTGCACGAAAAATATAGGACCGGCTCTATCTCCTCATTTCGTGCAAGACGTGCGTTGCGCACAAACTTGTGCAAGAAATTATCGTGCAAGGTTGGCATCTCGCGCAAGTTTGGCACTCATCTTGCATCGTGCGAAACCTGTTTTAGTCCGGCGTGAAATCTAATAATGCACACGTTGTGTCTATGCTGAGAGAAAATTAGGACTCTGCTCAACCCTTGTCTGGGACTGTCACAATTAACAGCACAACGAAATAAATGTCTTGTACCCTCCGATGGGTATTAAGCAGAGTAATGGAATTTTCTAAATAAACATAAAAAATCATAAACATCAAAGAATGTACGTGCACAAGCCGATATCATTATTGAATAGCACCAAAGTTTCCGTATACAGAATTTGTGACTTTTAGATTTCATTTTCGAATGAGTACAATCAGTTCATGAGCAATGAATGTAAACTTTAGGTGAAAGCCACACGAAAAGTTTGTGTAATTCTCACTTAACCACGAATTGCCATAATAGGCAGGTGAAGCCATTTCTGTGGTTCGTGCTTGTGGAGATCAGGATTCACAAGCCGGCTCTACTTCTGTGTCGTTGGCTGTTCTGTGCTCTTGTCTCAGACGAGAATAGCATACGGATGCAGCTTCTTGGTAGGAATTGTGACTTTTTATGTGTATTTGTATTATATACCGTAATTTAAATTTGTACAGTAAAGCTTAAAGCTACGACTCATTTGCAATATTTAATTCTTTAATTATTTTTTTGCTGATTTAACCTTTTAAGAAGACATGAAAACGTGTCTACATTTATTCAGCTCTTTATCTTGCCCTTCAATACAGTTACCACAATAAGTTATTGATATAACTAATGAGCCTACATTCCTCAACATAGGTGCAATGCTGAGTCTGTAGGAAGGACTTGACTTCTCTTTGAAAACAATAATTTTAGAAATAAAACCAGAAACTTATGCAACACTAGTGAGACAATTACAAATACACACATGCCTTACCCGGGATGTGAACCTAGAAAATCTGGTACTATATGCTAGTGTGCAATCCACTGTATTAAGGAGGTCGGATTCGGAGCATCAACTTCGGATTTAATCACTTTAATATTTCGAATCATAGGGTTAACTAACCAGAAATATTTCCAGGGCCTTTATTTTGAAAATAAGTGACAGGGCCACATTAAACATGTTAGTTTACATGACCTACCGTAGCGCTACATGTGTGAAGAATTTGATGTAAATAGGTTGTTTTGTTCCTGAGATATAACGTAATAAAATTTTTATTTTCTTATTTGATGTTATCGTACAAAATTGCCTGAAAAAAGAGGCTCTGTATACGATGCTTCTTATGTATACTGTCTACGTACAAATTAAGGGTGAATTTGGCTAAATTGTTTAACATAAATGTCAAAAATACCTAAATGATTTATGAAGCTTCAATTTTGAACATCGTTGTCTGACCCTTCTGTAGCATTTATGGTGTGCACAATTTGGAACAAATTTATTTGAAATGTTCCAGTGTAATATTTGGGGGAAATCGGTTGATTGGTCCTCGAGACACGGCATAAAAGCTCCATAATTTTCATGTGGCGATCTTCAGAAATGGAGGACAAAAAAGTAATGTAGTAACAATTTCGATGATTTAATAATGCCAATATACAAAGTTAAGATAAAATAGATTTCATAGTTACGTAGATACCACCACAAAACTAAAATTATTTTATAGCCGTCATTCTGAATATAAGTTTATCTAATTTTAAAAAGTAAATTTATTATTATGGCCTACCGTAGTACAATATCTTCGCCAAATTTTGTAAGAATGGGTTGATTGTTTTCCGAAATACGAGATAAAATCATTATTTTTATGATTATGGCTATCTTCCAAAACAACAGAAAAATGAGGCTCTGCATCGACAAATTTGATGGTTTTAATAGGTGTAGCCAGCATACAAAGTTAAGTTTTAACTTGTTTTGTTATTAAAATATACTGTGCTAAAATAGTTATATAGCCACCATTTTGAAAACAGGAGCCTGACCTACATAAAACATACCAATTTACACCACCTCCTGTAGTACTATTTGTTTGCCAAATTTGGAAGGAATCTGTCAATTGTTTCCCAAGATACGACATAAAAACTTTATTTACTCGCATGGTGCTATCTTACAAAAGGGTGGACAAAAGGTGCTCTATGTACATGGAGTTGATATTGTAATATTTACTGCCAGCATGCAAAGATTAGTTTAAATTGATTACATGGTTTCGACGATATAGCATTCTAAGCTAAAATGGCTATATGGCCGTCATTTATAAAATAAGTGTCTGGAATGATTGAAACATACAACTTGACATCATCTGACTCAGTACTACTTGTCTGCCAAATTGGATAGGAATTGGTCAATTCTTTACCGAGATATGATGTAAAAACGTCATTTTATTCGCATGACGTTATCTTACAAAATGATGGACAAAAGATGCTCCATGTAGATGCAGTTGATATTTGTAATGTCTACTACCAGCATACACAGTTATGTTGCAATTGATTACATAGTTTCGACGATATAGCATTCTAAGCTAAAATAGCTATATGACCACCATTTTCTTAAATAAGTGTCTGGCATGCTTTAAAAAAATTACTTAGCATCATCTGCATCAGTACTAATTGTTGGCCAAATTTGGTAGTAGTCGGTTAATTATTTACCTAGTTATGGCATAACTTTATTTATTCGTATAGTGCTATCTTCCAAAATGGCTGACAAAGTGGTTATTGGTTAGAATACATAATGGTTGTAATAAATACTTTCCATATACAAACTTTTCTCGGAATTGATTAAATGGTATGGCAGATATACTAAATAAACTTAAAACATTTGTATGGTCGCCATTTTGAAAATAAGTAACTAATCAAGTTTAATCACTTACATTTGCATGGTTTACCATAGTATTACTTATATGCCAAATTGGGTTATAATTGGTTGAATAGTTTTGACGATATAGTGTAAAATACTCATTTTTTAAATTTGTCCTGTTTTTTTAATAACAGCCAAACAACAATATCCAGCTCAAAATTTAATGCTTACACAATGGTCTGCCAGCATACAAAATTTGGTTTAAATCGGTTGAACAGCTCCCGAGATATGACATATCACCCAAAAAAAATTTAATGGCCGCCATTTTTAAAGTAAGTGCCTGGAGTAGTCGAAAACTATAAAAGTGAGGTGTCCTTACTAAGTATTATATGTGTACCAAGTTTGGTGAAAATCGTTGAAACGATCAAAAATTGAAAGTGGGGACACACGCTCAGATACACAACACCCACACATACATGCACATGCACAGGAACGTGATCTCGTAAGCCTTTCTTTCCTTCATAAAGTAGGCTAAAAAAATAGGATAAAACTTTTTAAATATAAATTAAGTGGAAGGATACAAATATGAACATTGCTTTCCATCTCATTGTAAGTTCTGTTGCATTTATAAAAATTAAATATTAATTTTCGTTTTATTATTGTTTATTCTCTAAATTATACGGTAGCATCAAAATCTTTTTTTGTGATTAGGGCCTTGCCAGTATCTGTAGTTGATAAAAGAAACGAGACCCTAATGTGGCACTATTCGGGGAATCTTGAACTACCTCTTTCCGCGTCCTGAGACTCCAGAACAGCTGGAATCCAGCCTGAGTACCATCTACCAACGCGAGGAGCAGTGATAGAATTGAAGCACCTGAAGTTCTCCTCGTAACGGCTTCGTAAGCGTCGGAAGTCTTCTCATGACTCGGCCGGAAGTTTTCACTTCCTCCTTAGAAGTTCGAACAGACGGGGAAGCCACAGCAACCACAATAGACATTATTTTCTTTAGATCATATAGATGTTGCTGAGGTAAACGCAATCAAAATTATCTGAAGAAATTACAAATTTGTTTGAAGAGGAATATTATTCTTGAAGCGAGTGAGTGAAGAGATTTGGTCGGCATTTAACAGCGAGGTCTTGAGAGCCGATGAGGGTGATTGAGGTGAGTATGGAGTCGCACAGGAATTAGAGGGCGGAGGAAACGGAAGATTCCCGAGGAAACCCACCAACAAGTGGCATCGTCCGGCACGTTACCCACATGCGAAAATCTGAGAGTGCCCCGGCCGGGGATTGGGCCCGGTTCGCCTAGGTGGGAGGCGAGCAGTCTAACCGCTCAACAGCCGCAGCCCCTCTTGCAGTTTAATGTCACTGGTACAGCATGACCACAGGCTGTTGACGCTCTGAGCGTGTAAAATTAACATTACCATCGGTCTCATCACTTTATTCATGCATCAATCCAGTGAAATTGTGAACTTATTAGAAAAGTAAATATTTTTTTCAAATCTTCTCATTTTAACAAACTGATACATTTTAAAAAACAGAAAACGAAATAAATAACTCAATTCGTCACAAATGGTTACCTAACACTTTTTATTCGACGTAGTTGTTATATGGAACTATTTTCACTCCACCGTGACCAACTTTACTGGGCGCATGTCACCCAGCGCGCCTCTTAAAATACGTATAGGTAAAGGCTATTCACGATAAAGTGAGCACTTTTGAAATCAACGTTAGAAAAAAGTCACTGCCCCGTGCCTGCATATATTTAAACGGGCGCACTGAGTGGCATACGCCCAATAGAGTTGGTAACGATGGGTGGAAAATAGTTCCATATCTTAACGTCGAATAAAAAGTGTTAGGTCACCATTCGTGATAACGTAAATTATTCCTTTCGTTTTTTTTTTATAGTGCTTCGACGTATTAAAATGAAAATGAAAATATTTATAAAATATTTACGTTTATAATAATTTCACAGTTTCGCTTGACCGACGCACGAATAAATTGATGACGCCCATAGCAATGTTGATTTTACATAAGGCGGAACAATACACAACGTACACACAAGTAGATCTTAAGCAGGGCTTTCAAAAGTGCTCATTTTACCGTGAACAGTCTATAGAAGCAGTGACTTTTTCTAATGTTGATTTCAAAAGTGCTCACTTTATTGTGAACAGCCTTTACGTACATAGTTTGCAAAATATTTGTTTTAAAAATAGCCCTTTCAGTTAGTGTCCTATATATGGATAGCTTGAGTTAATAATGTACACGTAGCGGGAGTCATCATCAATTCCTTGTTGGGCCTGTGTTCAGCAAACTGCTGCCAACAACATCAACCAAAAACACATATTTTTTTCTGGTTCCGACATAGGACAAGGAGTTATAGGTACTTTACTTATACAGTTCCAAAAAAAAAAACTTATTTGTTACGAGGTTCTAATTTTTTTATATTTATCTGAGACTGAAATGGTCAACGGTAACGGGACACCATAAACAAGTAACAGGTACATGACTAGAAGACAAAGAACAAGGAAGCAAAAAATATCCTAGAAGTAGCGGCCCCTGTTGCTTCCTATTGCTTCATAGCCTTATTCTGTTGTCCTCTGGTTGCTATTTGTTTGTGGTGTCCAATTTCCGTTAAGTTCTTTTATTTATGTTTGGCAGCTGGCACTGTCCATTTAAACTATTATAGTGACGTTTGAAGAACGTTGGTAAAAATAACAATTACATGGGCACGGAAAATTCGGGTATACAGAAGCGAAAATACCACATGTACCCTGAATTCTTGTCGTGCGGTATTGGAGCTAGGTCATCCGACTATCATCACTCTACATCTAACTTACCGGACACTGGCCGACAAAATGAGAAACCGTTGTTACATAACAAAATGATAACGCAGAGAAGTTGTCTTTTATAAAAAAAACTCCGCTTCTTTGTAGTTAACTCACGTCTCGCATATGGCACATTTAAAACTGTCCAAGTTACTGAGTTAGTGCCCGGTTTATAAATCAATCTACGGCTGAGTATATTAAAATATCTCAATACTTCTGGGACTGAATCAAGATATGCGACAGTCGTGGAAAAGAACAGAAGAGGAAGTATTCGATTGCGTAAGCATGAGTGAGTGAAGAGAGTAAACATATTTCGGCGGCTCTTACAGGGAGGTCTTGAGAGCCGATGAGGGTGATTGAAATTAATATGGAGCGGCGTTGGATTGAAGAGTCATGGGAAACGGGAGATCTCCGAGAAAACCCGCCGACCAACGACATCGTCTGGTGACCCGGCTGGGGATTGAACCCGGTTCGCCTTGGTGGGAGGTGAACGTGCTAATCGCTCAACCAACGTGGTCCATAATCTTGAGTATTGTGCCAATCGAAATAGATCCCTGAATTTAGTCAATTCCCCTATTACATTTAATCGTACTGTAGAAAATACGTTACCCGGTGCAAAATGAAAACACACATTCTAAATTCGATTCAGAGTAAATTCACTAATTTGCAGTGAAATTTAACTACTCGAATCAGTTGAAATCCTTCACTTAGAATCGGTGTAAAAGAACTGTTTGTTTCAGGGAAACAATTTCACTTACTGAGTAAGCGACTCAGCAAACTGCATACGGCGAATTAAATATTGATTTTATTGAATTTAGTCAATAATTACGAGAAATAAGCGTATTTCTGACAGTCACAGTTTATGCTGTCCTACGCAACGTAATTTAAACTAGTAAAAAAATTGCCTAGCCTAGGACTTGAACCCATAGTATCCTGCTTCCATATTGGCACGATACCAACTGAGTTAATGATATTATTTAAAACGAAACCCATATTTTAAAAACTACATATAATGGGTATCGTTGGTTCATGAGGTGTTAGTTTTTCATTTGATATGCCTGACTAAACTGACCCAACAGTAAAAAAGCGTATCCCTTCAAAACAGTAAATGAGACGAAACTTCAGTGGAAAATGTGACTGAATCGATAAGTAAAGGAAAATTGGCATTTATTCACTAATTCATCCTTTAAATTAATTGAAGCGACTGATGTTAACTGATATAAACAGCAAATTTCTCACTGATTCGCAGCCATCTCAGCCCAATTACAGTAATGCCGCGAAGCCCGTGCCCTCGTATAGCTACACTGCAAACATTTTTCTAGTGAATTTTTATATAAATATAATGGAAGATTTTAACCTACACATAATATGGAAATAATACTGCATATCAGTCCGCAAACATATGAATGTTCATAATAGCTACTTTGGAAAAGACGGCTACTGCCTTACTCGTTTAACTCTTTTCTGAACAGCTGTCGGAACACTACAATGATATACGTGAGAAAATTTTTACCGAAAGCGAAGGCCCTGCTTAAGATCTACTTGTATGCACAATGTGTACTCTTCAGCCATGCGTAAAATTAGCATTGTTATGGGCCTGAGCACTTTATTCATGCGTTGGTTAAGTGAAAATACGAAATTATTAGCAAAGTGAATATTTAGAAAAATTTGCTGATTCTTTATCTTGTATGCATTAAAAATACATAAAGCAAAATAAGTAGTTTCATTACTAACAAATGTTCACCCAACACTTATAATTCATCGTTAGGACATGGAACTACTTCCCATCGTTACTAACGTCACTTCAGTTAAGGGAGTGACATTTTTAAAAGGTTGATTTCAGAAGTCTACAATTAAACGTGAACAACCTATATACATATGCGTTAAAGTGGTAAATTTGCGAATAATGTATTGGACTGTAGAGTATTTATTTCATGTCTAAGCATATCAGCCTCATATCAGATACGCACTCAGATCCCGTCTTTACTGTGGACTCCTGGCTCCTTTTGTTAGGTCTTATCGGGGGAGAAAAACCTCGGATCTTTCTAGCTGGCTACTACTTGTGTTCTGGACCAGCATAAGCTCCTCTCAGAGTCTTCATTTTTCATGTCACAATTAAGTAAGTACCTATCAGACGAAAAATGTCTTGCATGGCGACAACTGAAATGAAAATTCGTGAGCAAGAGGGTCAATAGATGTCTTCGTGAATCGGTCGATGGACGACTGCGTGACCCAGAAATGCTCTCCGAGCTCCCTAATCCGTCCCTCTTCAACCGCGCGTTCCTATTGCGTTATCAGGACGGGCACTGTTGTGGAAGGTTATGTCCGCTGCGAGTTTAACGTCGCGAACGCCGGCAGGGCGAACAGCGGAAGCAATTCTCCATAAATCCCGGGGTTGTCACCCGCGCGCGCGTCTCTACTTTCCAGCCAGGGCACAAAGTTATTTGCAAGCGGCTACTGGCTAACAGCTCTGTCTATAGACTGTTCACGGTGAAGTGCGCACTTTTGGAAGCCCTCTCATTTGGAATAACAGGCAATGAATATATTTTATTGTAGCCTTAGACGTTAACTTCCGAGTGAGGTGGAATATACACACTGTTTATTACTGGCAGGGGCAGTTTTTATTTTAAAATGTGGTTAAATGATAGAAAATGCCCGAAAGAATAAAAGTAACTAGGGCCTCAAAAGTGCTCACTTTACCGTGAACAGCCTATACCAAGTCTGCAGCCACGTAGTTTAAACGGGTTATCATTGTTGAAAGAATTCTTCTCAGTGCGTCAGTTTGAAAAATAACCGTTTAAAAAAATTAACGGGACTTAAGAAATTAAAAAAAGAATAACTTTTTCATATTTATTTGTCAAACTTGAATTTTAATATTGCTTGTTAGAAAAAAAAAACAATCTTAAGAATGGGTAAACTGTTTTTAACGTACCAGTATTCCTTAAGAACTGACACGTAGAATACTTTTTGTTTGGAACGGTTATATTTAAATCTGATGCACTAAGAAAGATTTTCTTTAAAACTGATTAGAGGCCACGGTGATGTAGTGGTCAAATTATTCACCTCCAACCAATAGGGGAACCGAGTTTGATTTTCGGTGGGGTCGCTCCCTGAATTTTCGCGTAAGGAAATCGTGCAGGAAGGCGGGTTTTCTCGGGAACATTCAATTTCCCCTGCCCTTGCATACCTGGTTTCCGGTGCCATTACACGCTCACCTCGCTTCACCCACATCGGCTCTTAAGACCTCGATGCTAAGAGCCGTCCAAATCTCTTCACTTTCCAATTTAACATTGATTCGCCATTTAAGGCGGATTCCCACCCGCCATCTTGGACATCGATTTTTCGTCAAAGCTTCTATTTCAGAAGGTGTATTGAAATTTCCCGCACGACATATCCTAAATAACAGCTTCCCAAACTTTATTGAACTGCCACAGCTTCGCTACATTTATTAATTTTTAGCTGGTAACTGTCAAGATTAAACGTGAGGTTATTTCTTGCAAACGATGACAAAAGCGACGGTATCAACAGTAATCAAGAACTACTGACCTCAGTCTATGCACAAAACAATGCTCTGTGCTGTGTCGTTCCAAAAAAAAAATTTGACACAAAACTTTATTTCCAGAGTATGTCAAAAATTCCATAAATCCAAGATGGCGGGTGGTAATCTGCCTTAAACACTGTGGCTGCAGGCTTTGTGGGCAGATGCCTTGACTGTTGCAAGGTATTATGCCACCGTCGCTTGACTCACAACTTGTAAACTCTCGGCGCAAGTGGCAGGAACCAATAACAACCGCGGGGCAGGAAGGGAACTGAGCATTATCAATGCAGAGCTGCGAAGTGCTCTCTTCACACTTGGTGTGATATCAGCCGCAGAACCACGGAATACTCAGGAATACATACATACCGCAAAGACCAGCGCCACACGGGCAGAATGGCTAAACTATGATGGGGATTTTTTTTCATGGAAGTGAATTTATCTTTTCCGAATGAATCTCATGATGCCTTAGCTGATCTGCCTCTTGCCCCAGTATCTTCCATACCTCTGAACGGAAAAACTGAGGAATTGCTGTTAACTCTCACACGGCAGACGAAATATGTTGTACATGGTGAAACACTGAAGCACTTCTTGAGGTACGGAGTCAAACTCGACTCTCTTCATCGCGTACTGTGCTTTGAGCAGAAGGCGTGGATGGCTCCATACATCACGTGCAATATTCAGAAACCTGCTCAGGCGGCGAATGCTTTCGAAATATTGTTTTTTTTTTTATTGATGAACAACGCAGTCTATGGAAAGACTTTGCAGAATGTCCGCCGGAAAGGGACATAATAACCCTATCGTGGTGTGGCACTATATACATGGTGGCAGAACTGATTGGGTGACCTACATTCAAGACAATGCAAATCCTTGATGAAAATCTAGTCCTGATCGAAATGGAAAAGGTCTCTGTTACTTTCAACAAGCCTTTGTACACCGTAATTGCCATTTTGGACTTGTATAAATTGTACCTGTACGACTTCCATTAAAGCTATATGAAACAGAAATTTTCCTCAGCAGACCTTGCATCTTCTATATTGCGAATTGCGATACCAATAGTCTCATTTACGAAGTTCACTGTCATGATGTGTACGAGAGTGCCCAAGATTTGGCTGCACAATTTGATATTTCCAACTTTGTGCCAGATAATCCGCAAGAATTTCCCCTGGTGAACAAAGGTGAAACTGGAGTGATGAAGGATGAATGTGTTGGTCACATAATCACACACTTTGTAGGCCTACGTCCTAAACTTGACTCATATATTGTTTTGAATTATCAGTGTGTGTGCAGAGCGAAGGGAGTAAAGCCTAATGTGCTGCAGTCACTCCAGTACAAGGATTATTTGGAATGCCTCAAGCAAAATTCAAGGGTTATGGGGAGCCAATGTCACTTCCATTCGTGTGGTCATCATATCTACACCGAACGAGTAACAAAAGTCACCTTGTAAAGTAATGATGATAAAAGATATGTCGAACCGGACAACATATCGGCATTGCCATGGGGGTACTACTTGATGCCTCACTGGATTTCCCCTCTACTTGCCAATGTCAGCCAACTGCACCATCTGGCACCCAAAAGCTACAAGGTCAATAGCCACAGTTTTACATTTAGCAAGCCTATCATCCGCTGCCAGGGCCTGCTCAACATCAACGCCATCTCACAGGTTTGAGACCATCGACTCACTGTGAAACCAAATACATGTCCTCAACATCGTCCCTCCAGGTGTGAGAGCACTTACACCCTCTACTGGAGGAGACCAACTACATGCTAAACATCATTATCGTCATGCATGAGTGTTACTGCAGAACTGGATTATCAACAGTGAGTTCAATGGGTAGATGTGAAGGTATGCCCTCCAGCATGGATAACCCGAATGTGACATCAAACATACAAAGTATGTGAATGTATAAATTGTAAATAAATAGAAGTGAATAAGACACCCCCAAATGTGGACATGTATATACAAGTGTAAATACATTTTTAAGTAAATAAAAGTGAAGTACTGTGTTCCAGAAAAGTAATGTAAGAAGATGAATATGATTGTTTTTAAGATATGATGTACACAAATGTTTTTAAGACGATGTGTTGTTATAAGTAAAATGATGCAAATGAAGTATTCTGCAGAAGAGTAATGTAATAAGAGGTATATAATAATTTTTAAGATGTGTTGTGTATATAAAGGTTTTGAGAAGAATGTGATTTTTTGTATATATGTGTAAATATTGTGGTTGTTGGAAAAAAAATTGGGAATTAGTAAAAAGTATTTCAAACTGATTGTTTATTTCATTTATTATCATTTACCTTACCTCCAAACAGAGTGGCCACACGTAACTTCAAACACTCGAGAAAAGAGTGTGCCATTTACATATAGTGATAAGTTTAAATATGTTGAAAATAAAAAAAGTCTTAATATAAAATAATATGCTGTGCTGGAATAATAATTTCAAACAAGAGTCCTAACTTCAAACACTTAAAAGACTCAGTCAAACATATGCTGTGTAAAAGAAATAATGAAATAGCTCTTGCCAATATGGCACCTGGGGAATAACTCATTCATATTGGTGACCGGAACTCACTTGAGAGCGAGCTGTGATGGGGAGCGGACATGTATGGAGGTTTTGTACCTACTAATCGTTCATTGCATAATGTAATAATGCATAATTCAATAATTCATTGGTGCATATGCAAATGTGCATAATTAGTTATTACATTTATATAATTTAATTATTTATTACATTCGAAATTCAATTACCTCAATCCTATGCAACCCCTAACCTCCCTCATCCAAATGCATTTCCCTTCCAGCTCCTATACACCTTACCACCCTGCCAACCTTGTCAGAGCTCATCCGTGCGCTGGACACCGACCTGATAAGTCAGGTATTTGCACACACTCTCTCTCTCTCTCTCTCTCTCTCTCTCTCTCTCTCTCTCTCTCTCTGCACATGTAATAAGTAATTCATTGATGCATATTCAAGTGCGCATAATTAGTTATTACATTTATATAATTAAATTATTTATTACATGTGCAATTAAAATCCTATACAACCCCTCCCCTCATCCAAATGCATTTTCCCTCCAACTCCTATACACCTAACCACCCCCCTTTATCATCCTCAGTGTACTTCCAGCTCCCGACCCGACAAATCCTGTACTTACTCTCATTGTGTAATTAACAATTATGAAAAAAATAATTATAAGCACCTCCAACAAGCATCGAACCAAGCACTGGACAATGCAATACTCTGGGCTGGCGGCCAACGACCCCACTACGGTCCGCCAGAACAACCTCTCAATTCTACGGCACACACGGGTGGTGGATGGATGGGGTCAGGATGAGAGAAGGGGTGGGGGCAATTGCAATTACATGCGCATTTTAATTACAATTACACGTGCACCTGCAATTGATTATGCACCACGGGGTGGGGGAGGGTGAGATGCATAGCCAAAATTTGGAATCAATTAGGTTGCAGTAGTGGACCCCCCCCCCCTTTTTTCTACTATAGGTGGCGACTTCCCGTGGTACAGTCGGTTGGTGCGCCTCCGATCTGGGGTGCGGGAGGCTCTGGGTTCGAATCCTGGGAAGGTATGGGTGTTACTTTAAGTTAGGTTATAAGTTAGCCTGTAAGCCGTCCCCTGCTAAGCTTTCAAGCATAAAACCGGGGATCTTAAAAAGTCCTGTACAGCAACAAATCTAATGTAGGTGGTGGGGAGGGGTAGGGACGGTGAATGCGATCACGCAACAGCGCCGTGGGGGGTCGGGAATCCGCCGACAGGGCGGTGGGATGGGGGTGAGGGTTTCACCTCTCTCCTCGAGAGCCATCCGAGGATGCACCCGCCGCCATTTTGAATAAATTATGTGCTAGTACCCGTCCCCTGGCACTACTCTTATAGTTATTAAACATTCGCGCTATTTATTCGACATGCAATGCATCACTTTAAAAAAAAGCATAATTACTGCAGTACATTAGAGTGCATAAAACAATTATCTCACTACAACAGCCTTAAATATTACTACTTCTATTGAAACTCCATAAAGTTGATACTTTCGTATTACTCCATGATTAATTTGTCAAAAAGTGTCAAATCACGTATTAATTATTTCCTCATTACCAGGAAAACTAGAGGCGAACAAATTTGGCAAATCACGATAATTTATATGATACAGGCAAACATAGCGTTTGTAAGCTACGGTGTAGCACACGACGAACCATAGTTTTACTTAAAATACAACCCATAACATCCGACACTAGCTACCAGGCATAGGAGCTACTAACGTTTGCCTCCTTATGGCGACTGTATTTGATTAACTACAACAAAACGTAAGACCATGAAGTTGCTGTGTTAAAGCTTTTTTCGCTCTCTGAAAATAACATCATAAAAAGGGAACAGCCTAATATTACCAATAAAATTATTTAGATAGTATTAAATTTTCGCAGTAACGAATAAAATTGTGATGCACTCTCAGTTGCGTACTGGGCATGTAAAAGTGCTGCGGTTAGTTGGATTGAAATACAACAATCAATAAAATGTTGAAATATTTCGGATTTGGTTTTTTAAGTCGCAGACGTTGTTGACGCTGATGAATACGAAATGATGCAATAATTTAATGAGGTTTCCACAAAAACCTCAATAAATAATATCGCGATTTTGACATCTGGCATTTCTACGATGCCATATCACCTTGGAAAGTTACGGCAAGTGTTTCGTTCTTAGTCGCCTCTAAAACAGCTGTAGAGATCGAGCAGTTAACTGACTCCATTAAGTAGACCAGAGAATAAAATTGAATTCTAACGAAAATTGTCATGTCTGGACAGTTAACTCAACTAACCCGATATTCATTAAATTATACATTCTGAACAAGACTAAGTGACAAGTTCAGGCAGTAAAGATGTTGGACTTTATATGTTTGTATTAGCAGTTAAAGTAAGAAAAGGGAACTTCATTTTGATTAACTCTCGCTTGTTATTTTTTTGTTACAGTATATATAGCACATATTTTCCTTTAGTATAGAACGAGTATATGAAAATTCGTTACAAACTTCGAGAGGTGATTTAGTACGGAAAAAAAAGCATTACATTTACAAGGTATTTTTAAACTACATGTCAAAATTCAAACCACTGCAAATATGGGCTAATATAAACAAGAGATTCTATTAGGAAAATGTTCGCAAATTTCTGAATAGTGTATTGTTGAACAACAATGAATTACTCCCTTCGTGAATAAAATGAGTAATTGTGTTATGGTATGCACCCTCGTAGGTGGCATTACAGTGAGTGCTAATTACGGCGTTCATTACTATAAAATCCCTTAATGTGCTATGGCGTGTTTTAATTAAAATTCAACTTTGGATTGTCGCATACTGGCCAAGCATCGCCACACAATTTAACACTTCATGCACTGTTTTCTCGGCAGCTGTTCGCCTCGATTGTTCCCTTCCTTACAAAGCTGTGTTTTCGGTTCATTTCAACAAGTTGATTAATAATGGATTATTAGATACCGAAAGACGCTCAGGTTTTAATATTTTCTGTGATAAAAATGCTACGTCACCCTACTTTACTCACGAAGGGGGTGATATCCAACCAAGCTTTATGGGATAATAGATTGTTATTCAACAATATACTATCCAAAATTTTTTTGTTTTATCCTAAGAAGTTTCACTAAATTCTACGTAGAAGATTTTAATTTCCACATTTTCAAGGGTGCATATCTCACTTAATAATCGCTGTAAGCCATAAGCCGCATATATCTGTCACGCTCGACTTTCCATTCTGAATGAGCTCTCTAAATCTGTAATATACTTTCATATCCACGTTATGCACGGTGATTCTGGAGGACACATCAAGCAAGAACTTCATATTTTTAATAAATTTTCGAGAGTGAGTTTTCCCAGAAATGCAAACAGTTTCCTTCCCAGTTAATCACAGCGTCCGTTTTAGAGAAAAAAAAAAAAAAAAAAAAAAAGCGTCACGAACGACTGTCATACGAATTAAAAAATATATATAGCTTGAAGAACTGCGCAGTTTTTTCAAAGGCAGGGGATTTTTTTCGCATCACACCACAAGATTAATGACTTGGCGAAACTCTGCATGGGTCATTATAATAAATTTCTCCTAAAAATATATGCCCTTTTCACAGCGCACAGGATAACTGTTGGAAACATTTTGACTTGATAATGAGGTTAGATATATATTGCAATTCTATCGGAAACTCGATGTTTTAGAAATAGCTTGGTAACGGAAGTTACCTTTGTTTTGATCTTGACATTGTTTAAAATCGAAGTTATAAATTGTATCAAAAATATTTACTAATACGTACTTTCTGTAAATGATACTTAGCATCGTTAGGCTGACGTGCTCTCCCTTCTTCTCCCTTTCCATCCCCGATTTCTGAACATATCACCCCCCCCCCCCCCCCCCCCCCCCCCCCGTCATCAACCATCATCCCTTAGTGAGTGTCACCTTCCGTGAGTGAAACCACAATAAGAAAAATGCTTTGTTAAATCAAACAAAGTTTGTTTGGAGCAACCAAATCAAATATTTGTAATGGGGCAATGAAATATTTTGTTGTTGAAACCAAAGTTTTAGCTTGTTCTTATTAGGTTGTCACAAACGAAGATTTGGTTGGTGCTACTAAATAATTGTTTGGCTCTATGTACATAAAATAGTTTCAATTCATATAAAAATTGAGTGTGGCTGTGTTGGGGACACGGCCGTTTGTTTTGCGTGAATACGTCTACGTTGACGCGCTCGGACGTCTTGATGTTTTTTTACGTTCACGGCACCGCTTCACTCGATCATATGGGATTTCATGGGTATCACTGGATTGTTTTTGAGATGCTCTTTCCAGCCGTATACGATTTCTGTATTTCGACTTGGCTTTTTGAGGAGTATAGGTCGGCATTATATTAGGTTTTCTTAATATTTTACATTAAACTCATACAGTTTCACCATAACCACGCCACACAAAGGTTTTTATACACGCAATCGATTGATCTTGACTAGAGCTGTCGACTGAAACTTAAAAGAGCGTCGTAGCTTCTCCTAGTCAGAAATTATGCTACGTGAAAGTTACGAGACGCGGCGAAACGAACTAGAAACTGCGCCCTCCCCCCTTCACACAACCCGCCTTCCACAGAATGTTTAGCAGTCCTCACTCAACGTAACATATTATTTTATCCTTTGGCAAACGAGTGGTGTAATTGGAATTTGTATGTATAAAATAGATTCAGAGCTGCAATGCCAAACTGTATCCCGTGATTTTGTTACCATCCAATTTTATGGATTGCCTCCCACTATGGTTGCAAGTTTAAAGACGTATTCACCTCAAAAAATATATATTAGAATCCCGGTGAAGTTTCGAACCTACATCATCCTTTCCGGAACGCCACGCTCTACCGTCCGCAGCAAACATCACTACTAATGATATTGCAACATTTTAAAATATACAAGTTTAAAATAATGGACAACATGAACAGAAAAAAATTTCAAGTTTTACAGCTTTATTTTTTAGTTTCCTGTCAAAATTGTTTTATTAGCAGAATGGAATAGGTTCTCCGAGATAGACATGAAATCGCTGAGAGACTTTATTAAAATGGGGAAATATTCATAATTTTGTGAAGGGGAAAAATTTATGTCGTAATGTTACTGTAGGGAATTTTCTGTGCGACAAGTTAAGTATTTATGTAAACCCATTGCGGTTTTTAAATTAACATTTGTGATGGCACATTCAATTTTTTTAATCCTTTGCATACGGGATTTTAAAAAGGCCATTTTAAAAGGGGAATTTTTGTATTTGTATTCAGAGAATATTTTTATTTAATTAATAATTTGTAACAGAAATGTATCATTTTGGCGGAGTGTACATTTTATGGGTAGTGGAAAGAAAAAATAGGAATTCGTGTCCTGGATAATATATGCAGCAAAACCTACGTTGTTTGTAATTTTTTTTTAGAGTAATCACCTCTATAATTCCTAGTTAATAATAGTATCTACGGCAATCTACCAGTAACTAAAGCTTTTATACTTAACCACATACAAGATTATTGGTGAGTTGGGGTCACTGGATGTGCTTGTGGTGGAGTGCTGGGCTGTTCTCGGGGTATTCCCAAGGGATGCCTAGGGATCATTCGCCCTCCGTTGCAACGCACAAAAATACAAGTTCTGATTTCATCTGAACCCTTTACGTGCTACAGTAAAGTGTTCAGATCAACAAAAATAATGCTTCCGAAACCGCTGTCTACAAATTTAGTCTAGTCAAAATAGCTTTAGCACACGTTAACATGAGAAACAGTTTATAATCCATTCACGGTTACATTCAACTTTTCTGTAACCCTACTTAAGCTGTACTTCCAGGATATCCCTCCGCCTCGTGCAAACAAAGCCTAGAAAATTTCACCAGAGGGCCAACGCACCGCAGGGTAATAGTATTTTGCATAACAACTATTTCTAACTAGGTATTACCAACACACGTGTTTTCTCTCTGCATTTCTTCATATTAGTTATAAATTAAATATTGTTATTTATAGATAATATATACGTAGTCTACAGCTTAACTAATAAAAGAAAATATTTTATATAAACACAATTATAAAACGCTTGTGATGCATGACATCTTTAGGAATCATCCAAACAGATCATACATGGGTTTTTTTATTTTTTTATTTTTATTTTATTTTATTTTTTTTAAATTCAAGAAGTGTAAAGAAACCGCGAATAAATTGCATCCTCTTTAGTTCTGAGTCGATTGCCTGACCAGTCGTAGGCTTAAAGAGCTCTATGTGAGCTCACCTTTTGGAATCTCCTTACTGAACGTCCTAAATAGAATATAAAATTTCGACTAAAACGTATGATATTTATTATCAAAGCGCATATACCTCATACGCCCTCGCAGTCGAAGATAAATATATGGGACGGTGAATAAAGAGAGGCAAAATGGAAAATACTGATCACAAAGCCAGGAGAGGGTGCAGCTAGTGCCAGACAGGCTCGCTGCTTTTTGTAGATGGTATTTACGTTTAATTTCAAGCAGGTCTTCGGCAACGATAAGGGTGAAGGTTGATGTGGGAGTTGCATTTTTCCAGGCATTTTACAAGACATTTAGTCTTTTTAAAACTACTTATCAAAATAATTCCCTGCTCTAATTCAATACATTATTACCTAAATTTCGACATGAAAGCTTGCGGGTGTTCATGTGTGTAAAATTATTTCCCTGTTCAGTTGGCATTTTACGATTTTGTGCCGCGAAATCAGTGACAACGTGGTTAAAATATACCACATCAATTGAATATAATTTCCAAAACTCTGCTCAAGTACAAGTAAAGGCAGTTCACGATAAAGTGAGCATTATTGAAATGAACATATAGTCTACTTAAACGAGCGCACTGAGTGACATGTGCCCAGTACAGTTGGTAACAATGGAGTGAAAGTAGTTCCATATATTAACGTCGAATCAAAAGTGTTAAGTAACTATTTGTGGTAACTTAAATTGTTTCTTTTACTTTCTGTTATTTTTAATGCATCGAAGTGTAAAAATAACCAAATCTGTAAAATATTAACTTTCCTAATAATTCCACAGTTTAATTTGACCAACGCATGAATAAAGTGATGAGGCCCATGAAAATGTTAATTTTACATAAGGCGAAAGAATACATAACGTGAATACGAGTAGATCTTAAGCAGGGCTTTCAAAAATGCCCATTTTACCGTGGACAGCCTATAACAGATTTTTTACTTTAATTTCTGCACGAAAAATATTTCCAGAATTGCATCGAAACAGTGGTGTTTCGTACAGAATTATTTATAAGATAAAAGTTCATGGATGTAGAGATATAGGCGCATTTTCACATGTATATTTCAGAACACCTGCTTGGTTGTTCTATTCAAGAAAAAGTATGAAAAACAGATTTATCTCCAGAATTATCACTTTAAGTTATCACGTTTCCTAGGATCACAATTGCAGTGACTTGTGGTGGTACGTCACCTCCTCGTAGCGACAAGTGACCGTACGTTTTAAAACTCCGCCCAGTTAAAGGCAGTAGCCAACAACGGGCCAGTTGCTTTCACTGCGTGCTTTTCCCTTGACAAATCCAGTGAGTGTTTTGAAATCGCTGGGAGGAAACGGTTTCTTACATTCTTCGACCAATGGGAATGAAAGCTGGAGGGCCTCCCTTACCTTAAAGGGCATTCAGAATAGAAGAACAAATGCCTAAACGCCAGAAGAACCGCTCGCGTTACCCGACCGTATCGCGCAGTTGCTGTGCGCGTCATGCGACCGTACTACCTGCCACCCGGCCGTACTGGCCACGACACAGCGTCTAGCGAGAGGAGAATGGAAGAGGTTCTATGAACAGAAAATGCATTGGGCAAGCAAAATGAGCTTATCTACTGTTGCCACTCTGTTAGACGGCTTAATATTCTTTTTGTATAATTCTTCTGGCAACAGAGTTTATATTTACAATACATGAGGACCAGTGTGATTCATCATGTGTCGTTAATGAGTGCTTTCACGAAAGCATGGGATATTTTCGGTATAAAATATATTGAATTATATACTCGCATATATCTGTTAGATTCCCTACGAAATAAATCTAATTAACTTTTTATTGTTGTTGATTCACGCAGAGGAAGTACGTGAGGCGCTTTGTTATGAAACTGCACACTTCACAATACATGACAATTTCGGGATTGAAGCTGCAAAATTGGCTGCAAGTGTGGGCTGAGTGATCTCGACAACGATACTCGTTGATCTGACTCGAGAATATACACGTCAGTTATGATAATTAGATAAGAAGACACTTGAACACATTTAAGTATGAAGATCTTCCGATATATTATCCTAATACTACATGCATTATGTGACTCAATTCTGTATCATATTGAGACAGGTTTTTTTAATATTGTGTGACCTGTTGTTATAAGAAGCGATATCCAGTAGCCTAAATGTGGATTTATTGTATAATATTGTTACGTGCTGCAGCTGGCGCCGACTCCGCTGCCCCGAGCCGTAATTGGAGACCCACCTCGCCCTCCCCTCTTCCAGGAACGATGCACTAGTGGCTGTCTGCCCTCCTTCTGGGAATCTCGTGAATGCCGACAGCGGCGAGACTTGCTGGCGTCACAGACCTCCTCTCGCCTGCTAGAGTTTCCGATACGTTTAGCGACGACGCAAGAATGTTCTGGTGAGACTAACTGGCGCCTCAGTCCTCCGTGACGTATCACGCGAGTTGGGAAGATTTAGGTGGTGGCCTAAGACACTATATATACTGCCGCAACCCAGCAGCCGGCAGTCTTTAATGGAGGCCGTCTGGCGAGTGTGCGCGAGTTAAGTAAAATATGGACGACTGGAGATTGCGAGACGACGGCGAGCGTGGTGTTCGTGGCTTGAATGGACGAGAGGGTGTGAAACCGACGAGTAAAGCCTACTTTGCATGAGGGCGCTTGGAGGACTCTAGAACATTGCGACTGGCGGGACATGGACTGAACTGAGGTGGGACTGAATGGAAGTGTAATACTTATGTTATTGTAAATATTTGAACTGACAAATATGGACGCATAAATTATAAAATAATTGAATAGGTTAATACACTGTCTATTGGGACTGATATTTAATTATTTAATTTCATTGATCGCTTTGTCGTAATTATAAATTTTATTTATTGATGTCAAATGCTAACAGTAAGTGATTTCAGTTTATTGTGGGAATTTGAGTTCAGATAATTTTGCTGTAGTTACTGTAACTAAAATCAGAAAATTATAATTAATCCTTTATTTGATTAAGACCTCCATCCCTTAACGAACTTAATATAACCCACTTAATTTCTAGAGAGAGAAACTGTAACAATATTATATGATATAGGCATGCCTGATCTGTTACTGAACTGTCCAAAAAAAATCTATTTTGTGGTACCTATCTCTAGAATAGGAAATCTGAATAACAGATTTTAAATGTTTTATCACAGAAAATCTGACATCAGCGCCAATGTTTAAATCTTTATTAAATTATTTTCCCAAAATACGAAAAAAATATTACATCGTTAAATTTTACTTCATAGAAAAATTTCTAAGTTTCAGCGCAGACTTGAGGCAAGACTACGTCTACAAACCACTTACTTTAATGAACCGATGTTACGTAGATGGTACGATAAGGTACAGAGTTATGTCAATTTTACTCCAGCAAGGTTTCTTATATTTTTCAACATTGTTCTTCTACCTGTATGAGTATTAATTATAGTATTTCAATGAGCTGCGTAAATAGCTTTGAGAGTTCTTTAAGTGAACGTAAATAATAGTTAGAGTTACAAACACATTCTAGACTACCTACTATCTGTGATCAGCTGTCATGCATGAACTTACCTTGTCTCCATTATAATGTAATATATTAACAAATGGTTTAATACGCGTAATGAAACATTCCAAATTACTAGAAAGTTGCAAGATGACAACTTTGGTGTGTAATTAATAACATAAAATGAAAACCGGTCAAAATTCAATTAAAATCTTTCACATAAAAATTATTTTTACTGTGTGTAAATATTATGTCAATAATAAACTCATCAAACAACGATAGTTGTGTTCGGGATCATGGTTTTTTATAAGATTCTAAGTTATATCTTCACAATCACCTATATCTGTTATATTTCATACAAAATATCTACACAGCTCGTTATGCATCCAAGTGTGTCAATATTATACTTGTCTCTGTATTTGTACGTACCAAATTAGAATATACTGATCTGCATTATGGGCGCCATTACTGAAACACACTCGAATTCACTTGAAAATGTATAAATTAAATAATTTAAAATTATTCTTAAGATATTACAGGCCGATGATTTTTTTTTTCCAGTCAAATTCTCATTAAATATAGCCTAAAACACATTCGTTAAAGATAAGACGTACAATACTAGATGTATTTTTAATATAAAAAGTAATTTTTCTGTTTTGGATTGAAATGTGATTAACAAGCAGGAAACAAGTTCATGTAAGCGAACTAGGGCGCACAGAAACTGAGGGCGGCAGGACAGTCAACGGAATATCTAACATTCTGTACAGTTCGGTTACAGAAATTTTTAAAACTCAAATAACTGATTGGATCATTATAAAGGTAATTTAAAGTAAATAATTATTTATATTGTCTAATAACATATTTATTGCAATATATCATTGGTAGTGTTTAATAATGCAGGGAAAGCCTACCCTGTGTGTATTTAAATATCGTGTAAAGCTGAAAAATTGCTGACTCGTGAAGACTACAAAGGCTATTAATGTTACTGAGATGTGTAGTGAGATACAAGATGTTGCAAGAAAAGTGTCTCAGAAAGCAACATCATAGGACTTTTTAGATTACATTTGTAAGTCAATCTTACAAGGTAATGTAGCATCCACATTTTACACGTCTTTGTGAATATCTAATTCAATTATGTATTTTTCACACGTATCACACGTAATATTTTTATGTATGTAAATTTCAATAATTCTCATATTTTATTTATTATTTTTTAGTTACAGGATTTTTAACTTTAGATGTGCTGATGGAAACAGAAAATGTTTGAATATGTTAGTTAGCTATATTTTGGTTTTTGTATTTATATTTGATGATAATTGTATTATTGTTTATTTGTTGTCTCTATTGTCAATGTTCCGGGGATTGTTTATATTTGTACCTCTATTTCGAGACATATTATATGGTTTTTAGTACGTTAAGCCATTAGAGTAGATCGTTTTAGGTAATTTTAAATTGAAAGCCATCCATTTGGCTGGAAGGTTTAAACCCTGCGCTAGGATTGGTTCTGGCTATGTAGGATAGGGTTAGCAAGGGGCCAGTCAGTAAGGGAGCTCGCTCTCTCCACCGTCAACATTCGTTGAGGTAGGATCTGTAGCAGGACGCTCGCCCGAAGTGGGAGAAGCTTAGGTGTGAAATTAGTTGTTAATGTGTCTGATACTCCCCCCGTTTCCTTTTGAGGTTAAGTGGAATCCGCAATTAATATGAGTTGCCATGAAGCCCCTTTCGCGTAGCAGGATCAGGAAGTAGCTAGTATTGTTTACGGCGCTGGTCCGTGAACGGTTGGTTCACGTATGAAAACGCTCTACACACAGATTTGTAGCTGCAGCGGGAGAAGCGGTCATCCTCTATCCTGTTCCTGCCTAGTAAATGTGATTCCTACGAGAGCAGCAACCTACTACAGATAAGAGATATTTGTGTTTTCTAATTTAGTAATGGCAAAACCCATAGCTTATTTTTGTTCTGGAAGGTCTGGAACGAAGTAATTTTGAAATGCGCCAGGAACGCGATTTCCAGCAGTCTTTAACTACGGAAACCCTAAGGAAGAGTTTAATGTTTTCCCTGAGTTTAACGAAATACATTAATGCAAGATCTTAAAGTTTGGTCCAGAAACGGTACAATTTTGGAATTTTTAATCTTACGCTGAGCTATGAGCTATAAATATTTTTCAAGATTTTCACACTTTGTTAATGGGTATGGTGCATTTTAGAACGACCACTATCCAACGGTAGTTGAGCATTTTTCTAAATTTCCTAGTTTATATTGCGATCCAGGGTGTTCAGGCTTATTTTAACTATAGCATTAGTGAATTTAATAATGGGAAATATTAATTTCATTTAAATTCCTTATGCTGAAACCAAATGTGATGAGTTACGTTTTTGTAATACGTAGTCGTTTCACCCTCTTCCTCTCTGTTCAATGGCAAAGATATTTTTCCTAATGTGACTATAATTAAGTTGTTATTTCAGCTCACATGCAAGTGGCATGTGCACCGGCAAAGATTATACGAGGTTTGTAAATCATCTGAGTGCTTGCTGCCTACAGCCTGTGGAGGACCGGGCTACAGTTACCTCACAGGTTTATTTACCAGATATTTACTGTGTGTTCATCTGTTCCTAATTACTTACATTTTTATAATTACCTCTCAAATAAACAAATGAAATGAAATGTGGCTAGAAGTGAGAGTAATACATGTTTCTAGGCCTAGCAGTAAGACGTATGCATATTGATTTATTCTTAGGTAGGTTGCGTTAATATCCATATTCACACTATTTATTGCACAAGGATTGTTGAGGTGTGACGTACATGTTCACTGGTTCTAAGGGATCTCGGTACGTACACATACACCTACATGAGTGAATTATTACAAGCTACATACTTGGCTATCCTAACGTATATACGTACACCTCCGCAACAAACTTGGAACGCTGACGAGGGACTATTTTGCCTACCTTCTGAGCCACGTTATATGCTTCATAAATTAGCGCCCTTACGAGGGGCCATTTATTTAAAGTTATATTACTGAGTTTACATTACATAACTGTAATGTGCCTAATTTATTTATTTATTTGGAATCTTGCTGAAACTGCGTGTATCTTTAGTTACAGGTGAGTGCAGTTTTTCTGAGATACTGTTGACTAAAACATGTATCCACTCGTCTAGGAAAACAGGAGACTAGTAGGATGTAGACCTATTTTTATAGAGCAAACCATTGACTTAAAGCTGAAAGCAAAAATTAAATAATTAACTCCTTAGTAACTTTATTGTGGTTTCTAGAACACTGTGATAATATTCTTGCATGTATCACGCATTTATGAATTATTGTTCAACATCTGCACACCGATAATGTTGTACCATTTACTACAATAAATATATGGGTCTTTTTACTATGCATTTGATTATGAATGTTTTTATTTATTTGATTTAGAGCTACGTAATTAATTTATATTTTAAATGTCCTGAAAGTATACATATAAATATTTAAAAAGTGCATTAGAGTAGTAGGGTTTGGTTCCTTGACGGTCAATGGCGTGGGAGCAGGATGTCAGAATTCAGCCGTTGCCACATTGTTACGTCACCGTCCGCCATCTTGGATGTCATTGACCCTGACCCATGACCTTTGACCCGAGACCTTGACCTTAATCACTGTAACCTCTGATCCCAAAAACCCAAAAAATTAGAAAAATTCTAAAAAAATGTTTTTTTATATATTACAAAAACTTATTATTAAAAATTATATAATTTTATTTATAAAAAAGCCAAGAGCCATCCGCCCGACATAATGATCTTTCATTTCAATAACCCGTCCTCCATCTTTGACAAATGTGACCTTTGACCTTGAACTTTGGCCACAAAAAATCCAAAACAATTCTAAAATAAATAAGTAAAAAATAAATACCAAAAATTTAATAGTAAAAATATGAAGAAATTTATTTTAAAAGTATTATAAAATTATTTAAGAATTATTAAGAATAATTTAAAAATTCTAGTCCACTGGACCATTTTTACAAACAATATCACTTTTTCTCATAAAATTTATTTTTTTCCTTTAAAATCCACTTTTTTCCGAAACATTTATAGAAACTTGTGTAAAAATTTATTTTTAAAAACTTAAATTTTCAGAGGTCATCCCAGCAACATCAATTACTCACTTCTGTTCGACTCCAGCAGATGAAAAACTCCCTCACCCCCACTCACCCCACTTAAATTCATTCTATCGTATGCCACCATATTTTTTTTCCGTAGATAATTTGTGTATGTGTTACTGGAGACTGCCATGTTGGGAGGCAGCTATCTTGCTAGGTGCAGTCCTCCATGTTTTATTGTCATTTGTTTTATAGTTTGTATCTCACCTTCGTGCGACAACCATATCAGATTTCATATGTTTTCATCATCTATGTATGACCAGGTAACAGCCATATTTGTTTATGTGTTCAAAGTATAGGTTGCGCTGACAATACCCGCCATTGTTTTTCATTGGCTAATAAGTCACCTTCGTTCTATACCCTCCACATTTGATTCTATTCTCAACACATATGTAGTATCGTTTATGCAATCTGCTATCAGCCTGTACGGAATGGTGGCATTGACCATTCCTGCAAAGTACTTAAATTGTTATATTTACTTATTTATTCTTAAATATGAGTATTTTCATTAAAAATATTTTTTTATTAAAATATTTGTATATATAAGTTGGGGAGGATTTTTGAAATAAAACACAGCACAACTTTTTAAGTAAAATTTATTGTACACACAATAAAAATATACAGCCTCATTACCCTTCCCGGGGAGAGTGTTTTCCAAAACAGCTGGGCTGGCCTCTTGAGGTCGTGCCGTCCTGCCCGCTAACCTGGCTCCTGCCAGCCCCAGCAATTGGTAATCACACCATAGCCCCCTGTCCCCACAAGACTCATGCGTGCTCGCGTGAGAGAACAGGGGCTGGCCGAATGTAGGGGAAGGTAATGAGTGAGGCCGGGCCGCTGAAGTAGTGTGGCGACCTCGCAGCCAAGGAGTAGTCCAGGTTGCCTCGTAAGAGTTGTGTAATGCCGCCGGAAGGGGTCTCTCTTGTTCGCGGCTGCCGTCAGGGTAGCACAATTGAGTGTACTTTCGCGCACTTATGACAACACTCCCTAGGGCGCTGGCAGTCGCGTAAGACTAGGGATACCGTTACAATTTGGCTTATATGAAAATATGTCAGTTCGTCTGAATTTCGTGTTAGAGAGCACATTGTGAAAATAAAACTTGCAGTTGCATTACTTTAATGTATTTAGGGGAAACCATTTTAATAAATATTTCAGCTCCCATTGATATATAGGGGAACTTATATATATATATATATATATATATATATATATATATATTACTACTTATTCACTAAGTAATACGTTAAAAATGCGTTATGATACATATTCATTAATAAGATAAAACAGAAATAGTTATACTGGTACTCATTATGTTTGAATAACAACGATTTATAAGATAATTACAATTTGTGTGCCAGCACAAAACTGTTTGTTTTTATACGGCCGCTATGGCTTCGTGTAATTGGGGAAGTATGAAGGAATTACACTCGGCTCCTTTAACTAAGTTGTATAAACCCTAAATATTGAAAAAGTAAAGTAATATCACCGATGCCGACCGTTAAGGTAGGGAATAGTGGGTGTTTGTGCACTCTAATCGATTACAACTCCCCCATAGTGCCAGAAGATATGATACTAATGAATGTAATGTATTACGTGTCATGTTTTCTAACAAACAGCTTGGAAAAACTGTCGTGAGAATATATTGGCTGAGAATATTAGAACATAAACGTTGAAAAATAAATATTTACATGTCAGTCTTAATTTGTTAAACAGTAAAAAGACAAAGGATGTGCACTTAGGACAATGTTATTTTTAACTGGTATTAAAAGTAAGTGCTCTTTATGGCAGCATATGAGGTTGAAAATTATTGTCAAGTAATTACATATATACAAAGGAGGCCCCGTAAAAATTATATTAAAAGTCTTAATTGTAGTGAATATAGCGTTATCGCCACATGGGGTAACCCGTCTCAGATGCACTCTAGTGCTGAAGTTGGAAGTAAAGGTTCGCAACCTTATACTGTTGTGAACTCTGTCAGAGAGCTGATGCACTGTATTTGGTCAAGCACGCCTGTCGAATAAGCAATAAAACTGCCACCTAAAAGAATGAGCTGTGCGCTCTGTAAAACAATGTTTCAGGCATAACAACTCTGCATTATACTAGAAAGTACACGTGACCTGGCGTGCCTTATGGAATTCGTTTTACACAATTGACTTATTCTGCATACCATTGTGACACTATATGTACGTTACTCGAGAGTAGAATTAACAATTGTCACTGAATTAATAATATGTATGACCAAATTTACTGTAAAGTAATTAGCTATAGACACTATAGTGTGCATCACATCTGGGATACTTTACTGTACTGTCTTTACAAGAAGGATGGAAATTTTTAACTAATTTATAATATAACAATGCTAATGCGGCGATCAGGGCGACAATGGTTGAAAGACTAAAATAATTGACGTGTTATTGTGACATTCTGGCTTGATTTATATTCTATGATAGGCAGGTCAGCAGGTAATATTTTCCACTCTTTATTTAGTGACTCATTAACTGAATAAAACGAAATACCTACATTAGGAGATATCTGGATGGCTTCAAAGTGACTTCTTGTATGCCAGTGAATATGTAATATTTAAACAAAAATAACTAACAAAAACAACTGCTGGAGTTAGCACCGCTGGTAATATCATTTTTACCTTGGCTGCCCATGGCCTCGATCTCCGTCCACGTGATCGTGCTGCAAAAAAAAAGGGGGGGACACACCTTGCACTTAAATGACACATGAATTATAGTTCTTCAATTAATACAAACATTGATCGTTGGCGAATATTGACGTGTGAGCTTTCATCAAACTGTAGAGTTTCGAACGGTTCACGTGTTGTGGAACCACTCTGCAAAGTTGGAAGTATCCTGGGTTCTTACAGTGGCAGCGTGAAAAGAAGTGGGACGGTTTCTTCATATTGCAACTGCGGTGTCAGCTCCGCAAAGCAGACACCGTGGTGTGTCTTGTAAAGCTGTTCCTCCCCTGCATTTACTGAGAACTCCAGCACACGTAGAACTGCTTAGAATGACTCAAGGCCCATGTCGGAAATGGAATAAGTCTCCCTTCCTGTAACATAAGGAACTATATTAACTTGTAACATGTGCTCACTGTATCTATTTTACTGTGGCCTTGTCTACGGATTTCTACCGTTATTTTGGAAGGTCCCAGAATGTCGTGAATTCTGTAAGGCCGTGATTTTTAAAAGAAAGGGCCTTTTGGCATGAATGGTTTTTGTTCCACACGAATTGGCATATTTTTAAGTCGTTGGGGCGGTATTTAGAGTGAAACAATTGTTTCTGCTTATGCTATGAAGTGATAAGGTTCACACGAGCTTGCTCCCATATTTGTTGAAACCACTCGCACCAATCGTCGGCTCGTTGTGAATATGTGTGGCTAATCACGTGCGAAGGCTGTACTGCCTCAACCCCGTGAAGAAGAAAGAAGGAAGTGAATTTCGTGCTTCTATTGATTGTTTTGTTATAATTAAATAAAATGTAAGAAACATAATCGTCCCACTGGGTGGGATCTTCACTTGCACAAGAGGTTAAATGTTGAGACAGAATTTTGTTGAGCTGCTCTGTCAAACCATTGCAAACAGGGTTATATGCCATAGTATGGAGCTTTTTTATTTGTAATTTGCTAAATAATTCTGAAATCATTTCGTTGTTGAACGATGTTCCTCTGTCAGTGAGGGTAGTTTTGGGACAACAAAACTGCAAAATAACGTCTTTTATGAAATTAATACATTTTACCGCATCGATAGTTTTGACTGGGAGGGCTACGGCACACCCGGTTAAAAATTCTGTCATTACTAGGATGTACCGATTTCCGGATGCTGAGGCTTGTAATGGGCCTTAAGCATCCAGACCCCAAGAGGTAAGAAAGGGGGAGGGGGCGGTATAGGTGGTATCTGTCCAATCGGTTTCTGATTCTGCGCTTTAACGTGCTGGCAAACGGAACAGTTCTTAATATATTCTTTTACATCCCTGTTCATGGTGTCCCAGTAATATGCTGTTTTGATTTTTTCCAGAGTCTTAAATTGGCCAAAATGACCACTCCCTAGTAGAGCGTCATGGTGTGCTGTGATTATATTTCGGACATAGTAGTATGGAACGAGAGTGAGCTTCTTTTCCCCAGTAGGTGTATGCTGTTTCATGTAGATTTCCCCGTTACCTGATATAGCGTATCATCTTGCTAGTCGACGGTATTTGGGCATTGCGCGATCTGGGTCAGTGAACACTATTTTCATTTTGCCAATGTGGGGGTCTTTGGCATATTCAGCAAAGAATGGTAATGTTATATTTTCGGTTATCGGCATAAGCAAAAGGTGTGAGTCATCATCGACTTTGATATATTCTTGTTCATGTATTTAAACTAGGAGATATTTTGTAGTTTTGTTGGTGTGTGTAATTAAAATGCGACATTGTAACCGTGGGTCAATGCATGTGGTGGTGATTGTGTTAGTGTGGTTTTGCATAAGTATTTCGTTAACATGATATATTGGGGTGTTGATTTTTGCAGTTGCTTTGATCGGAAGA
Source organism: Dryococelus australis (assembly GCA_029891345.1). Classification (NCBI taxonomy): domain Eukaryota; kingdom Metazoa; phylum Arthropoda; class Insecta; order Phasmatodea; family Phasmatidae; genus Dryococelus; species Dryococelus australis. Next base: position 91,369,648 of record CM056997.1, on the reverse strand, counting down.
TATTCTTCATTAAGAACCATTTCGCAATGCGCGATTTGTCCATTGTACAGAGATCGTCTTTTATTAATGGTTTAATTTCCAGCCAGTAGTTGGTTATGTAATTAGCAATGGCATTCTTTATTTCTTGATCCTTGTCTGTTTTGAAGAAGTGTTTCAGCCAGTGCTTTAAAAATAGATTGGCATTGCAAAAATGTACGTTTCACTCTGTAAAAATTGTTATTAAGTGTCATGTCTATAGTGTCAGCTATTCCTATTGGTGGTATATGGCTCATGGCATCAGCGAGCGTGTTGAGCTTGCATTTCACAATGTGAGCTTCAAAAGCATATTCAGTTAACCCAATGGCCATTTTTTGAATGTGAACATTATGTTCGGACATCGACTTGAGGTAATGCAAGTTCGCATGGTCTGTATCTATGACAACTTTCGGCCATAAAGGTATTGCTTAAAATAGATAACGAAATATTTAATCGTCGAAAGTTCTCGCTTGGTTGCTGACGATTTTTTTTCATTCAGGGAGAGTTTTTTGAAGCGAACACAATAATGGTGCACTCTTTGCTATTTGGGATCTCTTATATAAGAACAGCACCTATTGCTGTTTGCGATGTGCCACAATTCTTCAAAATTTCCCAAGAATGGGTGGGTACTTATTGCAGTTTTTAATATTTCAAATGCTTGTTGTTCTTGCTATGACCACTTAAATGGGACTGACTATTTTGTTAGTTCTGTGAGGGGTTCTGCAAGTTGAGCATAATTTAATATACAACACTGTAAATAAGACGTAAGACCAAGACTTGTTTTATGTTTTTCGGCTGTGCCATTTGTTGAATATTTATTTATTTTGTCGGAATCAATTTGGATTCTTGCAGGCGTAATATAATGTCCCATGTGAGTTCTCCTTAGTGTGTGTGGTAAAGGATTTCATATGCCAGCTTAACAGTACCTTGTAAATAAAACTATAACCGCCGGCATTTTTCAATTTCACACCACCCATTTATTTCACTCTCAACATTGTAGGTTTCCAAACAATCGTCAACATTTTCGTTGGTGTCCCCAGAAAATGTGGGGATGGATTCTGGGTGATTTAAGTGGACCACGAGTCTTGTGTGGGTGGTGTGTGTTCAAATTCAATTAAGTCAGTATTCTCTGTGGGTAACTCGGACTGTTGTGTATGCTTGGCCTCTATTGCACGCTTAGCGATGCTGAACTCAAGTGTTGCATGTTTGACAATTTTCCTGATCGATTTAGCAGCAGATTTCTATGGCTTACTCATGACTTCGTAGCAGTATAAGTACTGTGTAGATGGACTTTAAATACTACCATGCACACACGAAGTGTATAATAAAATTGAAAATTTCCACTTTGTGCGATCTCTTGTGGAAACTCGCGTTTAGGAATGACAAGCTGTCCAAAAAGCGGCCGTGGATTTGTCATACATGAACTGAATTAAAAAGTGTATGCACACACTGTAGTCTGCAGTACAACACACTGGGAGACTTGTACGGCCGAGGGATGTGCAATTGGGCCCCCAGTATTCGGCCCGGCCGGCCGTCGCTGCAGTGTGGTGGCTCGTGTCAAGTGGTAAGGCTAGGTACCACTGAGGCTGAAGAGCAGAAACCACCAGAGAGAGCCTGTCTTGTGTCCTTCGCGCACTATACTTGTCAGTTCCCTAGGGTGCTGTCAGTCACGTGAGGCTCGGGAAGGCATTACATGTAAGGCATGAGAATTCTATTGACTGGTATATGCCATAACTGGTATAATTGTTACCTTTTTTAATGTATTTATCGCATGATATAGACTTAGAAAAAGTTACCTTGCTAAGGTTTATACACTGTGCATGATAGCGTTCTTGTAGTACAAGTTTATGAAGGATTTACCTGATTTACCTTACAGCTTAGGTTGAGTAGGAAATTTAATTATTTACAATTTGTTACATATCCGTTGTGTGATCTAAGTCCTTAAGTGAATACTATACATTAACTACAAGGGCGATCTTATGTTATTGTTTGTTTGTGTGCCGGCACTTGAGTAATACCTACAATGGGTTGCTATTGGTCTGTTTAGATGCGGAGAGAGGAAAGGATGTGTTCGGCTCTGTAATATCATTAAACCCCCATATTAGATATGACGTAAATTTTATAAGAACCGGCGCCGAACACCGTAGGGAAAGAAATGGAGTTATGGTGCACCAGTAGCAATTAACAATTCGCAATAGCGCCATTACTAAGTGTAGTACAGTTTGTAACATTACATATCGCTATAATAGTATTCTATAATTACTTTCTAAGAGACGTCAGTCTTATTCCTATATACAAAATTATATTTTGACTTTTGGGTGCAGTATTTTATACAGTGAACATTAGGTAGCATATACAATTATTTTATATATTATACTTATAGTGGGAGAGTTTACATGTCAGATACTAGATAATTATTTATATAAAAGTAATATTGAAAAAGGCAAAATAATTATACAGTCAATGGGCCTGTAGCAAAGTGTTAAATTTTATGGAGCCCTCGCCGCATGGCTTTGAGCTGCTGTTATGTGCTCTCTAGAGCTGAATTGTGGAACTTTCGATTGTGAAAGTGTAAGCTGCTGCCCTCTGCAGTTACGGTCTGCACTTTTTGTTGTCTGGCCACGACTGTCTCATCAATGCTTTGAATACCTGCTACTAGGTAGTGCTGTGTGTGCTGTTGCGTTACCTTTCAGGTGTGCCAATATTTCATACGAACTACACCTAATTGGACATGCCATACGTGAACTTATTTAAGCAAAAGATTAATTGTTTGTCACTATGAGACAAGGTTAACACAAGTGGGCTTGCATTGAGAAGAGATAATGTTTTCTGTATAACTACTATGTAGATATTTACTTTTATGAAGTAATGTAAACTGACTTGGAACTATAAAATGGCAGCCTGCAACTTGGTGGCTTTTTTTTATTTATCATGTGCACATATTTATTTACTGAGCCCACTTGTAATTATATGTTACCTATTTGCATGTGAATGTTGTTGTTATTATGCTCTCTTATGCAATATTCTACTAACACGCAACGGTTGTGGCCTTGTGTTAGTTATTTGAATTCATATGCATTAGTCTATATTAAAATAATTAATGATGTCCATACTGCATCATTGTAATGTCACTCACACAATCTTTAAGCGACCTGTGCCATGCGATTCAATAATAGGGCAATTCAGCCATCATTTCATTATTGAATGAGGTACCTCTATCTGTGAGGCTGGACTTGGGATAGCCATATTGCAGAATGACATCTTTGATAATATTAGCGCATGTGATTGCATCAATTGATTTTACAGGGTGGGCAACTGTGTAGCGAGTGAAGAACTCAGTCATCACTAATATTTATTTGTTTCCTGACGCTGCCATTTGTAGCGGCTCTTTGGCGTCTAGGCCCCAGAAATGTAATAAGGATGGGGCTGGAATCTGAGTCATATGACCAATGGGTTTCTGGTTTGTGTGTTTGACTTTTTGGCACGTGGGGCAATTTTTTATATATTCTTTAACATCTTTGCCTGTACTGTCCCAGTAGTATTGATTTTTAATTTTATTTAATGTTTTAAATTGCCTGAAGTGCCCTCCGCCTAATAAATCATCGTGGTGAGCAGTAATGATTTCGGGTACATAGTATCATGGTACAAGTGTGAGCCTTTTCTCGCCCACTAGCGTACATATTTGCATGTATATCTCCCAGTTTCCAGTAATATATATAGTGCCTAGTCAGTCGAAGGTATTTGGCTGTCGCCTTTTCTGGTTCTGTCAGGGCTAACTTCAGCTGTGTTATGTGAATATCCTTGGCATATTTTGCTAGAAATGGGGATGTAGGAGTTTGTGTGAGTGGTACTAATAATAAATGAGTGTCGTCATTGACCTTTATGTACTCCTGTTCGTGTATGTAAACTGTATGGTAGTGTGGTATGCTGTTATTGAGTGTGATGATTATTTGACAATTTAAGCATTGGTCAAGGCAGGTGTTTTTAATTTTGTTTCCATGTCCTTGCATAGAGATTTCAATGTTAACCTGGCATAGTGTTATTATTTTTGCGATTTTCTGTAAAGGCAGGTATTCTTTGTTTATTACCATTTTTGCTATGCATTGTCTGCAGTAAGGAGGTCTTGTTTTATTAATGGTTTGATTTCTGTCCAATTATTTGTTATATATTTAGCAAGGTTACTTTTGACTTTGTTGTCGTTTTGATTTTGTAGCAATGTCTTGGTTAAGGCTTTATAAAATGATGAGCATGTCAAGAATTCCTTTTTTACTTTATAAGCATTGTTGTTAACTATTATGGGTGTTGTGTCAGCTGTTCCCGATGTTAGGATTCTACTCATAGCATCCGCTAGTATGTTGAGTTTTCCTTTGATTATGCATGCTTCAAAGTCATATTCTGTTAAAGCGATCACAAGTTTCTGGATGTGAACTTTATGTTAGGCCATCGCCTTCAGATAATGGAGACTTGCATGGTCGGTTTCTATTATAAATTTGCGGCCGTATAAGTATTGTTTAAAGTAAATGACAAAATATTTAATTGCTGAAAGCTCTCTTTCTATGGCCGACCATTTTTTTCATTGAGAGATAGTTTCTTGAACACAAAGGCTATGATGGTGTTGTCTTTGCTGCCCAGAACTTCCCACATTAGGACCTTTCCTATTGCTGTTTGAGAGGCATCACAGGCTAAAATGGTGTGGCGGTGTTCGTCAAACTTAGATAGTATGGATGAATTAAGTAAGGCCGATTTTAGTTTGTCGAATGCAGATTGTTTGTGTTCTGTCCATTTTAATGTTGTTGTTTCCTTTGTTAATTCTGTTAATGGTTCCGCGAGTTGGGCGTAGTTGAGAATGTATCTGTGTAAATAGGACGTGAGGCCAAGGAATGTGCACTATTGCTTTACGTTTCTGGGTGGTGCCATTTGTTGAATGGTTTCAGTTTTCTCTGGGTCGGTCTGGATCCCTGATGGCAAAATGTAATGTTCAAGTATCTTTATGTCTTGCTGTGCAAAATTACATTTATTACTGTTTATCTTTACATTGTATTTGCGCAACTGTTCTATGACCTTTTGAATGTTTTGCAAGTGTTCACTGAAGATGTTGCCTATAGTGAAAATGTTGTCTATATAGGCAACTGCTGTGTTCCAATGCAATGGGTCGAGCATATTATCGATGAAATTTCGGATGTAATTTGAACTTCTAGCAAGGCCCATTGGCATATGGGTGTACCTACATAAACCAACACCATCAACAGTAAAGACGAGCTTCTCTCAATCTTACTTACGTACAGGGATGGCACAGAAGCTGCTGAACATGTCTATTGAGCTTATATACTTGGCGTTTTGGAGTATGTTTATTGTATCTTCCGTTCGCAGAATTGGGTATTAGACTTTCTTAAGGTGTTGATTTAAAAGCCTGAAGTCCGTCAGGAAGCATATACCACCTTGGCATTTCTGTATCACAAGGCTTGGCGCAGCATAAGGGGACTCAAACAGGGTTATTATTTGGGCGTCTAGCATTTGTTGTATTTGGGTGAGAACTTGTTCCTGTAATTTGGGGTTGATTCTATAAGCCTGTGTGTGAATCGGTTTGTCTCTTATGAGCTCGAGCTTGATCTCATAATTTTTTGTTTCTGTGAGTTCCGTGATCGAACTGGCGAACCTGTCTTTGTATTGTTGTAGTAAATTACATAATTGATTTTTTTGTTCTGGTGAGAGTGCTGGATTTATGTTACTGAGTGTACTGTTATGTGTTTGTTCTTCATGTGCCTCAATTTTGTTGATATAATGTTCGATGCAATTTTTCATATCGAGCTCAATGGTGTTTGTATTTATTGGTATTTTGATAATCTTTTTATTGTTGTAAGCATATACAAACATGATGTCTTTAGACAGAACTGGTACTACATAATACTCCTTTATGAAATCCAATCCTAATAATATTTCTAATTTAAGATTGTCAATTAGTAGGAATTCTTGCTCAATGTGTAGCCTGAGATGCTGATATTGGCATTAGTTTTATACTTTGGGAAGTCAATGTCATGTGTGGCACCCACTTAAGTAAGTGTTTCATTTATTGGTTCCCCTTTTATGTTGGTGATTAGTGTGGATGCTATGCATGAGTGCGAGCAGCCTGTGTCCAGTAACACGTAAGAATTGCCGCCAATCCGGACAAGGACGCGTAATGTTGACGTATTCACCTAACTGACACTGCATTCGTTCTTGATTGTTGGCGGGGCATGTTGTATGAGGGTGTGAATCGGACCTGTGGCTCATTTTCTGATTACACTTGTCATCATTGCCGCGAGGTTCTGTGTTGATGTTTTGATTGGTGTTTATCGACAGTCTATTGTCTTTTCCCACGATTGGGATATGGAGTTTTCTGTGTCCAATGGTAAAACGTTTTTGAATATGTTAAAATGTGCCATGATGTTGGTATGAAATGGCTGGTTGTAAATGGGGGAGAGTGAGCATGCCGCCACTCGGTGACCCGTATATAGGCACAGAGCACACATCATATCTGCCAGTGAACATGGACCATGAAGGCCGCATGTGCAGCACTGACAACATGGCCCTGCTGACTCATGCATTCTTCTGGGCCGGCCTCAGCGCATGCTGTTGCTTCTGTGTGTGGTACTGTGTCAATTTCCACGGGTGCGGTGTTGTGTTTATGCTTAATAGTGTCCTTGCGGGAGTCTCTCTATTACAGATGCTTTTCCCTAACCCGCTTTTTGCATCCCGAAAGGTGATACAGTGTGGCATGTTTTCTGCATTTATGTGTGTCTTAATATTTTCTATTCACTGTAGTGTAGGTTGCCTTGACTTGAGAAAATTTACGCTATTTCCACGTATGATCTTGGGGCACGTGTTTACTGAAAAGTACCTCATAGGCATTTACGATGGTTGCACTTTTATTTCGTTTTTCGCACTATCTTTGCAGTTCCTTTGAATACAAGCATCCCGTTTTTGATTCTGTATTATGTTTGCTTTCCTTAAGAGCCCTGTGCGTCTGTCTTTATCTTGGTTATAGGGTTGCACCTTTTTATGTGTTTTGTCAATGTGGGTGGTGCGTATTGCCCCCTCATGTGGTAGTTTCTTGATGATAGTTCTTATTTGTTTGTTTTTGGGGTTGGTAGTACTTGGCTTGCCTTTGGATGGGGGTTGTTTTGCTGATGTCTTGTATCCGTGCATGTGTTTGTGTTTGTTTGAAAGTTTACATGGGATGTAGGTTTTTGATTGGAGGGGTGTGAGTTGTAGTTTCTCCATGGTTGTGTGACGTATTCTTTTACAGCAATGAAGGGCTGGTGACTTTGGCTGTAATTATTTTTCCGGTATAAGTGAGCTGGGTTTGGGGAGGGGTATTGCTGGTTTTGGTAGTAATTCGTGTTTTTCTGGTTTTGCAAAGATAAATGAGCTATTTCCTCCTTCACCTTGGTTCTTCCACACATAAAGTGTCGGTATCTGAGTGAACTTGGTGGCCCATGATTACTTGGTTGTAATGGAACAACCAGAGTTATATACTCTTTGAATGTTGGTGATTAAATCTTGGATCGTGTCGTTTTTGAGTCTTACAATCTTATCAGCTATTGATTGTAGGAGAGAGCACCAAACTATCCCAATAAAGTCTGCATTGCTAATATTGGGATTATATTTTCTCCTGTAGAACAGAAGTTTCTCAATATGTTTTTGAATGCTCTCATTCAGTTTTTGCTTGGTTGTGTATAGTAATTGTTTTAAGTGTTCTTGTGTTGCTGGAGTGGAAAAAGTACTTTTCAATTTGGTATCTATATCGTTCCATGTGATTTGACCGGTGTGAGTTTGTAGGTAGTTTTCTAGTATATGTTTGGCAGACCCTTTTAGGTAAAATTTTAGGCTGCGACATTTTTCAGTTTCATCCCAGTTGTTTGTTTCCGCTGCAAGATTGTTTTGTTTTAGGAACTCTGGCATATTTTCGTTTTCATCTCCCGAGAATTTGGGTGCTGACATGGAGTGTTGAACTACTATGTTGAGGGGGCTGGATTCGCCATGTTGGTGTGTTGTTGAGGGGTTGGAAGTGGTGTAGCTAGTGAGGAATTTTCGTAAATGGGTTTGTATGGGTGTTAGGTAATCTGATGTGTGGGGTTGTATGTTTTTGTATGTGGGGGTGGTGTAGTTTGCAGAAGGCCACTATTAGTTATTTTACTGATTAAACTACGTGTGAGTTGTGTGGAGCTGTTCTATGAGCTCGGGGTTTTCGTGTAATAATTTCTCTATTAACATTATGAGTTGTTGAAATTTTTCAGTGCTAATAATATTATGGCTTTGTAATTTCTTCTGAGTGTCCAAGGCATCAATTGCAGCATGCTTTAGAATATTTCTGCCTGTTTAGGCAAACGATGATGAGGGCTTGACAGTCATGTACTATCCGTGTTCGCAATTCAATTTTACGTGTTATCTTATACAAAGTAACATGCAAACACAAGGCATAATAAAATTTGTTTTCCACTTTTGCACACACCTTATGTTGAAATTTACGTGAAGCAACGAAAAATAGCCCGAAAGGTGGTCTCGTAATTTAATATTTATTAACTTAAAAGCATAAGCGCACACACACACACTCTACTCTACGAAACAACGGGTGACTGTACGGCCAAGGTTTTGGCGACGCAGCAGGTTTGCTCGCGCGCTCTTGGGCAGCCACAATTTGCTGAGTAGATATACACTCTGAGCTTTGAATTACGATTTTCACTGCCACTACTGTTTACTACGTAGGTTACGTTGAACAGTAGTTTAAGAGGGAATTCTGACCCTGTAGGCAGGTGAGAGATGCTATGCGTCTCTTCTAATTCTTGGTTAATTAACTTTAAAATTTTATGTTAGTTTTTATTCTAAATATTATTGCGAGTTTAAGGTGGAGGTTGGAAGCGAAAAGCGCCTCCACCATTTGCTGTGACCTCACCTGAAAGGAGGAGACCACGCAATTGCTACAGGGATGAAGGTAGTCAGAGGAAAGCACTCAGTTACTACAAAAGCTCTTCTTTATTCTATTCTCTAAATTTACAAATACCGCTACTCAAATGCGGTCAGAATCAGACAAGACATTACATGTGGCAGTGATGCTCAGAGTTACTTTAAACTATGTAAACAAGCAATACTCAAATACTCTTGCTCTTATGGAGCTTAGTATCGGCCTTCACCTGTCCCGATACCTCACGTGGCCTAGGTCGCCCTAGCGGGAAGTATAATCACCGAGATAGCATAGTCGGCACCGAGGAGGCTCTCTCCAAGGCAGATGCGGTCCTCTCGGCAGTCATCCCTCGGACAAGGCCTCCAGCATCTTGGGCAAGATGGTGCCCCAAGCCGCCATAGTCCCATCCTTATATACCGAATGCCCCTGACCTCATAATCATTTCCCCAGGATTGTTATTACAGAAGCTGGGTTGGCTTGCCGAGGTCGCGCTGCACCTCACGCTAGCCCGCCTCCTGGCAACCCTTGCTGTGAGCAGCCGCAGCACTATGCATAAGAAATTTGAAAATATCTTACATAGCACTGTTATAACACAAATTCCAAGCACTCAATCCATTAAAAATGTGAATTGGTCAGTGTGAAAATAAGGTTTGAAGGAAGAACAAGCTAATAATAAAAAAAACACAAAAATGAAACAACTAACATGGCGTCGCTCATTTACAGAATGCTGTGTGTTTGTTTACAAAAGCATTAGACTGGTTGGAACGCTGTACTTGCGCGCTAGATGCATAAATGTTGATAGTTTCTGAAGTACATAGTAGATACTCCACAGTCTTTTAAAAGCTATCTAGGTTGCTGAAAATGTTATATTGTTTTTAACTTTTACCGGGAATATTAACTTTCTTAGTTTTTTTTTTTTTTTCAGAACACTAATTTTACTAAGTGCTGCTAACATGAACACAAGCACAAGCAACTTACGAATCAGGTGGTGGTAGGCTTTGCAAATAGCGTCATTTTTCGCGAAGTTGGTAAAATTTTTGTAGTTCTGCCTGTCATTAAAAATTAAAAATTATTGCACTTAAAGTTGAGAAGGAGTTGCACAATCGGCAGAGAGAACAAACTAAGTGGGTATTACAAAAATGTTCCAATAAACCATTGATTAAGTACAGCAGGATTTAACGCAGTAATTCAATGGCTAATGCACTATTTATTTTTTATATTAAATATTGTATAATTATATATTACCTGTAGTTATATATATATATATAAAATCCATGATTTATATATATATATATATAATCCATGATTTATATATATATATATATATATACCATGATTTATATTTATATATATATATATAACTACAGGTAATATATAATTATACAATATTTAATATAAAAAATAAATAGTGCATTAGCCATTGAATTACTGCGTTAAATCCTGCTGTACTTAATCAATGGTTTATTGGAACATTTTTGTAATATATATATATATATATATATATATATATATATATATATATATATATAGGCCTGAAAAATTCGCGGATTCATTTTGGGACAAGCTAGAATCCAAAACACTCGTGTTTATATAACTTTAGCCATTGTTCCACATGGTGTTTGACGCCTCCTGTAAAACGCTGACGCAATCATCGCCTTCCACTGTGACAGCAAGCAACCAATGTGCAGCTGATATCAGCATATCTGTAAATACAATTATATAGTCTAGCCTGCAAGTCATTGAACTCGCCAATTTTTCAGGCCTCTAGTTATATAATATTTAAAATATATATTATATTATCGTGGCAGCTAACTTGAACTGTTCTACACGAGTCTTCATTTGTAGAATACAGTAATGATTCTGTAAGTATCAGTAGTTGTGGGTCCACATGAATATGCCATTACTAGGTCCTGTTATTAGCCTATATGGGAATACGCTAGATTTCACCGTCCTGTACACATTACAGTAGATGTCATTCGTATATTGGATTCTGCAAAAGTAAGAACCCATTTTCCTTTTCGACTTGGTTGAGTGTGTTTGGGCTATCCAGTCATTAGTTGTCTCCGATTGGTTCAAAGCAACTCAGGGTATGTTAAGTAAGCAGTAGACTAATAGCAAAAGTTATTGATAGGGCCACTGGTTTTTTGCGAAAAGATTTACGCCCAGACCAGAATTCCACTTGTTACGTGCATACTTGCAAATTTACTTTGGTTATTGGTAGCGTGCCTGTGTAGGAAGACATTTTCTACTCGACTCTACTAATCAAAATAAAGTTACTCTCACACTGAACGTCCGTAATTGGCTGGCAGACACTTAAGACGTAAGCAAATTAAAATTATCCAACCACGGTATTGGTTCTGAACTAACGTGTTTTGGAGTACAACTAATCCTGGAATATTTTTACGAAAAACAGGTTGCCCTAGTAATACAATACAAAGTACATGTGTTTGAAGTCTATTGTGTTCTCAAATAACAACGCAAATTTCTCAGGTCTCCAGCCATTATTATTTTTAAATATGTTCCAACGAGGCATATATAATATATATACACACACACACACATATATATATATATATATATATATATATATATATATATATATATATATATATATATATATATATACACATACAACAATAATGTAGAGCGTTATTTTAGTTTGTGAGTAATAAAGTGACATCATCAAAGCTAAGGACACTATAGTGCAGTGGTCAGACCACTCACCACCGAACACAGAACGAACCGAGTACAGATTCCAATCGGGGTCGCCCCGGCTTGAGGGGAAACGTGGCTGACGTTACACTCTAAACAATTATTTTGTACTTTTACAATAAAACCCTTGGAAGCACAGTTGCCAATAAAATACTTTGTAAAATTACAAATAGTTTTCTTGCAATATTCACAAAACATTTTTTTTGTAATATTATAAATGATAGTCTTGTATTAAAACTTACATTATTGTGAAGTGAGCATAAAATTATTTTTTCTTCTAGAAAACGAATGTGTTGAATTAATTGCTCAGAGTAACTAAATTTGATATATATATATATATATATATATATATATAATTTACGAGAGAAAAAATACACCTCGCCAGCACGGAGACTAAAACCCACACTCCTTGTATTATTAGCCGACATCCTTAATCGCAAGGGTAATTTATTTCATTTCAAGAGTTCTTTTGTTAATTTAAGAGATTTGAACCGCTCTTAATAACGAGGTCTTGAGAGCCGGTTAAGAGTTGTGTGTATCTAGGAAACATTAACAGCCAATAAGTCATACGTAGAGGTAGTGAAATTTCGCGAAAGTATTTCAAGACAAGTTATATTTCAAAACACTGTAGGGTCGTTAACCTATCTTGACTGGCTGAATTACTTTCTGACACGTGTTAACTGTCTGGACACGAATCACGTAGGAACAGTGCCAATGTTGCCGCATTCTAAGTGACCCGGACAAATATGAAAACGCCTCAAGCAAACAGCGACTAATGGCTAAGAGACCTGAAAAATTCGCGGATCAATGACCTGCAAATTAGACTCTATAGTCTTATGTATAAATTGGCCGATATCAACTGCACATTGGTTGCATGCTGTCACAGTGGAAGGCGACAATTGGACAGCGTTCTCCAGGAGGTGTCAAACAAAGTTATATAAATGCACGTGTTTTGAATTCTAGCGTGTCCCAAAATGAATACGCGAATTCTTCAGGTATCTACTAATGGCAATAGACAAACTGCTGTCGGGCGCGTGTAGGGGTGATGTCTACTGTGTACTCATATTTTTTCACGAAAATTCACTAGCTCTAGTCATACGGTCAAGATTTGTTGCAATTGTCGTTTTATTATGGTTATTTGATTGGTTTTACGTTATTAAAACTTGCAGTACATTTCTTATTACACGCAACTACACTTTATATCGCCCATAATTTTTTGCACAAACAGCTGTATATGGTTTTATGTTGTTGAGTGCCCGCCATTTTGCTGAAACTTGTAGATATGTGCCAGTATAGTACAAGCATTTATTGCGGGATATTACAGGCACGGCCCTTGTAGTTTTACAAACAAGTAGTTTTATAAGAGATATCTTTGTACTGTTACAAGCAATTATTTGTCAAATTACAATATTATTTTTTTACTGTGTATTGCTTTGGCCCGCTGAGATTTTTTTTTCGGGATATTCCAGTTTCTCGGCCACTGCATTCGGTCGCTGCTCCATCACCACCTTTCCAAACAATACTTAATAAAACACTGAGAAACAGTCGCTTTTTTTCCTGTTAAATTTAAATGCTATTCATATTTTACCCATAAATTATAATGATTTATTTATAAATAATATGAATAAAAATTTGGGAGAAATAGGTATGTTGGTAACGACTGGTGAGAAATAGTCCTTATACAATATACTGTTATACTGAGTGCGCACGAATGTGGTGCGTTGTCCCTCTGGTGTAATTCCCCAGGCTTAGTTAACCTTAGTTTGCCCCGAGGCGGAGGAATATCTTCCAAGTAGAACCTTAGCAGGGCTTCAGAAAAGGCTGAAGTAACCTTGAATGGATTATACCGCGAATTCCAACCGCGCGTGCGGCGTCACTTGCCAGCAACATGTTGGAACGTCTTTCTCCAATCAAAGCCTCGTGACATTCGTAAGGCCATCCCTGTTTTCCGCGAAAAGTTTCCACGAATAGCGGTACTGGAAAACATGTTAGTTCAAAAGCGATTTCGCGGTTGGATGATTTAAACTCTCACGCGTGTGATGTGTCTATAGTCCATTCACGCTTTCTTCGGCCTTTTGGAATCGAACCTTTGAAAAATCACGCTAGGTGTATTATGTCAACCTGTTTTTCCAATAACTTGTATTCCACAAATATTTAACACTGTGATTAACTCTAGAGTATTGTATTATTGACTAAATGAATCTTTACATTAGTATCTTCTACAGCTTGTAATATTTATTTCGTATTAAATATTAATTAACAACAGCGAGAGCAGCGACGTGTTGGCAATGACTAGTAAGAAATAGTACACAGTTACAATATTTTTAAACCTCGTTTTTATGTATACTATTTGTAAGTTAAACAATGCAAATTGATATATTTGTATTCTTAGATAGCACTGACGGAAATACATTTCATTGCTGCAGTTAAAAATATCCGCGCAAATTCCCACGTGTAGGCTGGTGTTTTTTTTTTTTTTTTTCGTCCGGAATAAAGGTTTAATAAGCGAAGTAGAGCGTGTCGCTCTCTCTAGTTCTCTCTGCCTCTCTTCTCTCTCTCGGGAAGATCGTACCACCTGTGTAGGAAAGGTTTAAATTTTGTTATTTTTAATTTCAGCACATTTCATACTAATTACAGCAACAATAATGATGTTTGAGATTTTAATTTACAACTGAAACGAAAGTTTATTGTTTAAATACCTATTATATGTTATTTAGATGCAACGAATATTTTAGATGCGATGGCGCGTCACAGCTCGTTGTGCGACACTTACAAATCCACCAGGTTGGCAGACATGGTGTGGAAAGGAGAATCTAGAATTTGGTCAACGTTCCTAATATGGTGGCGGCGGGCGAGTATACCCAGTGCATACGACTGGCAGTGGTGTGACGACGTGTCAATGACACTGCGTATTTCTAAACGAAGCGTCAAGTTCGTACTCGTGTTTTTTAAACATCCTAGGGAATTTACAATGTTGTGTTAAATATGTTTCCACGGCACGGCGGGGTTAATTAATATACTGTAACGAGTGTTGTGATCGCTGCTTGTGCAAGGGCGTAGCCGCCATTTCAGTCGATGGTAGCTTCATTGTAATCGTAATGCAGGCCTGTGGATTTCAAAGATGTGCAAAGTTTATACGTTTTAACAATGAACTGATGTTATGACGAAGTTAATTATTTATATTCACGTCTATTTATCACAATGATGTACATTTGCTCTAGGTATTTGAAACACAGTTGTGTAACAAGCTTACGTTTCTGTGATTTGAATGGCTGCCACAATCCCAACGAAATACTAGGCCCACCCAGATAAATCTAAATAAATAATAAAATAAACCTACAAACCAGTAAGGACCAATACATGTATATATTAGCGGAGTAAATGTTACCGTAGGTCTAAGTGTTTGCATGTTCACCACTATTTTTTTACGTTTGTCGATGCTATGTAGTACAATAAATAAGCGACCCGAGTTGCATGCTTGAATTTACTGTGTCGTTTCGTTGGACTGATTGTCCCTTCGTTTTAATTTTTATTCCTAACACATATTAATAACAAGTTAAATACTACTGTTGTTTCTGCCACAGTTGTAACAAACACCGTCGTGGCAAAATATTGTGTATTATGTGTAACGTGCTATATCGTGTGTAACAAATAGTTGTAAAGCTGACCTAAGTATTGTTATAGGCCTAAATAGAGCACATTCGAAGGAAATGTTCCTACAATATGACTTAATTCTTTGAACAGCTGTAAACAGCAACCACCGCATTTGCCAGTTATAAAAGTAGAAGTCACATGGCAGTGTTTATGTTAACCTATAGCAGAAGGTTATGTAATCAGTGACCAAAAGTATAAATTTGGCAGGGCTTCAGAAAAGGCAGAAGTTATCGTGAATCAACTATACCATCCAATCACGGTCGTTCCGTGCCGGAGTAACTTAATTCTCATGGGCCCCATCAAACCGAGAATATATCCTCACACATACGCTTGCAAGTAGCCTAGCCGAAGGACAACTGGTTGTATGGACGTAGAATGTTGTTGTTTATCCTGCGTACAAACTTTTCTGCGGAATACAGGTGGCCCTACTTATTCGCCAGGCGGCAGCTCAACAAATAGGGAATCTTTGGCAGCACGCAGTAGCCAAGCAGACATAAGACCCGCTCAAGAGCCTCACACAGCTGATCGATAAGTTGGTATTCCTCACAAAAGTAAATGCCTGTGACCTCGCATCAACGTAATCAGGGTACATGCGGTCTACGTACAGCGCTCTACTCGGGTGTTCCGAATTCATTCGAGAGCGTAGCTTGTAGATGAGGTGGCATACTATTAGATCTACCTGAAGGGAAAATGAAGTAGTCGGATCGGCTAAAAGCAGTTTAACTTGGTGGGAGTAGAGAAAGAATAATTTGACTCAAGGCAATAAGCATATAAATTTGTTTTCCCCAAAAAATGTTGCATTTTCTGTGTTCTTAAAAATTTCTTAGGACCGCCCAGACTCACGGTAGTAGTCCTTCAAATACTGTACCTAAAATATATTTACTAAATGTTACTTAATTTAGAAGCAGTATGCCTTACGTTGTTAAAACTCATTAAATGCTGTATTGATATTTAAGTGAACGCTGATAGTATGTATGTACATGCAATAGGGTGGTCCTTAGTTTTGAAGTTTTGAAATGTTGTTGTCTGATCGTCCAAATTTGTTTTACTATACGAAAAAAAATTGAGACAAATTACATGCAAATCCGATTACATTTAGAGGTCACTCAAGTTAGTTGAGATTCACAGTGAACCACAGAAAAGACATGCCACAGAAAAAATCTCGCTGCTGCCTTCGATAGATTTTCAACTACCAATACACACTGACAGTAGTGCAAGTTGTGTCACAGATACGCATAAATCTATTGCCAAATATATATTCTAATTGGCAGCAGCGCTTCTGATGTCACTGTTAAGCCATGAGTGTCATGGTGTGCACTGATGTGCAGTGCTTGGTGTTTCAAAGTTACAGTCAGGTACAGGAGATGCACAGACTTGAGCAGTGGCTACTTTACTTGGATAAGGGAAGATTATTCACTAAGTAAATGGAATGTGCTTTTAAAATACTGCAAGCAACTCAGGTCAAAAAACTGTAGTTTCCATTCTTTTGAAACAAAATTTACAGAAGGACCTTTTGCCCCTAGCATGTCGTCGACACATATTAGAACTCATTCTTGCAAATGTGATCAACGAGGCTATTCGGTGTATATCTTTTGACTCTGATATTGCCATTTTTAAACGATTTAAACACTACTGGAGTAAGATCGAGCAATCAACTTACGAAATTTCAACCAGCAATGCAACAGTAATGGCAGCTTTGGAAGATGAGAAGGACATTGTGACACAATCTTCAGTTAACCAGCTTCAAGACACGCAAGTCATAGATTATCGCAGAGAATTTATAGAGCTTACAAATTATCTTCTTCGGAGGCATTCTTCTATGAGGAGTACGCTTCATATATCCTGACGCTCTTCATTATGCTATATGGATGGCAAAGGCATTGTATTTTTCACAATTTTGGTGTTTCGTGGTAAATTAAAACCCAGCAAACACGGAAAATACGGGCCAGAATCGTGCCAGTAAAAGCTAGCAGTCAAACTCCGGCCAACTGATACCTGCCCAATGTCATATTCCGAGATCGGCCCGATGCAAATATGGACAGGAGGCTAACCGACAGTATCGGGCCTGCGACGGCTGGATGTCGTTACGATGCCGGGCCTGCGATGGCTAGAAGTCGCTACGATGCTGTACCTGCGATGGATGGACATAGTTACAATGCGGGGCCTGTGACAGCTGGATGTCGCTACGATGCCAGGCCTGCGACGGTTGGATGTCGTTACGATTCCGGGCCTGTAGCGACATGATGTCCAGAAATAAGCAGTATAGCCATGAAAAAAGTTAACTTTTCGAATTAAAGGTTTAGTAATTGTTATTTCCGCTTTAAATATATTCATTTCATTAACTTCTCAACACTTTATATGATATGAACATTTTTTGCTTGCTGTGTGCGAGATTCGAGCCTATGGCCTTTGAGTTGACCATCCAGAACACTAACAGATACTCCATGGGGTAAGTTGCTGATACTCTCCAGTAATTTCAAATATATCACGACACAAAATAATATAAAGGAATGTATAAATTTCATGAAAATATAAAAAATAATTTTAAAATACGTATTATTTACAAACTATTTCATCGAAGGCTTGCAAACAAAATAGTTTGTTAGTTTTCATTATATGTGTCGGATGGTTGTACAAATGAAAAAATAATAATAATTAAAGTAAACAAATGCCATGGGCTACCAGTTGACACATATATAATCACGGAAAAAACATGCAAACAGTTAACACTCGGTCTCAAAAAAGCCCATGCCATTAACAGCTAGCTAACATCTTGCCTATTCAAAACACTTTCCAACAGTTTATCGGCAAAAAGATATCAGATAAATTTCTTTAATGTGATAAAGAGTCTTGTCTCGAAAACTTTACTGTTCAAGAACAAATAAGATGTTGGCCAGCTTACCGAAAAGTCAAAGGTGCTGTATTGGAATAGGCCCAGAATATTATTTAAGGTATTGGCGACAGATCGGCTGTGAAATATCACTGCGGCATAATTTAGGTGATATCCATCCGTTATCCTAAAAAAAAAATGGGCCATTGTCTTTTTTCCAACGGCAAACATTCTGTCTCAAAAAAGACACTATGCCGTTAACAGCTTGCTAACATCTTGCCTATTCAAAACACTTTCCAAAAGTTTGTCGGCAAAAAGACATTATATTTATATATTTATTGTGATAAAGAGCCTTGTCTCGAAAACTTTACTGGATCGGCCAGAATAAATAAGATGATGGCCAGTTTACCGAAAAGACAAGGATGCTATATCGGAATAGGCCCAGAATATTATTGGAGATATTGCCGACATGTTGGCTGTGATATATTACGCCGACATAATATAGGTGATATCCATCAATTTCAGCACATTCTAATGACTTCAGTTTACTGCAGCAGCTTGTTACTTCTGAAACGGTAAATGCTGCTATCTCTAAAGTTGCCGGTAAGATATTTGAACGGCAAATGTGGTGTTCAAGGGAAGAGCTTATAGATTTGGCTTTTTCTTTTATAGTAGTGTGTCTACAAGTAAAAAATCTATGCTTCAGTCCCTTATTGACGAACCTCTTAGGCACAAAAAACTGAGTGCCAAGAATTCTTGCGATATGAAGATTGAAGATTTTGTCTCAAAACACTATGAATTTCTTTCATCGTCTGAATATCCCGAGATATTATTGAGATTGTGATCTTGAAACATGTCATCTCAGAGCTGACTACACTGTAAGCCCGAGTGAGTGATATCAGTCAGTGAAATAAGAATCACTTAAAGTCAGTTGATAAGCTACTACCAACTGGCAAATCAAGCAAATTAACTGAAAACAAGTTACTTATGGCAGTGGAGTTCTCGACATTCAGTGGGAATCACAAATAAATCAGTGTATTTCAGCCATCAGATTAATTAGTTGGCTGTCACTTATTATCAGTCACTAAAGGTTCACTGTTTTTCCCTGATTTGTCTCATTTCTCACTGTTTCAAATTTAGAGTGTACAAGCAAGCAATGGTGCCAGTTCAACATTTAAGGGTTGTTAAGGACAAAAATTCTGATAGGGTTGTGGCACTTATGCAAGAGTACAATGCCCTTGTAAGGAAGAATGAAGATCAGAAACAGTATTTATTACAAGTCGTAAAACAATATAGGCGTCGTTATTCTGACTGCACAACCTTAAATTGAAATAGATGAACTCCAATGTACTCTGAATTCAGCAATTTTATAGATTTTCTTAGTGTTAACAATGAATAATGAATATTGCTTCAAGTGGTGCAACACTCTGTTATCATTGACAGGCATTATTAGTATACAAGGGTAAGTCTGAAAGACACCGACAAATGCCGGCAGGTGATTCCTTAGGGAAATATAAAACGAAAATGTAAAACTACGTTTTCCAAAATTGATTATTAAGGAAGCTGTGTGCCCCCAAAAATTGGATTTTGAAATGCCTTAGGTTGAATATTTTGGAAACTACGTGCGACTAAGCGACTAATCGGCGAAAAGTATTTTGCATAGTGGAGATTGTTCACCTCGAGAAACGTGGTTGGTAATAGCATCCACTTACATTGGAGTATTGGGGGTTGCAACCCTACGTTTACAAGAATCGTGTTAACAAACTATTGTAAGCGATTTATTCCATGAATTTATTATCCAGCACGTCTACATTAACAAAAAAGGTCGTATTGTCCGAACACTCTCAGGAGAACCGTTTGCGAAATCCTTGGAGACATAATTCAAAACAGAAAGCGAGTGACCTGGCAGGTAGACAATACACCACACACGGGACATATTACTATGATGACAGACGGACAATGTTTTCATCGAATAGTCACAATAAATTACCTAAATTCACGAATGTACACGACGCTTTGCGCGTGTAAACTACAGCGGGTGCTATCGGTGTTACATCATGTACTGTAGTTAAGGAGGTAGATTCCTAAATTGTTCATCGCGTATTAGGTATGTGTTTTATTTCGTGAATTAAGTGTAAAACGTCAGGATTAGTCTGAAACCACCGACAAACTCCACTTGCATACTCCGTATGAAAATGTAAACCAAATCATGCATGCAACGTATGGTGTACGAGAAGTCATAAGGGTCGTAGGCACCATTGAAGTTGTAGCTAAACCTGTGTTTATTGTAAATACCACAACTTGTATTTGAAATGGAACAATGACGTTTAGGATAATGTGTATTTGGATGAATATCTGCACTCACTGTTTCATTTTTGCTGTCTCATAAAAAAAGAAACACCGCTCACACCCAGACACTTGCCACCAGTCGCCGCGAGCCCCCACCCTGGCCTGGGGCCCCGGTAGCCGAGCGGTTAGCGCGCTCGCCTCCCACCAAGGTGAACCGGGTTCAATACCTGGACACGAGCCACCGGATTTTCGCATGTGGGAATCGTGCCGGACGATGCCGTTAGTCGGCGGGTTTTCTCGGGGATCTCCCGTTTCCGGCCCTTTCTTTCCGGTGCTGCTCCATACTCATCTCAATTACCCACTTCGGCTCTCAAGACCTCACTGTTTAGAGCCGCCCAAATCTCTTCACCTGCCCACGTCTCGTGGGTACGCAGCGCCGGCTCGAGGTCACGCTCGAATAATAGTGGTAAACCCGGTTGAACGAGAGCACATTTATTTCAACCGGGTTACTATAGGCTATTCAAAGTAAGGTGAGCACTTTCACAAGCCCTCTCATCTGGAATAATAGTTAAGAGATAGGAAAATTCGCGAATTCATTTCAGGATAAAATAGATTTCAAACGCGTGTACACTGATGTCACCTTTGCGATTGGATTAGAGTTTATTAGACACACCTTTAACGACTCCGCGCTTGCAAGGGAACAAGAAGCGAGCCCCGTACTGTGGGGTAACACTGGGGCAACAGCAAATGAACAAGCATCTGAGGTTCGATTGTACAAAGGATTGTGAAGTCTAACATACAGGTCATTGAATTCGCGAAATTTTCCTAACCCTAATAATAGACAATAAATATATTTTATTTCCGCCCTATGCTGGATTTACATTGGCGCGACATGCAAGACGTGATGAGTGCGACGCGACGGAAGTAATGCGTCACCCAATCACAGACGAGTATTTTGTGACGTCAACGCGACAGAAATCTCGGGAGCGACGGATTTTCTGAATAGAAATAATTCCTAATAAACGAGTGTAATTTCTTGTTGCAAGAGTAGTGGCAATGATAAGTTGGTCACATTTGTAATAACCTGCGAAGAGATTATTTAGTTGGTGGTATCAGAATATTTTATCTGTAGTTAATTATTTTTAATTTGTTTCCTTTAAGCATAGTTGGTTGTAGGTACCGCTATACTATGTTTCCGTGAATGAAATGCAATAGTAATAGGTACATGTTTAACTCTTCTTAAAACTGTGGTTTCAGGAAACGTGCGCGGTGTTGATTTTACTGAACGATTCTGTAAATAAATTATTTTATGCTATGACGAACAAACGTGATTTTAGTGAAGTTAGCTTTTGAGGATTTCCATAGTAAAACACGTGTTCAAAGAGTTACGAATTTTACAAACAGTGCCTGAAAAAGCTGCACTTTCAACAGTGTAGTGTGTAAATTTTTTTTTTGTTTACCTGTATCGTGAATTCAACGAGTGCGAGGTTATACTTCGGACAAAGTGCGTGTGTGTGTGTTTGTATTGCTGCATATGTACGAATTCGAACAGCGACGTATGTATCACGTTTTTTTTTTTTTTATTGAATTTGAAATTTTCAAAGTTGCAATAATTTGAATGTTATTTCCACGCGAGCAAAATTTTCCACTGCTCCAACAAAATAACATGCTACTCAAAATGCCACTGTCGTCTCACGAAAGACGTAAATATAGCCCCCATCCCCTCGCTGTTTCCTTTTCCCCCTCGAAATAAAATAAACAGAACCCATGCAAACATAACTCGTCAAAAGTAAAACAGGTTGGAATATGCCAACCTATCTATAATATCCTACATTGATATGGTTAGACCCATACTATTTTTTCCAACTGGAAAACTATAAAACATAAAACAATTCATGTGGTTGTTTGCACAGAGGTTGTTTGTGTTTCTACTTTCTAGTAAAGTTATTCTTCTTCATTCCTTCTCGTAAATACACAAATGGCCTTCTGGAACATCTTCGTATTTTCAGCCATGAGTAGTCAAAATAGTGTTTTTGCTGTCGTGTCGCGTCACAGTGTTTTCATTACAACCACAAAATTCAGTGACGTCACACCTGTTGCGTCGCATCTGTCGCATTGCGCCTGTCGCGCCAATGTAAAGCCAACATTAGACGTTGACTTCCCTTGTCACAGAGTACTTGCTTGTACAGAGGTGAAGTAGCCGCTTATTCCGCCAACTCAAACTGCACACGCCACCGAAATGGTGTCACTTGCCACCAATATGTAGGAATAACGTTCGATAATCAGCGCCTGGTAACAGTTGGCGGGCGGCAGAACAGTCAATAGCGAACCTTTTAAGCACGCGTAACCACGCAATTAACCGCAATGGAATGAATGCCGTGTTGAGTATATAAGGACACCCGAATTTCGCGAAAATATTCTCGCATATGTTATATTTCAATACCCTACGGGCATACCAGGTGTTTTCTTTTGCTTATTGGCGGCGTGTCTCTGTGAGATGATATTTTCTTACTTGTCTGGCCAATCAGAATTTTGTTACTCCGATACTGTGCGTATGTGATTCGCGGGCAGATAACTAAGATGCGTAACACCTAGATCAGCCAATCAAGAAAGTTGATCTGATCTAAAGTGTTATGAAATACACCTGGTCTTGAAGTATAAGTATAGCCACGAGTATTTCGCGAATTCATTAGGGTAGACTCCAAACATTTGTTCTTTTCTCCTACTGTTGTGATTGGACGAAAGTTGTTTAGACACGTCCCGCTTAACTGTAAGGCAGTAATAAGCACGGAGCATTGATGTGAATGTGTGTTTTACAGTCCTGTACAGAGGCCTCACTTGATCAGAGTAACCAATAAGCAAACGATAACATCTCGAGTGTAAATAGGGCTGTCCAGTTCAGCTTGCTGCCAACCAATCCGCGAAAAACTCTGGGCTCTAAGTGTAAAAGAACATTTGATCTAAACACTGTCGCCTCAGCTTTCTATTGGCTGACAGCTGGCCAGTAATGAACGTTGTACGGCACAGTGAGCATGTCCGTTATAGTATGGACCAATACAACGTTGAGATTAAAAGGGAATACAGATATAGACTGTTCATGGTTAAATGAGCACTTTTGAAAGCCCTACTTAGGATCTATATGTATGCACGTTGTGTATTACTCCAACATAGGTAAAATTATAATTGCCATGGGCCTCATAACTTTATGCATGAGTCGGTCAAATGAAACTGTTAATTATTAGAAAAGTAAATATGATCCAAATGTAGCATTAAAAAATACAGAAAGCAAAAGAAATAATTTAAGTTATCACAAATGGTTATCTAACACTTTTGATTCGACCTTAATATATGGAATTGTTTTCCATCCATCATTACCAACTTTACTGGGCGCACGTCACTCAGTTCACCCGTTCAAATATACGCAGGCAGGGGCAGTGACATTTTTCTAGTGTTGATTTCAAAGTGCTTACTTTATCGTGAACAGCCTTTACCAGTATGTTCGTGCAGTGGTGGATACAGGCAGCTCACTTATAGTTTGCCTCGATTGCCTGTAAAATTGTGCAGTTACCCAATATTAACCCTTCCAGTCAGTGTCCAATGTATGGGATGTTGCACACTAAGTAGTGTATGGCCATGCTAGACTTCAATATCCTACATCCACATCGCGGGCAGACACCTGAGGCCCGTGAAAATGAAAATCATCCAACCACCAACGTGCATATGAAAAAAGTGTCTTGGAGTGCAACGGGTCTTGAAATCTTTTCGCGAAAAACACCTGTCCCTAGCTATAACCCAGAAAGAATGTAAGCTTGCGGCTTGCTTGCCATTTGACTTGAATTTGCCTTGCCGAGCAAGCTTGTAATATCATGTGTGGTTCAGAATTGATTCTAGCCAAATTTCTCATGACTCGCACATTCTTGCTAACAGCAAACTTTTAGAGGGTTGGAATTTGTGACGAGTTGATCGTCACCAGTTTTAATTTCTTTTTGCCTGGTGGCCCTTTTACTAAGTTGATAGCTGTTCATTTACTGTGTTGTTCACTAGAGTAAATTACCTTTATAATATTTGTCATGCACCGGTGTAGAATATTTATTATTCTTAATTAGAGGATTTATTAATCAGTTTTGTATTTGCGAAAGTATAATATTGCCTGAAATAGATTTTGTATGGTATAATCCGTTTACTATTTATAAAGTCTTTTTGTTACGTCTGTGTTTGTGGGAGCTGCCGTTTGAGGGCGCTGGTGGCGCGGAAGAGGCGCCGCGGTCGGTCTGGGAAGGAGAGGTGTGTGAGCCACGACCACGGCAGGTTGTATTTGGGAGCAGCTCCGACAAAAATGTTGACGCGAGGTATACGACGGTTTTTATGTCGTGTCCAAGGAGTAACGAGTTACGGCGTCGTGGACAGTTGTTTTGAGACATTTTGCCTTTGCAAATAAGTTTGTGGTCAAGATCAAGCCTGGCTTGCTGTTGGTGAGGCAAGGGCGAGCCTACGAAGTCAGCTGACCGGGAAGGAGATTTGGCTGTTTGAGGTGCATGTGCTGGACGACGGCGCAGCTTGCTGGCTGGAGTATTGGGCCGCTGTCTTCCCGCAGAAAGCCATGTATTTTCCGTCGGAGGGTCAAGACTGCTTCGTTTAAGTAGGTATTTTCTCCGTGCTTTGGCTTTTACGCCCATTTGTCTCGTGGGCGCTTTCCTTGAAGATGACTTACTGATCTATACTAATTTTTTTTTAAATCGCTTCAGCGCTGAAACAAACCGCGGCTCCCCCTCTGCTCTCAACTTTGATTGTTACTGTAACGTAGTATCCTGCTTGTGGGCAGATGAAAGAGAAAAATATTTCACACACAAAGTTTGTTCTAAAAACGTGTGAGGTTAATAGGAACTGTTTTACGCAAGTGGCATTTTATATGAAACTTCATAAACTATTTTACGTTAGTGAGTTTATCAATGTTGAATATTACCTTCAGCTACCTGGAATTAAATATTGAGTAAAATGCATGAAGAATGTTGTGCTCAACTCAAATAGTATCGGGCCAAATGCAACAATTTTCCAACCGAGGCCCCTCCTATCCTTGGGCTAGTGCCTTGTATTTTGTTTAGTCAATGCGGCTGAGTGAGGTAGAGTTGACTAACCCGAAGCCTTTGTGGTAGAGGGCGTATCAAATTATGTTTGTAGGTTGCCAAAGCAACCTTACGGCAAGTGTGACTAATTAAGCTTTCTATAGACTTGACCTGTGGAGACTAGATAGCTTGATTTCAGCTTACTGGCTTGCATAGTAAACTTGATTATAGCTTAAAGGTTAGTCGTGACAAATTTTATTCAAGCTTGACTCAAACTGAATATGGTATTCGGCAACAGTTGATACTATTCACGCAGAAATTAATGTCTAATAAGGGAAGTCCCTTACGGGTGGGAGGTCATTCGTAGCTGAGACTATTCCGTAGGCCTAATCTCATGAACGTCTGCTGACAGTAATACGAAACACAATCACGTTTTGTTGGTTCTGATATTGAAGCGAGCGTTACACCAGTACCAGTACAGTTCCGAACAAAAAATTTCTTAGCTGCAATGCCAACAACGATCTATATATACGACGATTGAAAGGGGTAATATATCCTAAATGAGGAAGAGCATTTTGAAGATGGTTTTTCAGCAGAAACGAGTCATGGCGTACGTGGTATGTGACAGGGTGCAACCTCAAGAAAAAAATGATACTGCGCATTACGACTCGGGCAATTGGTTGGTACTCGTCGTATATAGGCACGAGGTCTTGAGAGCCGATGAGGGTGAAATGAGGTGAGAGTGGAGTAGCGCCAGAGTGCAAGGGCGGGGGAAACGGGAAATCCCCGAGAAAAATCGCTGACCAGCGACATCGCCCGGCACGATTCCCACTTGCGAAAATCCGGAGTGACCCGGCCGGGGATCGAACCTGGTTTCCCTTGGTGAGAGACGAGCAGGCTATCAACTCAGCCACCGCGACCGCTACACATTCGAGTCCGTGTCATTTGTTCACTGGCTTTTGCAAAATGAAAATCCCGTTTTCCCGTTTGACTTGTTTGGACATGATGGGGCTCTCCTACCACTACTTGTTTCCGATTGGTTCAAAGCAGTACAGGCCTTGTCAAACCAACTGTACTTAGTTCAATGGCGTGCGTAATACAAACGCACCTTTGTTTGAAGTATATTATGCCTATGAATAACTACGCAAATTTTGCACGGCTCTAGCGTGCAAGACATCTAAGAGCAAGACGTCTGAGCTCAGACGAGCAAGCTAGCCTCACCCGCGAAGATTGCAATTGGACGCAGTCATGCAGATTTTCGTGAAATTACACCCCGTATCCCTGGCGACGAGTCGCGGATGTAAATGCGCCGTGGTTCAATTTTCCACGACGTGATTTCACGACGGGCCGAGTCAAGAATACTTACACCTTCGTTTCCTGTTTTCAAAAACACGACATCTGGGGCCTACGCAATGAAATAACACGCATTTGCCTAGTCTCTTGAAGGGGAAGTTATCTCCTAGTGTTACAATTTCCTCAAGACCTCCTGTTTTATAATAAAAAAAGAAAAAATTGAGTTATATTTATACTATGTCTCATCCGTGATATTGGACTCGTTTGTAATTGGTTGATAAACGAAAATAATAATAGAAAACTGCGATTGCAGGTCCTTAGTAGCTATATATATTATCCACGGACGTATCGGAATTCGTGAGGGATGGTCTTAAAAAATATGAAAAAGCTAAATTTAATTTTTAATTTATTACAATGTTATTACAATACGCACAGTTAATATTTGCAACATTGAATGGCCTTTGTCTACCATTACGTATAATTCTCAGTGAGCGCAATATTCAAGACCAGTTTAAATTCTAATTGAAGTCCTTATCAATGTATTTATACAAACTGCAGTCACATAATCCGCACTTAGTATTTGCACATACACGACCTAAATTATATTACCATCATTCCAAACGACTTTAGGCAAATCGACTTCCTTGCAAGTAAATGGAGGGGCTAGCACTTTAGGCGAATGGTTTTAGGCAAAACGACTTTAGGCGCTGATTTTTTTATCCACTGCACCTTTAGAAACTCAAATCTCCGTGACGTCATTTTTCGGTGGAGAGTCCTGGGAGGATGCGGTGGGTATCCCTCTCTTCTCCTTCTTCCTCCAGCTCACTCTTTCCCCTCCCATTGGTCGATCAATAACTGCCGTCCCGGGTGGGGAGATATGTAGACGGGGTGGGGATATGGTGGAGAGGGGAACAGGACACACTTCCCCTCTCTCTGACCTGGCTCGTTACGTCATTATAGTTGTGCGCTGATGGATTCCCTGCAAGCAGCAATAATGAACAAGTGGGCCGCGGTGGCTGAGCGGTTAGACTGCTTGCCTCCCACCAAGGCGAACCGGGTTCACTCCCCGGCCAGTTCACTCCCGGATTTTCACGTGTGGGAATCGTGCTGGATGATGCCAATGGTCGGCGGGTTTCTTCGGGGATCTCACGTTTCACCTGCTCTTGCATTTCGGCGCTGCTCCATTATCGTCTCATTTTACCCTCATCGGCTCTAATGCCCGATTGCACCAACATGTTCCCTGAGCCGAGATCAAATGATTCTAGTGCCGAACCAGGATCCAATTTGAACCTGGTTCCAATGTAAAAGTGTTTCATCAACGAAATTTCATGATTCTGGATCTCCGATTCGTCGATCTTAGTTCCAATGTGAGAGATCGAAATCAAGTATGCGACAAATTTTGTTATTGGTTCGTAATATATAACGTCATAGAAGTAGGCGTATTTTTCACTATAGAGAGAACTAGATGTTCAATGTTTTGTCTGTTTTAGGTGAATTATTGGTGTACGAATTATACTGAATAATATTCAAGTGCGTATACTGTTGTTATAATTTCCCAAGAAAACAATCGAATGTAGTTCTATCTGTTGGCATATTTTCAAACTACATTTGTCGAAGATGGCTGCTGATCTCAGATCGAGATTTCGAACTACCAATTTCAGCTCGGTCTCCAGTCCAGCTCTGAACTCGAATGGTGCAACAGTTTTCTGTGTCGAGCTTAGATCTGATCTCGGACCGAGTTTCGAACCACGATGGTACAACGGGGCATAAGACTCTCTTCATTCCACTCCATGGTAATTTTTTAAAGGGCCTATTAACGTCCACCGGTGTTATGCCTGAAGGCTTATCAGGGGACTGCTTACACACTAACTTACGACCTAATTTAAACTAACGCCCATGCCTTACCCAGGATTCGAACCCAGAACCTCCCGCACCGCAGACCGGCGGCGAACCAACCCACTGCGCCACGGGAGGTCGTCCACGCTAATGAACAAGCGTGAGAGCCACATTACAATTTAGTAATAGTTCTGTGATTTTCAGCTATGAACTAGCCTGCATAGATAGTGTTTTGAAGAGGAGAAAATTTGACTGCTTGCTAGGTTTCAAAACACTGGTCTGGTACATGTGTATGACGACTTCTTAGATATACTTGCTTAAGGTATACTTACATGCACGTTGTGTATTATTCCGCCTTATGTAAAATTAACATTGCCATGACGTCATCACTTTATCCATGCGGCCGTCAAACGAAACTGTGAAATTATTAGAAAAGTAAATATTTTTCAAATTTGCTCATTTTTACGCTTCGAAGCATAAAAAAAAAAACATTAAACGAAATAAATAATATAAGTTATCACAAACGGTTACCTAACAATTTTTATTCGACGTTAAAATATGGAACTACTTCCCATCCAACATTACCAACTTTACTGGACGCGACACTAAGCGCGCCCGTTAAAATATATGCTGGCAGGGGCAGTGACTTTTTTCTAAGGTTTATTTCAAAAGTGCTCACTTTATCGTGAACAGACTGTACATATATCCACTACTGGATATAATATTTAGTGTGTAGGTATTTCCCCCATTTCATTGGGCCCGCAAAAATTTTGCTACTCCACAGGACGTCTGTGATTAGTTTGTAGATGGTTAAAGGCTCTTATGTACGTGATGCTGTTTGCGTGTCGAAGGCACACAAACGCGGGAGTGATATGGAAGGCACTATCACACACACCTATACATATACCGCCCCTATGAGAAAGTCGCTGAACTAGCTCTTAGCGTTTTCGTCGTTGCGCTGCACTTTGCAGATTATATCTGTAAGAGCGGAAATGTATTACACGCGATGAAAGTCCAAAGAAGTAGTAGGATTATGAGAAGTCCGGTGCAAAGGATTGGGGAGTAGGAGCGCAGGAGCCGGCCGCAGCTATTTTTATTCCCTTTTTTCCGTCGAAATTTACCTTTTTCCCTCAAAAAATCCCCTTTTCCCTCGAAACCTACCAAAAGACCCTAAAAATTTCCCTTTCTTTCTAAAAATTTCTCTTTTCCCCTCTAAAATTTTAGAAGCCCCCAAAAATGGTAGAAGCTCCCCTCGTGCAAAAACAAGCCCCTGAAATCCAATGATCGTCAATTTAATTATTTTGGGGGGCTTCTTTCGAACCTACAGAGTAGCCACTACTGGCCATATTGGTTTTATAGGCATATGCTATGCCAAATCGATATAAGGTATATAGGATAGGAATCCGACCTAAACATCAGCAATCTTACATCCATATTGTATGCAGATGACCTTTGACCCCAACCATGACCTTTGACACGTGACCTTGACTTTTATCCTGGTGACTTCTGACATCAAAAATTTAAACACTTGTGGAAAAATTTTAAAATTTAAAAATCAACAAAAAATTCAACAAAATTCAACAAAAAAAAAAAAAAAAAAAAAAAAATTTGTATTAAAAACTTTTTAAAAAAATTTCCTCAAATATTTAACTAACAAATTATTTAAAAAATTTAAAAAATCGTTAAAAAATTACTTTTATAAAATCTTATTTTTAAAAATGCTTAATTAAAAAGTCTTTATCCCGGCCACCAAATTTTCCTTTTTCCTTCGAAATTTCCTTTTTTCCTTAAAATTTCCCCTTAAATTTTTTTATTAAAAATCGTTTAATTAAAAAACTTACATTCGCCCCCCCCCCCCCCCGCCCTTGCCCCTCGTAAAACCAAAACTATTACTCACCTCTGTTCGAAACCAGCAGACCACTTACTCCCTAATCTCTACTCCCTTCACATATACTCATTACGAAATCTTGATTTTTTTCGTTCATCGTTGGTATATACATTACTGGAGCCACCATCTTGGTAGGCGGCCGCCATCTTGGTAGGTGACCACCCACTTGGTATACATCACTTGTTTGCCATCTTGGAAGCCAATATCCATTAGTAATCGAACTTTAACCTGTGACCCATGACCCCTGACCCCTACCATTGACCTTAACCCCATGACCTTAAAAACAAAAACTTGAGAAAAATACATAAAAGTAAGCAAGCATAATACATTACAGACTACCACCGCCATATTAGATGCAGACTACCACGACCTTGACCCAATGATATTAAATTACCTTGAAAATAAAAAACTTTAGAAAGAATATATAAAAGGCAACAAGAATAATACATTACAGACTACTACCAGCATATTAGATGCAGACTAACTCGACCTTGACCCCATGACCTAGAATTACCTTGAAAATAAAAACTCGAGACAAAATACAATAAAGTCATCAAGCATATGACATTACGGACTATCACTGCAATATTAGATACAGACTACCTCAACCTTGACCCTATGACCTTGAATGATCTTAAAAACAATAAAACTCAAAAAAATGCATAATAATTAGCAATAATAATACATTACTACAGACTCTTACCTCCATATTATACGCAGACTACCCCCATGACCTTGAAAACAAAAACGCGAGAAAAAATATATGCAAAGCTACAGAAACTACCCGAGACGATATATATTTACAACAGCCGTTGTCACACTAAGCCTCACAGCCTACCTCCCCCCCCCCCCCAACCAACTCACAACTGCTTATAATATACACATATGCAAACTCTTTGATGTTATATTGACTTTGAACCAGTCGTATTGCACCATTAATATTTCGTGCAGACACCGAACTACCAATCACCGAGTTACCACATGATTGCAGCTGACCAATTACATACAGGCATTGAGACATCACACACACAGACATAGGTAGGCAGGCTGTAGATGCTAGTTCCTTGATCACATTAACATGCACTTATATCTTCATCAGTTTCTTCCAGACTTCTTCGCTCACCTATAAATCATGGTCACACTTAAAATAGACAACTGACTCCTGTTGTCAGACCGTCCCTTACAAGACTGTCTCATTGACCCATTGACCCCAGACCCATGACCCATTGGCCCATAGTCCTATAATGATCCCTGATTATGATTCTGCGGTGCTAATAGCGGTGCTGATTGTGATTGAGGTGCTGATTAGAGTGCTGATTGTGATTGTGGTACTGATTGTGGTTCTAATTGTGATTGCGGTACTGATTGCGGTTGTAAGTGCGGTGTGTGTGTGCGTCGCAACTAAAAAAAATGCCATGTATTTTTAAATAAAATTATGTAGTCCTACCTCCAAAAGCTGAAATGCAATAATTTTACTGTATAATATCGCTTTAAAAAACTGTACATTCAAGTCCCTCGGTATATTAAAAAACTTCCCGAGTAAACTGTATCTACACTTTGCAATAAAAGTGCTCAGAACTACAGCAGGCTCCCACCATGCTTTGTCATTGGGCGATACGCAACATGGTCTTGTACTGAACAATACCGCACCACGACAGGCCACCACCATGCTCCCCAATTGGTCGTAGTCACGTGAAAAGGACTCTGCGTACGGAGCGCCCTCTCGTTCCGACTTGCATTATTTTTTTGAACATAGGTGAAATTCGGATCTCAGAATCGTTCGTCACTGGTAACAACTAGTTAGCGATGATGCAGGTTCACGGTTCCATGTTCATCGAGGTCAAAAGTCAGCCCTTCATATTTCGCAATTCATCTTCGCGGTATGGCAGCACTCTAAGGAAAACCCCATATTCGATCGGCCCGGAAGAAAACACGCAGTTACTTACGTAACAATATGTAATTTAAATATGGTTGTAGGCATATTTAGGCTATATAACTAAATATAGACATTTAAATCTATTTTATATTCCCATGTTTATATGTAAATACTTATATATAAACATTAACAATAAGTTTAATCCTATATTTATATGTACAAACTTATATATAGTAATAATAATTAATATATATTTTATATATACATAATTATATATATTAAAATTAATTTTATATTTACATTTTTATTTGTAAAGTACGTGCTTATATATAGACGTTTAAATTAATTTCATATTCTCATATATATATATATATATATATATATATATATATATATATATATATATATATATATACATTGTTGTTATGTATAACATAAACTGAAAGAATTTTATATTTATATAGGTATACATACTTATATACCTATACATAAAAATTTAATAGAAAATAATTTTACATTTACATTTTGTATACTAATTCATATACATAACTATGTATAAATTAAAATGAAAATAATTTTGTATTTACATACTTATATACTTACATATAAATATATAGTTAATTATGTATAAATTAAATTGAAAATAATATTATAATTTAACAGTTATATGTACATAGCTACCTATAGATTTAAATTAAATTGAAATAATTTTAAATATACATACTTATATACCTATACCTATAAATATATATTTTTAATTGAATTATTTTTATTTTGTATGCTTATATACATATACATAGTTATTTAAATATACATATACATTTTTATGTTTAAAATAAATTTAAATTAATTTTATATTCCCATATTTCTATGTACAAACATATATAAATATTTAAAAAATTTAGAGATTCCTATATTTTATATAATAGTACCTGGGTGTTTTCTTCCTGGCTAATGAATATGAGGGTTTCCTCAGAGTGCTGCCATACCGCGAAGATGAATTGCGCAATATGAAGGGCTGCCTTTTGACCTCGATGAACATGGAGCCGTGAACCTGCATCATCGCTAACTGGTTGTCGCCAGTGACGAACGATTCTGAGATCCGGTTTTCACCAATGTTTAAAAAATAATGCAAGTCGGCATGAGAGGGCGCTCCGTACGCAGAGT
Organism: Dryococelus australis; assembly: GCA_029891345.1. Classification (NCBI taxonomy): domain Eukaryota; kingdom Metazoa; phylum Arthropoda; class Insecta; order Phasmatodea; family Phasmatidae; genus Dryococelus; species Dryococelus australis. The sequence goes on along the minus strand of CM056997.1, from coordinate 91,336,084 downwards.
CATTTTCACGTGACTACGACCAATCGGGAAACATGGTTGTGGCCTGTCGTGGTGTGACATTGTTCAGTAAAAAGTCCATGTTGCGCATCTCCCAATGGCAAAGGATGGTGGGAGCCTGCTGCAGTTATGGGCACTTTTATTGCAAAGTGTAAATACAGTTTACTCAGAAAGCTATTAAATATACCGAGGGACCTGGATGTATAGTTTTTTAAAGCGAGATGATACAATAAAATGATCGCATTTCAGCTTTAGGAGGTAGGACTACTTAATTATATTTTTTTATTCCTGGCATTTTTTTAATTCGAGACTCGCACACACACAACGCACTTACTATCGCAATTAGCACCACAATCACAATTTTCACCGCAAACAGCACCACAATCACAATCAGCACAGTAATCAGCACTGCATTCAGCACCGCATTCAGTACCACAATCACAATCAGCACAGCAAATCACAATCGGCACCGCAATTGCACCTCAATCAGAATCAACACAGCAATTAGCACCACAGCACTGCAATTAGCACCGCAGCACCGCAATCAGGGGTCATTATGGGTCAATGGTTCATGAGTATGGGGTCAGTGGGTCAATGGGACAGTCTTGTAAGGGGCGGTCCGACAACAGGACTCAGTTGTCTACTTTGAGTGTGACCATGATTTATAAGTGAGCGAAGAAGTCTGGAAGAAACTGATGAAGATATAAGTGCATGTTAATGTGATCAAGGAACTAGCATCTAAAGCCTACCTACCTATGTCTGTGTGTGTGATGTCTCATTGTTTGCATGTGATTATCCAGCTGCAATCATGTGGTAACTCGGTGTTTAGTAGGCCAGTGTCTCCACAAAATATTAATGTTACAATACGATTGGTTCGAAGTCAATATAACATCAAAAGGTTTGCATATGTGTATATTATAAGCAGTAGGGGGGGGGGGGGGTAGGCTGTGAGGTTTAGTGTGACAATGGCTGTTGAAAAGATACATCGTCTCAGCTAGCTTCTGTATCTTTGCATATAATTTTTCTCGAGTTTTCGTGTTCAAGGTCATGGGGTCAAGGTAGTTTGCGTATAATATGGCATTAGGAGTCTGTAATGTATTATGCTTGCTGACTTTTATGTATTTTTCTCAAGTGTTTGTTTTAAAGTCATGGAGTTAAGGTCAAGGTTAGCAGTCAGGGGTTATGGGTCACAGGTCAAAGTTCAATTACTAATGGGCGTTGGCTTCCAAGATTGCAAACAAGTGATGTATACCAAGATGGTGGTCACCTATCAAGATGGCGGTCGCCTACCAAGATGGTGGTCTCCAGTAATGTATAAACAAATGACGAATGAAAAAATCAAGATTGCTGAATTAGTATCGGTGAGGGGATATGTGGCGAGGGAGTCAGTCGTCTTCTGGATTCGAACAGAGGTGAGTAGTTAGGTGCGAGGAGGAGGGTGGAGACAACCGGAAAAGTAGGTTTTTTAATTAAACTATTTTCAAATAAATTTTTGTAGGGACGTTTTTAGGGAAAAGGGGAAATTTCGAGGAAAAAATAGGAAAAATGGCCGCCGGTGTTAAAGACTTTTTAATTAAGAATTTATTTAAATAAAATTGAAAAAAAATTATTTTTTAGGAATTTTTTTCAATTTTTAAAATGATTTTTGCATTAAAATATTTAATAATAAATTTCATAAGTTTTTAAATCGATTTTTGTAATTTTTTGTGATTTTTTTTTTAATTTTTTGAGATTTAAAAAAAAAATTTGGGTTTCTTCGTAATTTTTTGGGTTTTTGAGGTCAGAGGTCACAGGGGTCAAGGTATAGGTCACGGGTCAGAGGTTATCTGCATACAATATGGATGCAAAATGGCTGATGCTTAGGTCTGAGTCCTATTCTCTATATCTTGTATCGATTTGGCATAGGGTATTCCAGTAAAACCAGTATGGCCGTCACTGCTATGTGGGTCCGAAAGAAGCCCCCAAATTAATTAAATTGGCGAAAATTATATTTCAATGGCTTGTTTTTGCCTGATGGGGGCTTCTAACTACCTCTGAATGAGTGAGTCTTGATTTGCCGATGAAGGTGAAGCGAGGTGAGTATGGAGCAGCATAGGAATGAAAGGGATGGGGAGATGGGAGATCCCCGTGGAAACCCGCTGAGACCTGCGGCATCGTCCGGCACGATTCCCACATGCCTAAATTTGGGAGCGTACCGGCCGGTAACCGAACACGGTTCGCATAGGAGGGAGGCGAGTAGTGTAACCACTAGACCACCGATGCTCCTCACACCTCTGATGGAAACTGCGCAGGCGGGCTCTAAAAATGCGGATTTTCTTACAATTTAAGTATTATTTTTCTCTGTGACTACGCTCAATATGATAAAAAAAAAAAATCAAAACTATATAGCATTAGATTTCTATTAATTATTTATTAATTTTTTAACCTATTCTGGCGAAAAGTCGTCATCGCAGAACATTTGTTCACTGAGATTCTCGTATACGCGTAAACAACTATTTCGCAGAAAATATTTTTGTACATAGTCATCTTAATCCACAGAATAAATAAGTACACAGGAAAAAAATTGCCTGGCAGTTCCTTTAATATGAGCGTATCTGTTCGTTGATGGGCCATGTGAACTTCGGAGCAAGTCTTTTCCCTGATCGTCTATTACGTGCGGTTTAAGATATCGATGTGCACCGCGTTTCGTTACTGCTGAAGATCACTGAGATCACTGGTGTTTCGTCAGTGTTCGCTGGCGGTAACGGAACAGTATCATCAGTAAATATTTCAGATGTGCCAGTGATTTGATAGTTTCGGAACGCTTGGCAGCAGAACGAAAGCGTGCTTGTAAATATAAACAAACAAGACCAAGGTAATGCAAGTTACTTTGTCATAGAATATTTTATAAATAAATCTGCCGGTAATTTACTTGTATAAAATGTACGTTCCACACATGCTATGTTCTAACTCTATAAATTAATGGTAAAACAATTGTAATATCCTATAATCATGTCTTACTTACCTTCCAGTACTTTTCGTACGTCTTGTATGGGCTCTACAATCCTGTAAATAGCACCGTCCTCTGAAATAACGTTTAGTTCTTAGTTCATATTTGAAAGTCCCGTCAACAAATATTTTACCGACACTACACAACCTCATCCAGTTCCAGCAATTTTCAGTGTTCTCAGTACTCGTTTTATCCACGCGCAGGTCGCCAACCAGAGACTCGAAAAAACGGCCGCCAGTCACCATCAGTGGTCGTCAGCAGTTTGGAATGACAACTAACGGTACTGAGATTACTGAACCAGTGAAATTTCAGCAGTGTCGGAACGTGGCGGTGGTCTCCAGACGCCCATAGCCATCTTGCTGACACGTGCAGCCGGAGTTGGCGATTCACGCAGTCACTTCTCCTCTGTAGTCTCGACTATTCTGAAGTTTAGCCGTGTGTGACATATGCCGCCTAATTATAAAGGCAGCAAGCAAGACTCCGAAACGTTTTATTGGCACAATATTTTTTTTTTCGGAATACCGCTATCTTTTATCAATTGGCACGCCTGATGTTCGCGGAAAGAAAATCAGGTGGCACGTCATGTCCTCGTAGCGACAAGTGACCGTACGTTTTAAAACCCCGCCCAGTTAAAGGCAGTAGCCAACAACGGGCCAGTTGCTTTCACTGCGTGCTTTTCCCTTGACAAATCCAGTGAGTGTTTTGAAATCGCTGGGAGGAAACGGTTTCTTACATTCTTCGACCAGTGGGAATGAAAGCTGGAGGGCCTCCCTTACCTAAAAGGGCATTCAGAATAGAAGAACAAATGCCTAAACGCCAGAAGAACCGCTCGCGTTACCCGACCGTATCGCGCAGTTGCTGTGCGCGTCATACGACCGTACTACCTGCCACCCGGCCGTACTGGCCACGACACAGCGTCGTCTAGCGAGAGGAGAATGGAAGAGGTTCCATGAACAGAAAATGCACTGGGAAAGCAAAAGGAGCTTATCTGCGGTTACCACTGTGTTAGAGACAGCTCAATATTCTTTTTGTATAATTCTTCTGTTAACATAGTCTATATTTACAATACCTGAGGACCAGTGTGATTCAACACATGTCGTTAATGCGTGCTTTCACGTTTTCGTTTTAATAATTTCGTAATAAAGTCAATGTTATGGCTACTAGTATCGTGAATATTTTATTCGTAAATAACAATGTAGACTATTTTTCTGACACTAGGGTATTTAAAAATGACCAACCTAATTTATTTTAATTGTTTAAAAGCACTAACTGAACGTACAAAATATAGATACAAGTTAGAAAAATACGGGAAGAATTTAGTAACAACAATAGCTCATCACTTAATTGGTAACTATTTTTTATCCTGTCAGTTATTGGCAAGCTGCTGTTAAGAACTGTTTAAACTGGAGAAAAAATAATTTTGTCTGTTTGATTCAAATATTTTCACTATTTTATTTTATTATTTTCCATGAGAGGAATATTTTGGTAAAATGTGAACACTGGAAATAAGAGACCGAAAAGAGTTTTGAAATTTTGCAAATTTGCATTTTCAAAACACGAAAACATGGGATTTTTTTTTTTTTGTAAAAAATCTACTTATTTATATGCCTGTATATTTATGTTAGATTCCCTACGAAATATATTAAATTAACCTTTTATTGTTGTTGATTGACGCAGAGGCAGTTCGTGAGGTTGATATGAAACTGCACACTTATACGTGACACTTTCGGGATTGAAGCTGTGCAAAATTGGCTGCAAGTAAGGGCTTAGTGATCTCGGCAACGATGCTCGCTGATCTGACACGAGAAGATACACACGACAGTTATGATAATTAGACTCACAAACACTTGAACACATTTAAGTATGCAAATCTTCCTATATATTATCTCAAAACTACATGCATTATGTGACTTAATTCTGTATCATATTGAGACAGGCTTATATAATATTGTGCGTCCTATTGTTATAAGAAGCGATATCAAGTAGCCTAAATGTGAATTTATTATATAATATTATATGATATAGGCATGACTGGTCTGTTACACTACTGTCCCAAAAAATCTATTTTGTGGTACCTATCTCTAGAATAGGAAATCTGAATAACAGATTTTAAATGTTTTATCACAGAAAATCTGACATCAGCGCCAATGTTTAAATCTTTATTAAATTATTTTCCCAAAATACGAAAAAAATATTACATCGTTAAATTTTACTTCATAGAAAAATTTCTAAGTTTCAGGGAACAGACTTGAGGCAAGACTACGTCTACAAACCACTTACTTTAATGAACCGATGTTACGTAGATGGTACGATAAGGTACAGAGTTATGTCAATTTTACTCCAGCAAGGTTTCTTATATTTTTCAACATTGTTCTTCTACCTGTATGAGTATTAATTATAGTATTTCAATGAGCTGCGTAAATTGCTTTGAGAGATCTTTAAGTGAACGTAAATAATAGTTAGAGTTACAAACACATTCTAGACTACCTACTATCTGTGATCAGCTGTCATGCATGAACTTACCTTGTCTCCATTATAATGTAATATATTAACAAATGGTTTAATACGCGTAATGAAACATTCCAAATTACTAGAAAGTTGCAAGATGACAACTTTGGTGTGTAATTAATAACATAAAATGAAAACCGGTCAAAATTCAATTAAAATCTTTCACATAAAAATTATTTTTACTGTGTGTAAATATTATGTCAATAATAAACTCATCAAACAACGATAGTTGTGTTCGGGATCATGGTTTTTTATAAGATTCTAAGTTATATCTTCACAATCACCTATATCTGTTATATTTCATACAAAATATCTACACAGCTCGTTATGCATCCAAGTGTGTCAATATTATACTTGTCTCTGTATTTGTACGTACCAAATTAGAATATACTGATCTGCATTATGGGCGCCATTATTGAAACACACTCGAATTCACTTGAAAATGTATAAATTAAATAATTTAAAATTATTCTTAAGATATTACAGGCCGATGGTTTTTTTTTTCCAGTCAAATTCTCATTAAATATAGCCTTAAACACATTCGTTAAAGATAGGACGTACAATACTAGATGCATTTTTAATATAAAAAGTAACTTTTCTGTTTTGGATTTAAATGTGATTAACAAGCAGGAAACAAGGCCGGCACGTTCATATGGGCGAACTAGGGCGTACAGAAGCTGAGGGCGGCAGGACAGCCAAAGGAATATCTAACATTCTTTAAGTTTGCTTATAAAAAATGTAAATAACTCATATAAATGACTGGATTATTGTAAAGGTACTTTAAAGTAAATAATTTTTTTTATTGTCTAGTAACATATTTCTTGCAATCTATCATTAGTGGCGTTTAATAATGCAGGGAAAGCCTACCCTGTGTGTTTTTAAATATCGTGTAAAGCTGAAAAATTGCTGACTCGTGAAGACTACAAAGGCTATTAATGTTACTGAGATGTGTAGTGAGATACAAGATGTTGCAAGAAAAGTGTCTCAGAAAGCAACATCATAGGACTTTTTAGATTACATTTGTAAGTCAATCTTACAAGGTAATGTAGCATCCACATTTTACACGTCTTTGTGAATATCTAATTCAATTATGTATTTTTCACACGTATCACACGTAATATTTTTATGTATGTAAATTTCAATAATTCTCATATTTTATTTATTATTTTTTAATTACAGGATTTTTAACTTTAGATGTGCTGATGGAAACAGAAAATGTTTGAATATGTTAGTTAGCTATATTTTGGTTTTTGTATTTATATTTGATGATAATTATATTATTGTTTATTTGTTGTCTCTATTGTCAATGTTCCGGGATTGTTTATATTTGTACCTCTATTTCGAGACATATTATATGGTTTTTAGTACTTTAAGCCATTAGAGTAGATCGTTTTAGGTAATTTTAAATTGAAAGCCATCCATTTGGCTGGAAGGTTTAAACCCTGCGCTAGGATTGGTTCTGGCTATGTAGGATAGGGTTAGCAAGGGGCCAGTCAGTAAGGGAGCTCGCTCTCTCCACCGTCAACATTCGTTGAGGTAGGATCTGTAGCAGGACGCTCGCCCGAAGTGGGAGAAGCTTAGGTGTGAAATTAGTTGTTAATGTGTCTGATACTCCCCCCGTTTCCTTTTGAGGTTAAGTGGAATCCGCAATTAATATGAGTTGCCATGAAGCCCCTTTCGCGTAGCAGGATCAGGAAGTAGCTAGTATTGTTTACGGCGCTGGTCCGTGAACGGTTGGTTCACGTATGAAAACGCTCTACACACAGATTTGTAGCTGCAGCAGGAGAAGCGGTCATCCTCTATCCTGTTCCTGCCTAGTAAATGTGATTCCTACGAGAGCAGCAACCTACTACAGATAAGAGATATTTGTGTTTTCTAATTTAGTAATGGCAAAACCCATAGCTTATTTTTGTTCTGGAAGGTCTGGAACGAAGTAATTTTGAAATGCGCCAGGAACGCGATTTCCAGCAGTCTTTAACTACGGAAACACTAAGGAAGAGTTTAATGTTTTCCCTGAGTTTAACGAAATACATTAATGCAAGATCTTAAAGTTTGGTCCAGAAACGGTACAATTTTGGAATTTTTAATCTTACGCTGAGCTATGAGCTATAAATATTTTTCAAGATTTTCACACTTTGTTAATGGGTATGGTGCATTTTAGAACGACCACTATCCAACGGTAGTTGAGCATTTTTCTAAATTTCCTAGTTTATATTGCGATCCATAGTGTTCAGGCTTATTTTAACTATAGCATTAGTGAATTGAATAATGGGAAATATTAATTTCATTTAAATTCCTTATGCTGAAACCAAATGTGATGAGTTACGTTTTTGTAATACGTAGTCGTTTCACTCTCTTCCTCTCTGTTCAATGGCAAAGATATTTTTCCTAATGTGACTATAATTAAGTTGTTATTTCAGCTCACATGCAAGTGGCATGTGCACCGGCAAAGATTATACGAGGTTTGTAAATCATCTGAGTGCTTGCTGCCTACAGCCTGTGGAGGACCGGGCTACAATTACCTTACAGGTTTATTTACCAGATCTTTACTGTGTATTCATCTGTTCCTAATTACTTACATTTTTACAATCACCTCTCAAATAAACAAATGAAATGAAATGTGGCTAGAAGTGAGAGTAATACAGGTTTCTAGGCCTAGCAGTAAGACGTATGCATATTGATTTATTCTTAGGTAGGTTGCGTTAATATCCATATTCACATTATTTATTACACAAGTATTGTTGAGGTGTGACGTACATGTTCACTGGTTCTAAGGGATCTCGGTACGTACACATACACCTACATGAGTGAATTATTACATGTTACATACTTGGCTATCTTAACGTGTATACGTACACCTTCGCGACAAACTTGGAACGCTGACGGGGGACTATTTTGCCTACGTTCTGAGTCACGCTATTTGCTTCATAACTTAGCGCCCTTAAGAGGGGCCATCCATTTATAGTTACAATATTGAATTTACATTAGATAACACTAATGTCCCTAATTTTTTTAAATTAATTTGGAATTTTGCTGAAACTGCGTGTATCTTTAGTTACCGGTGTGTGCAGTTTTTCTGAGGTACTGTTGACTAAAACATGTATCCACTCGTCTATGAAAACAGGAGACTAGTAGGATTTCAACTTATCATTATGGAGCAAACCATTGACTTAAGTGAACAAATGTCAAATTCTACAAAGCTGAAGGCAAAATATTAATTAATTAACTACTTAGCAACTTTATTGTGGTTTCTAGCACACTGTGTTAATATTCTTGCATGTATCACGCATTTATGAACTATTGTTCATTGCCCAACCATGTTGAATTTTATTCTCAACACATATGTAGTATCGATTATGCAACCTGCTATCGGCCTGTATCGAATGGTGACATTGATCATTCCTTCAAAGTACTTCAATTTATTAATTGTTTTAATTCTTGAATGCCAGTATTTTTATTTAAAATATTTTTATATAAGATATTTTTTTTATATATAAAAGGGGGGTAGGGAGTTTTTTGAAATAAAATACAGGATATATTTTTACATAAAATTTATTGAACACATAATAAAATATACAGGTTTATTAATCTTCTTCGATGTTCATAACTCGATGTCCGTCTCGACAACCCGGGAATTTAAGTGGGCAGGGAAACACCACCATTTTAAGTACGCCCTCCGTTATAACGTTTCATCCCCTTCCCGAACCTTGAAGCTGGCGATGCTCGAAGACGACTAAACCGTTATTGTGTGTGTATGTTCAGCTATGCTCATGGCAGTATTTTAACGGTCTTGTCTCGGCAATTGTAAGATACAAGCCGGTCGTGAAGTATCAGGGAGAATGCGCACGTGTTGGCAGGAATATTTCCATGTACAGTGAATTCGATCCTGCAGTCGATCACGTTGGAGGTAATACGTTCGTCCTGTTTACTCACATCGAATACCATGAGCGGAACCAAACCCTTGAACGTATCAGGGCTGAATATCAGGTATCGGGTGAGTCCATAATATGCAGTTTGGAATTGAGCATACACCTGATATGCCCGGCAGGTATTGGCCATTTACAAAGTTCGTGTTCATGTCTATGCACGAGTAGCTTTCGCTATTCAAAAATATTTTGACATTTACTAATTGGCATGTGTCGAATTACGAATGGGTCACTCTTACATTGTGCTATCTTCTGGCCTGTAGCCCAACAATGATGTATCTCGGTTTCTCAGAAGCAGAACTAGATTTCACCATCCAGTTGATGCATTGGCTTGCTGGTAATTGCTAGACACTAAAACATTGCGGCCTCTCTAGAATGGTGCTCCAGCGCTTCACTTGGTGGTTGGAGGGTACTCTTACAACTGAGCCACTGTGACCCCACATGGAGGATTCTCTAGCCACTGAGAAACTGTGGCACCACTTAGGGGGGTGTTCTAGCTATTGAGACACTGTCCCCACTTTTGGGTGCTCCAGCCTCCACTTCGAGGGTGCTCTAGCAACTGAGCCACTGTGTCGCAATTTGTGGGGGGGGGGGGTTCTAGCCACTGAGCCAATGTGGCCCAATTGAAGATGTTCTATCCACTAAGCAACTGTGGCACCACTTGAAGGATGCTCTAGTCACTGAGACATTGTGGCCCCACTAAAATGGTACTCTAGCCACTAATCCACTGTGGCTCGACTTGAAATTACTCTAGCCACTGAACCATGGTGGCCCCAATTGGAGGGTGCTCTCGCCACTGAGGCTCTGTGGCCCCACATTTAGGTGCTCTAGTCTCTGATCCCCAATAGGATGGTGCTTTAGCCACTAAGCCAATGTGACCCCACTCGAGAAGGCTCTAGCCACTGAGCCACTGTGGTCCCACTTTTGTGTGCTCTAGCCACTGAGCCACAGCGACCCCATAAGAATGGTGCTCTAGCCACTGAGCCACTGTAGCCTCACTTGAAATTGCTCTAGCCACTGAGAGACAGTGGCACAACTTGGAGGATGTTCTAGCCACTGAGCCACCATGGCTCCTCTTGGAGGGTGCTCTAGTCACTAAGCCATTATGGAACCAATTCTGTCTAATCTATCCACTGAGACACTGTGGCACCACTTGGAGGGTGCTTTAGCCACTGAACCACTAATGCCCCACTTTAGAGTGATCTAGACACTGAGCCACTGTGGCCCCACATAGGGGTGTTCTTGCCACTCAGACACTGTGGCCCCACATTTGGGTGCTCTAGTTTCTGATTCCACAGCAGCCCTACTTGGAGGGAGCTCTAGCCAGTGAGCCACTGTGGCCCCACTTTCTAGCCACTCAGATATTGTAGTACCACTTTGAGGGTGCTCTAGCCACTGAGACACCGTGGCCCTCTTTTGGGTGCTCTAGCATTTGAGCAACAGCGGCCCTACTTTAGGATGTTATAGCCATTGAGCCACTGCGGCCCCAAGAGAATGGTGCTCTAGCCACTAAGCCAATGTTGCCCCGCTTGAGACTGATCTAGCCACTGAACCACTGTGCTCCCACTTGGAGGGTGCTCTAGCCACTCAGTCAATGTGGCACAACTTGTGGGGTGCTGTAGTCACTGAGCCACTGTGGCCCTTCTTTTGGATGCTCTAGCAATTGAGCAACTGCAGCACCAATAGAATGGAGCTTTATCTACTAAGCCAATGTTGCCCCAATTGAGATAGCTCTAGCCACTGAGCCACTGTAGCCCCGCCTGGAGGTGTTCCAGCCATTGAGACACTGTGGCCCCACTTTTGAGTGCTCTAGTCACAAAGTCATGTGGCCCCACTTTTGGCTAATCTACCCATTGAGCTACTGTGGCAGCACTTGGAGGGTGCTCTAGCCACTGTGGCCCCACTTGGAGTGTGCTCTAGCCACTAAGCCACTGTGGCCCTTTTGGAGGGTGTTCTAGTCACTGAGCCACTGGGCCCCCAATATTGGGTGCTCTTGCCACTGAGTCAATACTGTCCCATTTTAGGGTGCTCTAGCCACTGAGACACTGCGGCCCCACTTGAGGTGTACTCTAACCACTGTGCACCTGCAGCACCTATTTTGGGTGCTTTAGTCACTGAGCCACTTTGGCCCTACTTAAGGGTGCTCTAAACACTGAGTAATGGTGGACCTACTTTTCGATGCTCTAGCCACTGAGTCACTGCGGACCAACTAGTGTGTGTTCTAGCCTCTGAGCCACAGAGGCCCCACTTTCGGGTGTTCTAGCCACTGAGTCACTGCGGACCCACGTATGGTGCTCTAGGCACTTAGCCACTGCGGGCCCACTTTTGTGTGCTCAAGCTACTGAGCAACTGAGACCCCAATTTTGGGTTCTCTAGCCACTGTACCACAGCGGCCCCAAATTTGGGTTCTCTACGCACTTAGCTACTGCGGCCCCAATTTTGTGTGCTCTAGCCACTTAAAAACTTAAGGGTGCTCCACCCACTGCACCACTGCAGCCCCAGTTTTGGGTTCTCTAGCCACTGAACCACTGCGGCCCCATTTAAGGGGTGTTCTAGTTACTGAGCCACTGCGGCGCCACTTAAGGGTGCTCTAGCCACTAAACCACTGCGGCCCGAATTGGAGTTCTCTACCCACTGTACCACTGTGGCCCCTCTTTCGTCTGCTATACCCACTTTGTCACTGGGACCCTATTAATGCATGCTTTAGCCACTTAGCCACTGTGGTTCCTCCTACTAAAATGTGGGGCCGCAGTGGCTCAGTGGCTAGAGCACCCACTATTGGGGCCGCTGTGACTAAGTGACTAGAGCACATAAAAGTGGGGCCGCAGCTGTTCAATGGCAAGAGCATCCAAAATTGGGGCCCAGTGGTTCAGTGGGTAATACACCCAAAAGTGGGGCCGCAATTTTCTAGTGGTTAGAGCACCCAAAAGTGGGGCCGCAGTAGCACAGTGACTAGAGCACCCAAAAGTGGGGCCGCAGTAGCACAGTGGCTAGAGCACCCAAAGGGGGGCTGCAGTGGCTCAGTGGTTAGAGAACCCAAAAGTGGGGTCGCAGTGTTTAAGCTGCTAGAGTACCCTAAAGTGGGGCCGCTGTGGTATAGTGGCTAAAGAACCCAAAGTGGGACCGTAGTGGTTCAGTGAGTAGAGCACCCAAAAGTGGGGCCACAGTGGTTTAATGGCTATAACACCATAAAGTGAGGCCGCAGTGGTTCTGTGGATAGAGTACCCCTTAAGTTTGGCCACAGTGGCACAGTGGCTAAAGCACCTAAAAGTAGGGTCTCAGTGTCTCAGTGGTTAGAGCACTTCTTAAGTGGTGCCGTAGTGGTTAATTGGCTAGAGCACCCAAAATTGGGGCCGCAGTGGGTTTAGTGACCAGAGCACCCAAAAGTGGGGCCGTGGTGGCTCAGTAGATAGAGCACACAAAAGTTGGGCCTCAGTGGCTAGAGCACCTCTTAAGTGTGGCCGTAGTGATTTAGAGACTAGCGCACCAAAAAGTGGGGCTGCAGTGGCTCAGTGGCTAGAGCACCCAAAAGTGGGGCTACAGTGGTTCAGTGGCTAGAGCACCCAAAATTAGGGCCGCAGTGGTTTAGTGACTGGAGCACACAAAATTTGGGCCTCAGTGGCTCAGTGGCAAGAGAACTCCTTAAGTGTGACCGTAGGGGCTCAGTGGCTAGAGCACCATAAAGTGGGGCCGCAGTAGCTCAGTGGCTAGAGCACTCAATAGAGGGGCCGCAGTGGTTCAGTAGCTAGAGCACCCAAAATTAGGGCCGCAGTGGTTTAGTGGCTAGAGCACCCAAAAGTGGGGCCGAAGTGGTTCAGTAGCAAGAGCACCCCAAGTGCGGCCGCATTGGCTCAATAGATAGACTACCCGAAAGTGGAGCTTCTGTGACTCAGAGGCTAGAGCACCCAAAGGTTAGGCTGCGTTGGCTGAGTGGGCAGAGGTCCCCTCAAGTGTGGACGCAGTGTGTCAGTTGCTGGAGTACCCAAAATAGGGGCCGCAGTATCTAATTGTATAGAGCAACCAAAAGTTGGGCTGCTGTGGTTCAGTGGGTAGACACCCAGGTACAATATTAATTCTATACAAAATTATGTATATACCTATAGTCCATTCCCGATTGGAAGCGACTTATGAAAATCAACCTTTTGAAAAAACACTCTAGACATTACATTGCAACTTGTTTTTTCAATAGCCTGTATTCCACAAATATATAACAATGTGGTTAACTTTAGAGTACTGCATTATTGAATAAATTAAACTTTGCCATAATATCTTCTATAACTTGTAATATATATTTCTTTCTAAATATGAATTAACAACAGCGAGAGCAGCGACGTGTTGGCAACGACCGGTGAGAAATAGTTCACAGTAAATATAATATTTTAACCTAGTTTTTTAGAATACTCTTTGTATGTTAAACTGTGCCTATTGAAATATTTAAATATTTAGGTAGCCCCGATGGCATCATATCTCATTTTTACAGTTTAAAATAACAGCGGAAAATATCGTGAGTAAGCCGTAATGGTACGGTATTGTTTTATGGAGCGAGAAAGCACCTGAAAAACTATCTGTTGGGCGAGGCTTGTCGTTTTGTCTCTCTTTCTTCGTCTCTTTCAAACTCGGGAAATTTCACTTCGCTAGTAAGCAATGAAATTACACATGTTTTCAATTGTAGCCTATTTTATACTTATTACAACAAAACAATGATTTTTGAATTTGTAATTTACAACTGAAAAGAGATTTTAATGTTTGAATACATATTTTGTTATATTTAGCTATGATGACGGGGCAGTTACCAAGTGAAGTTGGCAGACGTGGCGAGCCATGACATGGCGTGTTACTTTTTGCCAAACAATACGTAAATTATTCTTACTCCGAAAAATACTTCAAATTACCACATCACGTTTGTAGATGTTGTGTTTTTTAAACCTACCCAGTTGGGATAAATCTGTGTTTCCACAGCTGTAATAAATATACTGTGACGTGTGTTTCGTTAATCATTGCGTCTGTGAAATGGCGTGCCTTTGTGCATCGTGGCCGATACGCTGGCCCTGTGTGTGCGTGATTTCAAATATTTGATTAGCACTATTTATACGTTATAACTGTGAACTGTTTTTATGACGAAGTTATTTATTTACATCCACGTCTGGTTATTTATCACAACGTTGTACCTTTGCCCTAAGGGGTTTGAAACACAGTCGTAACGTAATTTGCCACAACTCCAGAAGAAAAATACTGAGTTTAGACCGATAAATTTCAATAAACCTAATAAACAGTAAGTAGCAATACACAGACACGCGAGCGGAATAAAAGTTATCGTAGGTTTATTTGTGTGCATGTTCACCGTTATCTTTTACAGTTTTTATGACAAAAATGAGAAACACGAGTTGCGTGCTTGAATTCAATGTGCCTTTTTCGTTTGACTGGTTGTTCCTTCGTTTTAATATTTATTCCAACTGAGGCCGTCCTTTTAAAGAAATAACCCAACACACATCAATAACAAAAGGATAATTAGTGCAGCCCTTTACCTCGCAGTTGTAACAGTGTTAAACACAGTCACGGCAAAATACTAACGTGCATTACATGTATGTGCTATGTCATGGAAAACAGATATGTTAATGTAAAATAACCGCAAGAACTGTCGTCAATTCAGGCATTTTTAAAACGTCATAAAGCTGACGTAAATAATGTTAGAGGCTTAAACTGTGGATATTCGTACGGAATGGTTTTTGAAATATGACAGAATTCTTGAAAAACTGCAAACAGTAAACAACATATTTGACAGTTATAAAAGTAGAAGTCACATTTCAATTTTTATTTTTAGGTGTAGCCAAAGTATAAGAACATATGTATTCACACAATGAAATGTAAACATTGATTTTGACAGATGCTGCATGGCAGTAACATGGCAATGTTTGTTTACATTTGACAGAAGGATACGAACTGGGCCTGCAAGTAGATATTTAGCAGGGCTCCGAGAAAGTTGCTTCCAATGGGGAATGGACTATATATTATATATAATTATATATATTCCAATCTTACACACACACACACACACACATATATATATATATATATATATATATATATATATATATATATATATATATATATATATATATATATTCCTATTTTATATATATAATAGTTCCTGCATGTTTATTTTCTTGGATGAATGCGTATTTGTGTTATCTTAGATTGCTCCCATACCGCGAAGATGAATTGCGTGTTCGAAGGCCTGCCTTGGACCTCGACGACCATGGTGCCGCAATCTGTATCATGCTAACTGACTGATGCCAATACCGATTCTGCGATCGCGTTTCAACCTAAGTTCAAAATACACTTCGTCATGAGAGAGTGGTCTGCACGGATACGTGTTGAATCAAATCTTCAAGAATGTCGTTTCAGTGCGGTTTCTGCCAGGGCAATTTGCACGGAATGTTACTTTGAAGACATTCTATAACTTGTTACAGTGGTTCTCTGCAACTGCAGTCAGCTCCGCCTCCGCCTCCCTGCAATCAGGAGTCATTTTGGTGTCATTAGGAGTCATTATGGAGTCATTATTTAAACAGTTCCTACTAAGAAGTCTCCCTGTTTAATAAGTTGTAATTACTTTGTAGTATCTCATATATAAATACACGTATAGGACTTAACATATAACCGTAGGTAGTAAATTAACTTTCTTTTATTGATGGGAAAATATAAACCCCATAATACACCCGATATTATTGCACGAAAAAAACATTTCTTTGAGTTAACCAACTCTGGCTGGAACGTGATATCTATAGCACAGTCGTGTCCAGCTAAAGCCGTGTCAGAATTCGGTTTAACTTCGCACTTGTTCTTACCTGTCCCCGAAAGTGACATCGTAAGAGCTACCCCACGTTATTATTTTAATTTAATTCTAATATACCAAAATCACTACATCGTAGAAGTTTGAACAAAGTTAATAATTATCGGAAGGTGCACCCTAAAAATTTTCTAAACAAAAAATTCGTATTAGATCAATCTATTCTAAGGTAAAACAAGCAGTTGGAATTGAAACAAACACACAATTAGCATAGCAATAAATGTTATATAAGTTAAATTTAAATATTATTTAGACCTTGAATTTACCCAATAACTTTCGGCATTTATCAAGTATTTATTCGCCGAAATACACATTCATCAAACGCGATTAGCTTGCTAATAGTTGTTTTCATAGCCAACCACAATGTCTATCCATATTCAGTAAGTTGGTGCCAAGGGTAAGTAAAGTATGCAAGGATGCAAGTACACCATTATATAACTTAATTTGATAACGGCCAAGTCGTCGAAATGATCTAATATATCACGAGAAAGTAAAGCTGATTTTTACAAAATTGATACATTAATTTAATACCTACTACATTGCGCTATAATGTTGTGATGCAGTCACATATTATTGTTCTTTTCAATAAATCATTATTTGTGGTGCGATTGTGAACATTTTTGGAACATACCATCTCTGTGATCTTACGGCTTACAGTGAAGGCGAAATGTATGTGTGAGAGTATGACAACATTAACCAGGAGCCAGTTAATCCCCCAGAGAGGAAGAAATAAACTAACTATAATAAAGAGGTGGTTAATAACGTGTACTTTTAAACTAAGCCCCAACGAAGTCGCTTCGTCAAATGTGTGTAAAAAATATGGTTAGAAGGAAGAAATATGTATACTCATAAACAATACCCTAGGTCGTCGTTTGAGTACTATTTTTGGAATGTACAGTATAAAAAATGCCCCATAAAGATGATGTATTACTTATTTCCATTCATTCTTGGAGTACACGTAAGACATTTAAGAGGCGAAAGGCTCCACAAAATACCTTAACCACTTATAGTTATATGTGTGTATGTTGGCGTGTGTGTGTGTGAATGTGTGTAAAACCCGGCGTCTGCTAGCAATTATTCTTGATTAATATTTTCAGGTGAGTTACTGTCAGATTGATGTCAATGTATGATCTGCTCCTGCAGTGACGAAGATCATATTCGCCCTCTGTCGACAGTTTCAACTATTATTAACAGTTTTAAAAGGTGTTAAATAATATACTCGAAGCTTCATAATATTAATGTATTGCAATGGATTTTTAAGTATTTAAAGACATATAAAATAATTTTCGTATTTGAAGCACAATTTTAAATTTGCCTCTATTGATATGGCATCTATTATTAGTATAAAATCGAGGCTTATGACTCACCTGGCTCCTTGAAAGTTGTAATTGTTGTGTTGTAAATAGTATCCTTAAGGGAGTGTTGATTTTGTGTTTTTTCTGTCATCTGTTGTCTTGTTTTTCGTCGTCGTTGCTACGTTGTTTTGAAGGAAATGTAGCGTATGGTGACGCTAATTTCATGAAATGCCTATGGTTTCAGGCAGTAATTTCCTCAGAGTTGTACATATTCTTGAGTCTTCGTGTGTTTATTTCCTTGTCAAGTATATTTTTGGTACTATATGCTACGTGGTAGTAGCACTGGTAGACTAACTCCGTAGGGAGTGGTCGATAAAGTATAGGTAAGCGGTCAATAGTTATGTATATGCCCTAATGAACAGTGTGGACAATGTAAACAGTTATGACGTAAATGTAAACAAGTTCCGTTTGTGCTTTCCTATCACCAAACATTTATGGTGCTGCGATAGACAGACACTTGGTGTGATAAGCCATGCACCCGCACTTCACTTCACACGCTTGAGACACAATAAACAATGAGTAAACACACGCACTGGCTGGAAACCTGCGGGTCTCTACAGCTGCGGAGACGAGAACGAAGAACTTTTAGTGCATTACGAGTGATGGTAGGTTGACCTACGAGGTGTACAGTGATATATACATGTGTACAGATGACGTGAGATGTACCCAGTTCCCGAGAGACGCTGATCTACGCGCCGTTTCGTCGAATAGAAGCGACACGTACCACGCGGGTCACGTACGATTCCTCGAGACTGAAGAATAGTGACTGGTAGTTCACGAACTACCAGTTTATTTTGAACTGGTCTTGAAAAAGAACTAGATGCATAGTTCACCGCAACATAAAGGAACTTGTCTCTTGTGATATCGGTTAGTCATTCTCTTAGTACCAGCAACTACGCCAGGTGCGCCACAGTGCGCCACTGCGCATGCTCCGTCGTTGACTGCAGCTTTCCCCCCTATGTCTATCCATCCCACCATGACTGGCCACATCGCAACGTGCATACTTCTTATCAGTCTGCCTCTGTCTATCGGTATCTTTGTTTTAGCTCCTTCAGAACTGCTTAGAACTGTAGAGATCGCAGAGCAGACCTACCTAGTTCAATAGTGACATAAGTCGCAAATAGGTCGGGAACTACACACAATAGAGCACTAATTATTTAGCAATTAATTAACAAACATCACTTATTTGCTTCTCTTTCTGTTTCTCGCTTGCTTAGATTCTTCTGGGGAGGGGTAATGGAACAGTGAAAGAGTAAACATAGAAAGACCTATCTAGTTCTCGGACCGAGGTTACACTTGCGCTCTGCAGTTCGCCAGTACGCGTGATCATTCGACTGTGACCCATATAGTTCAAAAGAACGGTTCCCAATGAACTGTTCTCAAATATGACTAGTTCGGAACGACCTAGTTTATTCTAGTGAACTATATTTCCCATCACTACTGGAGAACGCTTCCCGCGCTCTTTGAATGCAGGCACTTGTTCATGCCTTGTCGACTGTGTTCGACAGTGGGACGATACTGGTGGCCAATCAGGTAACTGGAGCGCGAGTGCGCGCGCATATTTTTCCGCAAATAGACTGCTATAAAAAAGATGAACTGTATGAATAATACATTATGGCAATAAAAAAACCTCGGCGGTCGCTGACCAGCCGCGAGGAATGAGCTTTTTCTTCTGAATAAAGAAATCATGTGTTAACAATGTAAAGTGATAAACCTTGTTCCCTTGTACTCATTTTTCTCGAAGTGTATGTTTTCTTTTCTGTTTCTCAAAGTGTCGTAAGAGCTATTTACGTATGTTTTATGATTCTCCCTGCTAAGACATTATCATATGAACGTTTTTCTGAACGTTTTACACTTCAACAATGCAGAAATGTTTTAAAATCTGAACTTTTACATTTTATCGTTAATGTGTCTGTTTTGTCTCTTGTAGTAAAGATAAAAAAAAAAAAAAATACAGAATGTGCTGTTTGTAACGTCCACATTTTTCACTATTACTGTATCTTATCAACATAATGTATGTACTTTTCACACGTTTAAATTTGCTTATATTCAACGCTTGTAGTTTTCCGTATATTGTGACATATATTATTTATTTACTTTTTTGTCGATTTTCACGTGGTTAGGATTTTAAGCAATTGGACGTACGACTGGCAATATTCATGTGTAAATCCACTTAGCTAGTTTTATTTTTTTGGTTTGTATTTTTTAATTAATATTTTATACCAATTACCTTTTTTCACGGTCTCAACTGATTGTTAAGGTTTCAGGGATATTTTGGTATATTTTTAGTACATTTCTACGAGACCTTAAATTATATGGATTAGGGATTTTGGCCGTTTTGGAGTGAGTCAGTTTAGATTTACGTAGAGAGCCATTCGATTGGTCAGCAGTTATAAAAACCCTGCACCCCTATTGGCGGGAGATTCCAGCATAGGGTAGGCAGGTCCATTTCGATCTGAATCTCGCTCTCTCTCTCTCTCTCTCTCTCTCTCTCTCTCTCTCTCTCTCTCTCTCTCTCTCTCTCTGCCGCCATCTTCCGAAGCATCAAGACGTTAGAACAGGACGCCCGTCCAGAAGTTGGATGAGGCCTAGGATATTTAAGTTAGATTTTAGGGTGTTCAGCTTTAACAGCTCTCTTTAAGTTTTTATTTGTGTATTAACGTCGAGTAGAGTGTGAAATAGCTCGTCCGTTTTAGTATTATGCAGTTGTTTAGTAAATAGTCAGCTAGTTAGATGTCGCTACGTTCATGAGCTGTGAGTCACGTAAGATAGAACCCCTGCACTTCTTATTGTTGCATCCTGAGTCTACAAGATTTGATCCTGTCCTGGTCCTACAAATTAAATGGTATTCTTCTTCGAGATCAACTCTACAGTAACGTAAGAAATACAATATTAAATTTTGCTACGTATCTAGTAAAGACAAGATGGAGCTTCTTCTAGACGTTTCAACCCGACGCCATGTTGGTTAGGGGTCTGTAGCTTAATCCAGCCCATTTTTATAAACCATAGGATACCCTAGTGAGAGCTTTAGTGTTTTAACGGCAGCAGCTAAGCCAGAGGCGTAAGTGTATTAGATTTTTTAACTGAGACTTTTTCATTTAAAAGAGGATTTTTACATTGTAAGTGTGTTACTTAAGACTTTCATATATGCTAACGGCCGTTACGCCCGGCCACTCCCTAACGGCAGTGTAGGTTCTAAATATATTTCCTTTAATATTGTCATTGCCATTCATGATTGTTTGATTGTTTCATTTTCCAGCATTGATTTTTAAGTTTACACGTATTTGAATATGTTTATTGATTAAAAGGATAATTGCTGGAAATTACACTGTGTCTGGCCTGTTTTCGTATTCTCAACTCTACATGATTTCTTGGTTTGGATCCTCTCCTAATATATGTAAACTGAATCTGAAAGAACTCAAAGTAGGTTTAAGAGTCTTTGCATGTCACGATAGTTTTTCAGCTGATTGGCAAGCTGCTGTTTGTCGTGGTGTGTAATAAGGTGAGTTGGGTACGCAGAGAACGTCTGGAGTCTTGAGTCCGCCTGGCTTCGAGCGGACTTGTTACTGAGCTGTATGAACAGACTACTAATATCCCATGCCAAATTGTATAAATATAACCAACAAACTGATGAATGAATGCGATGCGAGAGGGAGGTGCATGAGCTATGAAACTTACCACATATGTACGCAGGTATAAGCTCATACACACGTCACGTTGGACAGTGAAATATAGTCTTAAACATCATTTCAGTTATTTAATCCTTTACGCTGGTGCCCTTTACCGAGTAATATCACTTGGCAGTACACCACTTAATTTCCCTCGACATCAATATTCAGAAATTCAGCCACTCTCCCCATATTAAATGCACATATGAAGTTCTCAAAATGTACGCATCAGATATGTATTGAAGAGCCCTGCATTGAACCTTACTACTGACTTTCCAGCAATAAAATGAAAGGGTCACCGCAGAAAGTCCCATACGTACCCGCAGCCAAACGAGAATACTGCACGCCAGTTGAGAGCCTTGCGCTTTGTGGTGATGGAGCACTTGATGCGCATGACAGTTTCGCACTTATCGCTCTGACACTTCTCAGCTTTAAACGCAGAAAAAAGCCCCTGGTAGGTCAGGGCCTTATTTACTTTCGTTAATTCAGCAAGATTCAGATTTATTTTTAAATTTTTGGCCATTATGTTAGTAAGAATAATGAAAATGGTTGGTAAACATTATAATGCCTGTTCTGATCACATCAGGTGAGGTACAGTATGTATTATTATCCGTGTGTTTCACATTTAGTTTGTTTGCATTGAATGTAAACCACCAATATAAAAATGATTCACATTTTTTTTTTTTTTTTTTCTCATTACAAGAACATTTTTACCTATATGTATATATACCTACTGATTTGTGTCATGCATTGTAGTGCATGTAGGTTGCTTTTATCAGAAGTATTTAGCTCTATCTGTGTGACACAAGGCACTAATATATTAAGTGCAATAAAAGGTACTCTGCTAATATAATATGTGGGAAAACATTTATTTGTGTATTTACTTTTGCTCCTACCTCTCCTTCTTAAGAGCGCATATTGTACTAAGCTACTTTCTGTGAAATTGTTTGCATGTATACGTGTATCTCTGTAAATAAACATTATGTGAATACTACTTTTTTTGCAACAAAAGTTAAGAACCCAGTTATCTATTGCTGTATGCATTCACTCATATCATATGAAGTGTATACAATGAGAGAAAAAATTGTGAAAACTTCAATGAATAACATTTTCACAGTTGGCGTCCGCAGTTTTCTTAAGAGGTGAAAAAAAGTATGACCATGCATCTGTAGTTAAATCAATGGACTTTCATCGCATGCAATAAGTACCATTGTTAACTTACATGTATATTTTGCATAGTACACTGCACACCTTGCAACGAGGCGCTGGGTGCTCCCTTACTTTTTGGCTTTGAATGCACAAGTATAAAATCATCTCAAAGTCAGTGTTTTGTAGCAGTTTTTTTTATTATCTATTTTTAAGGACCTAAAAGGTAAACATTACACACGCAATGATTAACAACTTATTTGCATTATGTTCCGAGATTCCTGAATTGAAAGGCTTTAACTCAACTGGGACATTATCTTGTTTAAGCATTGTGAAACAAATCTAGTTCCGCTATCATAGCTGTGGTAAGTATGTGACAATAATTACAAAGTAAGTTTTACAGTCTTAAGCTTCGTCTACAATGAATTCGTGGTTCATTGCAGTCGTGGAAGTCGCGGCGGTATTCAGTGTTGTATGAAAACTGTTTAAATAATGTCTTGTTTGTAACACTTCGTAAGCACTATTCACAAACTCCCAAAGAATATGTTGCATAGAAAATCCCAAGTTAATGGGAAAAATCCTAACTGCCACTTATTATTAAACATACAACCAGTAGGTAACTAAACAACAGTTGTAATTGACACATATAAGAGTCGATGTATGTTAAGTCTGTTGTTATAAATAATAGGCACACTATCATGGTTGAATCGGCAGCAATTTGCAAACTTTGTGGTTTAGCGCTCATTAATCTGCCATACGTAAATGTCAGGATGTGGGTAACACAATTTGGTAAAGTATTTATTCGTTGTTTTTCTCATGTTTATTTTTGTACAATTGAATATTTTGATACTTTGTGTGGCTTTTTGGCAGGGCAGATTGTGTATTTTCGTAGTGTGCATTTTCACACACGTAGTGTGCAAATGTATGTTGTAAATGCTTATAACCAGCTTGTTAATCCATTCAAGCACAAAAATTTTCCTTCTGTTCACTACAGAATTTGCTCATTGAAATATTTTTATTTCTAGCATTATATTTGTTGCAAGGATTTTAATTGAATAAATACTACCAATTCAATTTTGTAAGTTATGATAGGTATCGTAAAGTAAACCAACAATTATAAATTGCTTGCAACAAGCGACAATCACACTCTTGTAGTTACAGTTTGGCAATACAGTGTGTTTTTTTATGGCTATATTCTGTTTGGCCACTGCTTAAAATTACAATTTCTTATACCCACTAAACATATTCCATTGTACGAAAATCTATTACGCCATACAACACTGTCAATTTGTTTCACAAATAAAGCAAGACTGTTCGGTGTATTTTAATGAATTTTCGTAAACGAGCAAATAATTTTATGCGTTTTGCTGTCGTCCCTTATCTACAGTTTAGTCAATGTTGGTTAGTCATAGCAGTTGTATTCACAGAACTTGGATTTTATCCAAGTTGTAGGATGGCTCTCTACGAGACTGCGAACCACCCTGGGACGAACCCTAAGACGAATCCTGTTACAACCTACAACGAATCCTGTTACAACCTACGACGATTCCTGTTACAACCTACGACGTCTCCTGTTACAACCTACGACGACTCCTGTTACAGCCTACGACTCATGTTACAACCTATGACGAATCATGTTACAACTTACGACGACTCCTGTTACAACCTACGACGACTCCTGTTACATACTACGACGACTCCTGTTACATACTACGACGACTCCTGTTACAACCTACGACGAATCCTATTACATACTACGACGACTCCTGTTACAACCTACGACATCTCCTGTTACAACCTACGACGACTCCTGTTACAACCTATGACGACTCCTGTTACATACTATGACGACTCCTGTTACAACCTACGACTCCTGTTACAACCTACGACGACTCCTGTTACAACCTACAACGACTCCTGTTACAACCTACAACGACTCCTGTTACAACCCACGACGACTCCTGTTACAACCTACGACGACTCATGTTACAGCCTTCGATGACGACTTGCTACTGCCATTGTATACCAGGCTATACAGTGCTGCTTTTGAATTAAATTGGCGTAAGCCTATAGCAAATTATATTCACATGGTGTGCGTGATTTTTGATAAATGATTATTATTACAAAAAGGAGTAACATGATTTTAACGTTTTCATTTCGAGTTATTACATTCCATTTTGATTGAAATGTTACAGTAAATAAATACTTTGTCAACACTGGATGTAACTGATGCTACACCACCATATGTTACATGAAAGTTTATTACAAAGCTAACTTGAAAGTGTCTAATCATAACCTAGGTAATTGCAATATTTTTTATTACATTAGATAATACAAGTTTTCTGAAGTAGCATTTATTTGGACAAAAAGGTGATACTAATATACGTACGTGTATATATATATATATATATTAGTTTTAATGTTCGATTAAGCTTTCACTAAAGTATTTCGAATTGTATAATTTTGCGTGTGTGTGTGTGTGTGTGTTTTTTTTTTTTAGAATGTTTTCCCTTACTATCCTCGTGATGTACGTTAAATTTCAACAAGTGATGATTTCCTCATGCCTTTGATAAAATATAAACACAAGTATAACATTCAAGTCATTTCTGTGGTTGCAAAATACACAATAATTTTTAGTAATTCCAAATAATAACAAAACCAGTACATTTTTCCCGCCACGCGAGTTTTTTTCGTTATTTCCATGAGACAACACTTGGAGCACTAGTGTCGTGGCGTTTTTTCGTTAGTTCCAAGAGCGACAACTAAGAGCGCTAGCATCGAACACATAGCACAAAATAAAGCATTGAGTTTCCCATCTTTCCGTTAGTGGTTAATCGTTACACAAAGGTATGGTTCCAGGTCAATGAGAATAGTCCAATGCAAATACAAGTGTGTGATGGGGAAGAACACTGGAGTTTTTCACTAATTTGTCCGGATTATATATACGAATAGGTCGTCGACTGTAGCGGACGAAACTGCGCTGTGAATAATTTACGACCGGATACAGTATTGTCATGCATTGTGAATGAATTAAGGTCTGAGGCTCAAGGTGAAGACATCATGAAACGTATGTCACATAAGCAAATTAAATACATGTTGCAAAGAGGCTGTTGCTCCATTCCTATAATTTGTACAGAAAAGTGTAATAACATGAAACACATTACGGAAATTCACAGTGAAAATCGCCGGTTAATCTCACCTTTTGGTATATGGTTGTGTCGAGTTTCCAAAATCAACCCAACTTACTTTAATTTTATATAATCCAATATGGCCACTATCATATATAAAGGCAAGGGACTAACAGAGCTTCAGTAATGGTGTGCGTCTTCGATCCATCAGTCGACTACGAGGTTCTGCAGGTAGGCTATAAACAGATTTACTTTAAAACTGTACGATGGTGTTTTACACGTACAAATATGTAATGACATTCAACACCGGTGCCATACTCTTGATCCATACCAAGGCATCAGATTCGGGGAAGGCATAGCTTGTGAAAATTTGCGTTGTGCGATACCTGAAACCCAACAACAAATTGCAGTGTACACTACAAGACTTAATTGCAAACAGTTATAATGAAGTGATCGTGGAAAAATCTGGCAATGGAGAAATCACATACGGAATTAATCGTGTAGACTCTGGGAAAACCATCTGCTGAAAAGAAGCTTGTGGCGGTGATATGCATACATTTATTGGTCAGCAAGGGTTGGTGTGTGACGTCGCCAAAGCTTATACATACTACTAAGTGCAAGAATCTTCTCATTGCACATGGGTATCAATTACCATTTCCATTTAAGCAGATGTGTGAGTGAAGAGATTTGGGCGGGTTTTAACAGCGAGGTCTTGAGAGCCGATGAGGGTGATGAAGTGAATATGGAGAGGCGCCGGAATGAAGGAGCGGGGAAATGGGAGATCCCAGAGAAAACCCACCGACTAACGACACCGTCCGGCACGATTCCCACTCGCCGAAAACCCGGTGACTCGGAAGGAGATGTGTGAAGACAATATTTATATATCGACTTGGTTTCATGAGAAAAAGTATTTGATTCTAGTCTGATTGTGACAGTTAAATTTGTTATGTTAATTCATTCCACAATGTGAAATGTAATGTCACAACTTATTGTAGTGAAAGTCTCGAACATAATGTGCTTAGTTACTAAAAAGAGCGAAATTCGATCCACAAACTTTTCTTGTTCGCAGCTCAGGATGGTAAAATTCAATTTTTCATACTGAAAAATCTAAGTGTAGAATTAATATTACCGAATTACCTAGACACTTGTTGAAATGTAAATTTTTCAGTTTCTTGGGAAAACAATAGTGTCAGTCGTAACTAGGCGTTCATACAGTAAGGATGACGTACTTCCATAGCGCCAACCCAAAAATTTCCGTTACTCCAAGGAAATCTAGTTTGGACTACACTTTTTGGTCTAGTGGTATTTTGAAACACTTCACCGAGAGTTGTTATTCCATATTTCTTTTCAGAATCATGTATTTCCCGTTAGGAAATGAAAATACTCATGAATTAATACAATGTACAGCATTAAATAAATGTCCGGTACATTTCATGACTCCAACTATGTAATTGCCGGCGAATGTGGATAAAATGTGCTTGTACTTTCAGGAAACTTGCCCCGATTTAGTAGAACATATAATATGGCACACCCCCAACTGTTCTAAAGATGCGGATACTCAAACTTATTCTGAAAAACTAAACCGGGGCAAAAGAAACATGTACTTTGTGAAACATCGCAAGAACCAGATATTCACGCGACTGTAAAGAAATGTGCCAAATTAATATTTACCTACTTTGTAAATATCCTGTAAGATTTTTTTGTGTGTTGTCAATGTGAAATGCACTATGTAAGTGTTTCAAAATGTTTAATAGTTAAAGTGTGTATTTAAGTTTTTGTGTAAGTAAAATGTTTTTTATCAAAGTGTGTAATGTATTTTCAAAAAGTGTAATGTATGTCTACTTTTATATTGCAAGTGTATTGTCCAAGTGTAAGTGAAAATTTGACAGATGTTTTGTAAAATTTTATATAATAATAAATATTCAAAAAAACGTAATTCCGTGTTTTCCGACTTAAATTTTCGTATCCGATTGCATAATATTTAATTTGATGGAAGTGTCTATCAAGTTAAGAATCAAAATTACTACTAACATTTCATTTAAAAATAAAATTAAAAGTGTGTGTGAAGATATCATTTAATAATTCATTTATTTTTTTAACTTAAATTTTATGATTATATGTGTGCGACACCATAATTTCAATACGGAATAGTATCCTGTCCAAATAATTTTCAGTATTTCTTACCTGTTCCTTCGTATCTTGAATCACAGGTTAAATGATTTAAGTTTGTTATGCATAAGTAATAGTTTTTTTACACATACTTCTGTATACCCAAGGTAGTTTTGAATAACATGTCTAAATTCAAACCACAGCATCTCTGGGCTAATATAAACGAGTTGAAAACCCTGTTTAAGACCTACTTACATGCACATTACGTATTCTTCCACCATATGTAAAATTACATTGCCATGGGATGGGTCACTTCATTCATGCGTCAGTCAAGTGAGTAGTGTGTGAAGAAATTTGGGCTGCTCTTGACATCGAGGTCTTGAGAACATATGAGAGTGGAGTGAGGTGATAACGGAGCAGCGCCGGAATGCAAGGGCTGGGGAAGCGGGAGATCTCCGAGAGAAACCACCAGTCAACGGCATCGACCGGCATGCGAAAATTCGGGGGCGACCCACCGGGAATCGAACCCGGTTCGCCTTGGTGGGAAGCCAGTAGTCTGACCACTACAGCACCGCGGCTCCACCGATCAGGAGAATGAACTTTGGCTGTTGCCGCAGACAATGAGAAAATGACGTAGCTATGTTTGGACGCAGCATGCTGAAAGACTACTCGACGCTCTACCTCAAGACTGACGTGCTCCTTTTATGTGACGTCTTCGAGAACTTTCGTAGTCTCTAGTTTGTAAGGATGCAGTGAACTGTTGTGTTGTGCGATTTACCTGCTTTGAAGACACATAACTCCAGGCGGAAGGCTACACCTGTTGAACTATTTCTCTAGCAGTCAGTCAAGATGCCAGAGCGGTGAGTCTCGTGCATTATTGTGGGGTATATTTTCCCTGGTCCTCCGGTGGTTTTGTTACTATAGAAGGTCTCGCCATGGACAACCTCTGCTGGAGTAAACAATAATATTGTGAAGTCTAGGCTGGTGCTGTTTTAAAACTCAAAAATACAATGCATTCAGTCGAGAACAACATAAATACGTTTGTGTTTGATGTTATTAGCAGCCGCTGTTCTACGAGACTGCGGTTATAGTCTCAACAAGGCAATCATGACTCCCACCACGTGAGGGAACCCCGTTGTTGTACGATGTTTTCTGCCGTGTACAGTGTATATCGTTAAACACATTTTCTGTTCAACGTCCCGCGTATAGTACAGTGTGGCTGAAAATGTTATTATAGTATTCATTATTCAATTAAGTGTTGTAATATATAATTCTGAAGGAAGGCCTATTTGTATATATTTTAGGATTATCGTTCTGTTAAAAGTCGGGCCATTAAAAAGGAATCAGTTCCTCAGTCAGGTGTAGGAAAGTGAAGTGAAGATATCTAGGTGGCTCTTAACAGCGAGGTCTTGAGAGCCGATGAGGGTGATTGAGGTGAGTATGGAGCAGGGCTTGAATGAAATGGCGGGTGAAACGGGAGATCCCCGAGAAAACCAGCCGACCAGCGGCATCGTCCGGCACGATTCCCACATGCGAAAATCCGGGAGTGACCCGGCCGGGGATTGAAACCGGTTCACCTTGGTGGGAGGCGAGCCGGCTAACCGCTCAGCTAGGTGCAGGAAAGGATTTGGTCATGGCCTGTGTTACGGAACCACCCTAGCACAAAACACCAACAAATACAGAGATGAAGCAGCCTTTCGTACCGCGAAATCCAGCTGCAGATGACTGCGAAACGGGTAGGCAATGATAAATGGGTAGGTACGCCCACATCGAACGAAGCGCCACGCCTTTCCGTCTTTGTCTACGTATATATTCTGTGGTTCAGCTGCCTGCAGCATTGTTCCAGCCCAGTAGTAAAATGCATTCACACAGAGCAAACATCCAACAACGAAATAGAAAAGGTCATGTAGGTACATTCTGTTTTGAAAAATAACAAAAGCTCAGCTGTTAATAAATGAATCTAGTTAGCATTTATTGATTTGTAAAATGTGAAGAACACACAATGGAAATGTGTTCATTTTTCTTTCGCGGTAAGTAAGAACTTAAAAAGAAAGAAACTTTTGAGAGAAAAAATGCCAGTAACTGCACATGTTATAATTAGGGACCCCGATTTTTGCGAAAATATTTCACGACCAGTTGTATTTCATAACACTTCAGCTCTGATCCACTTTCGTGACTGGATGGTTTTCGTATTACGCGTTTTAGGTGGCTGCCGGCGAATCACAGACGTACAGCATTGAAGTTACCTAATTTTGATTGGTCAGTCAAGTATAAAAATGTCTCCACACAAACATACACCATCAATAAGTAATAGAAAACTGCTGGTATTTTCCCCTTTCATATAAGTGGGGTAAAATCTGACAGACGATGTGACCAACCTACACACTATTGAAACAGTAAATGCTCTCGTTCGTGAAGTATTGTATCAGCTGATGAACTGCTGCGGGATCCGTGTTGTTAAATTGGCTATTTTGATAATGGCTTTGGAAGAAAATAGTACTCATAACTAAAAGTTCTAATTTAAAATCTTAATTATACTTACAACATGTATGGTTTGAATTATGTTTTTAAAGCAATACTAAATTTCCTTGTCTATTAGTGACGGGTCTTTAAAAACATATTTAGCATTTATGACAGAGTATGTCCACACGTACGAACAGTAAACGTTTCATGCCAATGGCTAGCCATGTTTATGATTCCAGTTTCCAGCCCGGTGAAAACCCTTGTGCATGTGCCTTTTTTCATCATATTTATTATGCAAATATGTTGTTGGTGTCGTCGGAATATTTACTCGGTAGTTTATTATTATTGTATTTGCTTTTTGAAGCATAGTTGGTTGTAGGTACCGTTGTGGTGCGTTTTCTTGAGTGAAATGTGATATTAATAGGCACGTGTTTACTGCTTCGTTATAACTGCTCGTTTCGCCATTTTCATTACCGCCGTCCGCAATGAAGTTTGTTGGTTTCAGGAAATGTGCGTAGTGTTGATTTTACTGAATGATTCTGCAAATAAATTATTTAATGCTTGTGGCAAACGAACGTGATTTTAGTGCAAACTTGCAAGGATTGCTATAGAAAAACACTTGTTCAAGAGGTTGCGAATGTTACAAGCAGTAAGTTTGCGTGTTTTGTAAATGTATTTGTAAACCGTTAATTTAATTATTGAAATGCACGTGGCCTGAAAAAACCGCACTTACCACACTTTTGTAGTGAGTGAATAATATTTGTGTATTTTTCTGTATCGTAAATTCAACGAGTATAAGGTTAACTTCGGTCAAAGTCTGTGAGATTATATATTGCTGCATCTGCTGTACGCATACGAACAGCGACTTGTGTAACGCGTTTTCTTTGTTAATTATGGATAACAGTTTTGATGGTAATGTTATTTCCATAGAAGCAAAATTTTCCACGGCTCCATCGAAAAAATATACAACTCAAAATGCCACACACTCGTAAAAATATCAAAATCGTTCTTTCGTTTTTCCCTCGAAATTAAATAAACAGAACCCCAACAAATTTAACTCTCTAATATATAAAAAAAAAAAAAAAAAGTTGGAATGCCATCCTAGCTATAATATCATACATTAATTACTGGATGGAATTTAGCTAACGTCAGTCTTTCAATGCCTGTCACGACAGGAAACACGAGGAAAGAGTAAAATGCAAGTGTGTATTGAACATTTGCTTACAAACCTCTTTTCCTTCAGTGACAAAACAGCCTAGTAATGTGGCCGTGCTACTTTTCTAGAACTGTCAAAATTTACCCCACTTACATGAAATGGACAATACACACGCCCGTATAGTATTGAAATATAGTATTTGCGATAAATCTTTTCGCAAAATTTGGGTGTCTCTAGTTGTAATTAGGGATAGGAGAGTTTCGCGTTTGAAACTACCTACATGTAGCTCGGTTATTGGCTCAGAGTTTACCTGAGCGTATCTCAAAAACTGTCATCCAATTGAAAACATATGAGAAATATACATGTATTCGAAGTCAATAGCTTGCCCAAAATTAATTCGAGAAATATTCCATTCCCTAGTTATAATGAAAATATTGACTGACGTGCCTTCAGTAAAGTTGGCAGCGATGTAGGTAAAGTAGTTCCAGATCTTAACGTCGTATTAAAGAAAATACATATTCTTGAATTTTTTAACAGTGAATTTAGTTCATTTAATCTCTATTTTAATTATACACTTAAGGGAAAGAATATATATTTAAATAACACATTTACGTTCCAAAGCAATGCATAGTTTCACTCTATCGACGTATCAATAAAGTGATCAGGTGGATGGCACCGTTAATTTTTGATGTGGCGGAAAGATACAAAATGAGGAGAAATGTTTACTGGTAAACAGCGATTCTAAAAGGTTTTTATTAACTGCAAACATCCTTTACTAGCATAATTAAAAGTCACACGCATTAACTTGGCCTTTAGCATAAACCGTCTAGGAAAAAAAAAGTAAACAAACCCATACAGGGGTAGAGGCAGCTCAACGGTGACGTCATGCGCAGCGGCAACAGCAGCTGAGTTCTGCCTGCAGGATGGTGTCGCCTCCCTTCTGCCCCAGCGGCGGCGGGGCGGAGCAAGGGCGTTGTAGAACCGAGGGAGAAGAGGGGAGGGCCTAGGAGGGAGGGAAACAAGCGACGATCGAAGACGTGGCAACGCCGCCCGGCCGGAGAGTCGACTCACGCCGCCAGTCGCAGCAAGCGGCCGGGCGAATACGTGCACGCGCTCCGCAAGCCAGGGGTTAGAAAAATAAAACGCTCAGAAATATTCTTTAACCCCTCGAGCACCCGTGTAGGGCTGGGGAGTAGAGTTCAGGTGAGGCAGTCAGGGGGAGTTTCCACCCCTGAAACTGTCATCGCCCGGAGAAATCCGCCTCGCAAGACGGTCGGCGTCAAACGGGGGGGCGTCGTGGGTGACACGCGCGCAAGGAGACAGGCGTTGAACCATAGCTCCGGGCCGCCGCAGGACACGACCCGGGCTCGGCTGGTCTCCCGTGGTCCACGACATCGCCGGTGCATGGTCTGAGCCAGGGGCGTCTCGGATGAAACTACACGAAGAGATGTCCGGTGAGTGCACCTTCTCACGTCCTTGTGTCTGCTGGGTAAACCGCGCGCCCTCTTTAGACAGAGAGCAAGCTGCAAAAAAAAATCTGCTATGTCAAAATATTTTCCTTCATACTGTAGCCTATTACGTATAATCTACTCGCGGTTTCTTCGCATTTTTTAAATCTAACCTTTGAAAAATCACCCCATGTATGACGTGTTTGATTATTTCCTAAATATTCCACGTATCACAAGCGTTTTACACTTGTGTTAACATAAAATCACTATAGTTTTGGTTAAATTAAACTTTTATTTATTTCTGCGTATATATTTTAATATTTCTTTTGTAATTAATGGGAATAAATACATTGAGAATATAGGCGTATTGGTATACTAGCTAGTAAGAAATAGTTCTTATGCAAAATATAATTACACTGAGTACGTAAGAATGCGGATTGTTGTCTTTTTGGTGTAATTTTCTATACTCAGTTTTTTTGTTTGCGCAAAGCGGAGGAATATCCTGGAACGTATAACTATAGCAGGGCTTCAGAAAAGTCGGAAGTACCCACGAATGGACTATACTACCTTTGGATTAGGCGTATAGTAGGCGGCCAGACAGTTAACAGTCTTGCCACGGCGAAATATAAGTTTACATTATAGATTGGAAGCTAGTAGTCGGTCACATGTTATTGCGAAAAAACCGTTGTCTTTGCTTACTTTCTCAGGCGGTTATTTAACAGACTGTAGAAGCATAAGTTATGTCAAATACCGCAATCTGCCTTCTTCAGCTTCTTGCCAAAAGGTAATCGAATCGACTTTTCGTACAATTGACGGTTTGTTTTCGTACAGATCACATTTGTTTTAAGACATTATAGACGTTAAATATTCGTATATTTGCCATATTTCTTACTAATAAATTAAAATATAAATAAATGTAATATCGTTATGACGAACTTAAGCAGAATAGTGTTTTGGTCAATCCAATATTTAGAAATGCTTTAGGTGTAAATATTGTTGAAAGGTTTCTTTATTTGATATATTACCAGTTAAATATAAATGTGTTTCTTATTTAGCCAAATCGCTGGCAGTGATGAAGTTTAATATGTCACACGTAGTATATTCACTCAATCTATTTGTGTTTTCTTAAATGTGAAATTATTCTCAGGATCACTAATACGTCGTAAAAATATTTCTAGGCAGGATACAGAGCAAAGTGATTTAATTAACTTCGGTGGTCTTGAAAACTGATGATCTGCGAAACATGACAAATAATTTGATGATGGATTTAAACGATCAGTTGTAACAAGTTAAATTCATGTATGCAAGGCCTGCACGGACCTCGGTTTTAAATGTAATTAATGCAAATGCTAACCAAAGTGCTGTATTGATTTCATTGCCACTCAGTATTGGAATCAATACTCGGTATATAAATCCTAGATGCTAACTTTCTTATCTAAGAATTTTTGGTCAAATAGGCCACGTTTGTAAAGTTGGACATTTATTTTGTACGAAGATAATTTTTTACGTAGGAAATTGGAAACAAAACGGTTGGCGTGTGCTTATAAGTTGCATTAAGTGTTTTATGCAGGAGTTACACGAACTGCGTTTATCGCCACAAAAGTCTTTGTATGTAAAATTCTCTTAATTTTTCCGATAGTATATTTTTTAATACATAAAGGATCAATGCTATTGGAAAAAAAAATCACAATTATAGACGTTACTTAAAATATTTAGAATAGATTAAACTTTAAAAACCATGTTGGCCTATATTTGAAGGCCGGTTTATATACACTTGCAATGGATGCTACAGTATATAATTGTAGGCCAATATACCTTTATGTATGTGTGTTTATATGTATAAGCTGTTCACGTTAAAATAATGAGCAGGTTTGAAAGCCCTGCTTAAGATCTACTTGCATGTACGTTGTGTATTCTTCCACCTTACGTGAGATTAATACTGCTATGGGCATCATAACCGCGTGTTAGAAATGTAATATTTTACAAATCTGCTCATTTTTACACTTCGATGCATTAAAAAAAAAGGCGAAAGAAATAATTTAAGGTATCACAAGTGGTTACCTAACACTTTTTATTCGTAGTTAAGATACGGAACTACTTTCCATCCATAGTTACCGACTTGACTGGATGCATGTCACTCTCAGTGTACCCGTTAAAATATATGCAGGTAGGGGCAGTGACTTTTTTCTAAGGTAGATTTTAAAATGCTCACTTTATCACGAACAGCCCTTATATATATATATATATATAATGCGGGTGACTCACCAGCAGGTGTGTGTGTGTGTGTGTGTGTGTGCGCGCGCGTTTATATATATATATATATATATATATATATATATATATATATATATATATATATATATATATATATATATATATATATATATATATATATATATATATATATATATATAAACGCGCGCGCGCGCACACACACACACACACACACACACACACACACCTGCTGGTGAGTCACCCGCGCCTATTTATCTGTATCTATCCAACCCGCACACAATACTACCCATCTAACACAACATATCCTCCGCTGTAAAATTGTTTAATGTGTAGCCGAGTCCCAAGCCGTGTACAAAAAAAGTGCGACAAAATCAAGTGAGGACCCGGGTGGAGGTGGTAAGAGCGCTAGTGTTGCGAGGTCGCCTCGTGACAGCGTGGGAGAAGATCAGTAGACAGGCGTGCAGGCCCTCTCCGTACACTTCGTTCAAAATGCATAAGAGCGTCAGTACCTATTGTCCGTCTCACTCTTAGAATGCAGAAAGAGTGCATTACGGGCGCTGTTTCCAAATGGTTAGCGATTATCTACAGCCAAGAATTAATAATGTGAGACGCACTATACCAGTCGGGAGAGACTCCTGGTTTACTTTAAAACCATTACATTATAATTTTTTATTCCATTATCGGAAAGAGACTTATATAAGGTCCACATAAATAGAAATATTTGTTGTCAAATTATTATGTATTTCAAAATATACCACCGGAAAAACGTGAATTTCAGAAATTGGGAGCCCAAATATAAATACTCTTAATTAACTTTGCCAAATAAATTCACATGTCATCTGATCGATATAATTTACACAACATATTAATTAAGCGACTATCAAAGATATTTAACAATCTGTACTCGGGTACTGACATCCTGCATCTATTTTAAAATAGGTAGTGATGTTTTTGCCAACACATTTTTATTCGTCCAAGAGAAAATAATATTTATATTTTTTTAGTTTTTCTTGGACGAATGAAAATATGTTGGCTAAAACATAACTACGTATTTAAAAAGAGATTCAACGTACCAGCACCAGAATACCCATCCTTCATGAAATCGTTGCTATTAATTTCATCATGATGCTCTCCGCTTTTAGTTACGTCTGTAAAAATTAACTTGACTCCCTCAGTGAAGCCATTTTCACTATCGGCTCGAAGCGAGGCAGATGTATACGTCACGTACCAACGAATTCGGGTAACTTCGCGATGATCTGTTTCAACGCAATAAACGGATGCGTATTATTTGAAACGGAACAACATCCCAACGTATTGCTGACATAACACCTTCCGTTCACCGCGTACTGTACCGACGACATCGATTCAACGCGCACGTGGTGTTCTGCAACGATCAATATTTTGTTATATGGGTAGAATTGTTGCGGGTTGCATGGATACGGTAAGTGGCCACGGGTGACTCACCCGTTATATATATATAATACATTATATATAATACATATAATATATA
The DNA here is from genome assembly GCA_029891345.1 of Dryococelus australis. NCBI lineage: Eukaryota > Metazoa > Arthropoda > Insecta > Phasmatodea > Phasmatidae > Dryococelus > Dryococelus australis. The sequence continues at coordinate 91,299,599 of CM056997.1, read as the reverse complement.
ATACATTATTACTGTCGCATATTAATTCAGAAAATATTTCTTAACAATCTAAATTGCATTAAGAAACTGTATAGAATACATAGGTATAGGTTGTTCACTGTAAAGTGAGCACTTTTTAAGGCCGTTCCAATAGATATTAACCCCTAATAAATATATTTTATGGCAACTTCAGACGTTAACTTTTGGGAGTGGTGGAATGTATATACTGTGTTTATTGGTCGCAAGGCAATGGTTATATTAAAAAGTGGCGGAAAGATAGAAAATTGCTAAAAGGAAAAATTTTGCAGGGCTTTAAAAAGTGCTCACTTTACCGTGAATAGCCTATACTAGTTTTTATTTAGTTCACTGAGGCGCAAGATGTGTCAAAACGATGAGAGCAATTTTAAGTTTGTCGTTTGTTGCTTTGGTTACATAGGGCAGATTTTTAGAGATTCTAACTGAGCAATTATCAATACCCCGCTTAGTGTTTTCTCTCGGTACGCCGTGTAGCCTTACGCCATATATGTGGAAATTGTCATTGTCGAAGGCCTCGTAACTAATAAAGAGACCCAAAAATTTCGTGGATACAATCGGCAACGAGCTAGAATTAAGTAATTCGTGTACTAGAGCTTAAGGCTGCTTGTCACCGAAAATTCGTTATTTTCTACCAGCAAGAAACACCATCCAATTTGTTGACACTGCTTATAAGTACGTTTTCCCGTCATAAAAGTTTTTTATATCGCATAGTTTTTTCATCATGGCACATCAAAATCACAATTTTTGTGTTTCTGGGACGAACAAATAAAATCAACGAAACCATTTACAGTAAATTTAACAAATGTGCCTGAAATGTTACATCTTAATTCATTTTAAGATACGCGTAACAAAATTTATTTTGGAAAAACAAAAAAAATCCATAGACTGCTGCAAATAAAAAATACAATAATTTCTTTACCTCAAGCAATTTTTAAAAATTGCGAAAATATTTCTTAGCGTTGTTTCAAAGATTCCTCGAAATAACTCATGTCTAGAGACCTGCAAAATTCATGTTATTATTTTAGGACATCTTAAACTTGAAACTCTTTTACCTCTGCAATGAATTTTGTGATTGGACCATTCTTTTGTTGACACGCCCCGGGTAACTCTTCGCCAATAAATGAACACATCACAATTGTGTGCCCCAATCAAGTGCAGGTTACTTAGAAAGGGGAGTGCCATCTACAAATGTTAGGCAGCCAATGGAGAAACGGCGCTGGCTCGAGTACTGTGAATTTTAGCTTGTTGCCAAAAAAAAAAAAAACGCGAATTTTGCATGTCCCTACTCATGGCATGTGAATATCTCGTTTCAGTAAGTGAACGAGTTTTCATAATTTGTTCATCCCAAGCACTGAAATTTGTCTGAAATATATGACATCTAGAATTTTTTATGCTGGAAAATGGTATTTCTAAATAATGTGTACAGGTTGAACAATATTTCGAACAGGGGCCGCGGTGGTATAGTGGCTAGACTGCTTGCCTCCCACCTCAGCGAACCGGGTTCGATTCCCGGCGGAGTCGCTCCCGGACTTTCGCATTTGGGAATCGTGTCGGAGAATGCCGGTGGTCGGCGGGTTTTCTCGGGGATCTCCCGTTTCCCCCACCCTTGCATTCTGGCGCTGCTCCATACTCACCTCGCTTCACCCTCATCGGCTCTCAAGACCTCGATGTTGAGAGCCGCCCGAATCTCTTCGCTCATTCAACATTTTCAAGAAATATAAAATAATGAATTTTTTCTATTGCCGGAACCCTTTAACTTACTCATAAATTGCAAAAGAGTAAATATATGGTGTGGAATGTATTTACGAATTTCTTATATAGGCTATTCGCCGTAAAATGAGCACTTTAGAAAGCTCTGCTTAAGATCTACTTGTATGCACGTTGTGTATTCCTTTGCGTAATGTGAAGTTAACATTGCCATGGATCTCATCACTTTATTAGTGCGTCGGTCAAGTGGAACTGTGAAATTACTATAAAATTAAATATTTTACAGATCTGCTCATTTTTACACTTCGGAACATTAAAAAAATAAAGCCAAAGAAATAATCTAACTTATTATAAATGGTTACCTAACGCATTTTATTTGACGTTAATATATGGAACTAATTCCCATCCGTTGTTACCAACTTTACTGGGCGCATGTCACTCGGTGCGCCCGTTAAAATGTATGCAGGTAGGAGCAGTGATTTTTCTCTAAGGTTTATTTCAAAAGTACTCACGTTATTGTGAACAGCCTTTAAGAACTGACACTTTGGAACCTACGGAAAGGGATTCAGTAGATCCATGGCACAAGAAGTAACCTGTTATAAAATAGTTGTGTGTCAGCAACAACCATTTAGTATTGCTCAGGGAGAGACGTTGTTTGTATTGGCGATAACTAGAGACCTGCAAAATTCGCGTTTTTATTTGGGGACACGTTAAACTTCGAACACGTGTACCTCTGAAATAAGTTTGTTATTGGGCCATACTTTATTTGGCACGCCCCGAGTAACTCTGCGCCAGTAAATGAACACCTCACAATCGTATAATTGTGCAGCAGTCAATGGAGAAATGTGGCCGGTTCGAGTATATACAGCACTGTTAAGTTTAGCCTGATGCCAAGTAATAACGCGAATTTTGCAGGTCTCCGGTGATAACTCCTGACCGTCAACAGCACTGACCATGGTTTCGACTATTCTACAACATATCAGACGTAACCGAGTATACTCCGGAGAGTAAACAAACTTGCCGACCAGCGGCACCACCATAACCACCGCGGCCCCGCTTCTTGCCGCTTGTTGTCTTCATCAATACCTTATGTCTACCACCATAACCACCGCGGCCCCGCTTCTTGCCGCTTGTTGTCTTCATCAATACCTTATGTCTACCACCATAACCACCGCGGTCCCGCTTCTTGCCGCTTGTTGTCTTCATCAATACCTTATGTCTACCACCATAACCACCGCGGTCCCGCTTCTTGCCGCTTGTTGTCTTCATCAATATCTTATGTCTACTTCCATGAACACGGTGGATTGGAACACAGAACCCAATAGAGTTGGTGTCCCAGCAGTGGTTCATATAGGTTTCTCATTTCTACCTCTTCGTGAACGTCAGGAAGTGAACAAACTACTTCAAAGTGTTATATATATATATATATATATATATATATATATATATATATATATATATATATATATATATATAGAAATAGGCACAGAAGAAGGGGTCAGTTAACGGGTTAGCTAGGCTACTGCAATAGTTATATTGAATTATGATTTTCGAAAATCTTATGAACGTAAAACCAACGGAACAGTACATTGTCCGCAACACGTTAACATTTATGGCAGAAAATTTGCAAATTGTTTTGTTCTGTAAAATAGTCCATTAGATGCTGTGCTGTTGTTAACACGATGTTCTAATCGAACGGTATGGAAACAAACACATATTGTATTTATTGGCGTTATGTAGTATTTAAACAGCATTTTTTCATCAAAATATCAGGTGCATTTAATTGTCAGCAATACATACTGCTCATTTTTATAATAAATTTTTAGCTCTTGCAAAACCTCTCTTTTGTTCTTTCATACGCTACTTTCTATAGTTTATAAAAATTTTCTGTAGTTTAAAAAAAATATTTTTGGTTATAACAGAACAGATTTTTACTTACCGCGAAAATAGGTTTTTTAAGTAATCAATAAAAACTATTCCATAAGAACAAACATTTTTTACCACCACAGTATCTACACAGTGTCAAACCTACACCGATAAAATACGGAACAATGTTGCGTAACATGTATGACAAATTTCTCTAGCGTGCCCTCTGCATAATTTGAAAAGGAAAAAAAAAAAACATCATGGTTGTGAGAATTCAAACCGGAGTTACAGCTACACTACTGAAACAATGGAAATATCAGATGTTCATAACTTCCATTATTCGCTATTCTGATGTAACTATTTGCTTAGGAATGTCCGACTTTCTGCTGGAATTACAGTCACATTTACTGATGCGCAAGTAATTGAAATACCGAATGTTTGTACGTAAATGTAATTAACGTTCAGTGGCACCGGAGCTGGGGGCGGAGGGAGGCAGCAGGGGCAGTTACCTCCCCACTCGTTTTGACGGAGGTCGGGGGGGGGGGGGGGGGGGGGGGGGGGGGGGCAAAACATGTGTTTTGTCCGTCCACTTTTTGTGTACACAAGTTTCGAAAAAATAACCTCGTAACGTTCCTTCGATTCTACGTCTTCATTACATCATAAAATAGCAAGCAGTCATGCAAGTTTTTATTTTAGCTTGTTGGCCTTCACAACAATGTGCACTGCCGATAGAATAATCCAGTCGTCGAATACGAGGAAGAGAGCGAGATGGCGGATGACTCGACACAAGTCGCGAGCAGTGCCGCGACTAATCCCCTCCCCTTTTCTCACGTCGTCACATTGGCATCTGCGCATTATCTACATCCCGTATATCGCGTGCTTCGTAACTCCCCTCCTGTGTAGAAATACTATTCTTTCAGCAGGTGTGAACAATAGCAGTTCGTTTGTCTGTGTCCGCCCGGCCTCCACTCCTCTTCTGTTTGTAGTCGATGCAGACGTACAGTGTAGCGTAAGTACACAATGAGTATTTTATAGTGCAGAACGAGAGCGTGATCAGTTTTATTTTATTATTGTCCAGTTTCTAACCTCCGCCGTTTGAAGACTTATCTGCGGGCCACCATGAAGCAGACACGTCTAAAGCATGTGATACTACTTCATGTCCACAAAGAAAGAAGTAGTGTACTAAATCTTAATGATATGATGAGAGAATTTATTTCCCGCAAGGACGAAAGAAAGGCCTTATTTGGGAAAGTAGTGGAGTAAATATTCAGTGTATTTATTGAACAATTGTCATATGTCTTTAGGTTGATGCCATGTGATGTTTTAAGTAAACCTGTCACTGTTGTATGTAATAATGCTTCACACGCACGCGCACACACACACACACACACACACACACACACACACACATACATATATATATATATATATATATATATATATATTATATATATATATATATATATATATATATATATATATATATATATATAGAGAGAGAGAGAGAGAGAGAGAGAGAGAGAGCAATTTAAAGTTACAAAAATCTATTAACGAAACAATGAACAATGTACATTTAGGTAAGCATGTTTAACATAACTTTACATACTACAAATATTGTTTTATTTTTATAACCATTATTGTATGTAAATATGTTATTTCATGGGAAATTACTTGTAAATCTTGTTAATTGTTAAAATATTCCACACAGTGTTCTTGAAAAAAAAAAATCATATGTCAAACATGTTGCAGCTCGTTTTTAGTGAAACGAACTTTAAACATTGTGCTTATAAATTATGTAAAAATCTACTTCAGTCTTCATTGTACTCACGGCTATGAGGTGTTTTAGTTATTAACAATCTGAGAGAGAAAAAATGTTTAAAATCACTGTGTACAATAACTTACCATGAAGTAACACAGATAATAATGCGCGGAATGTAATTTGTGGAGGATATATATGTATATATATATATATATATATATATATATATATATATATATATATATATATATATATATATATATATATAGAGAGAGAGAGAGAGAGAGAGAGAGTCGTTCAGAAAAAATATATTAGTTTCTTGGGTTTGCCCTCCCACTCAAAAGTTTGCTCCGGCGCGCCTGTTAACGTTTAGTGTTTACTGTTTGTTGTAACATGAAATGTTAATTACTCTCGCATATACTGTTTAAAATGCTCTTCTTCTTTCGCCTTTTACTCCCCTTTCCCTGCCCTTTTCACTACCCATTTATCTCTTCACGTAAACTGATACACATTGCACTATGGAGTCACAGAATAGGTAAGTATAGTGCCTCATGCAAACAAAGCCAAGTCTAGGAAATTATACTAAATGGGCAGCGCTCCGCATTCATGCCCACTCACTTAAATTATAAAATACATAAGAACTATTTCTTACTTGGCGTTACCAACCCACTTATATCCTCCCTGCCTTTATTCATTTAATTATTATAAATGAAATATTATAATTTATAAATAAAATATAAGTACAGTATAAGTTAAATTTATCCAAAAAAGTGGGGTGTGGCTGTTTTGGGAACACGGCAGTTTGTTTTGCGTGAATACGTATATACGTTGACGCGCTCGGACGCCTTCGTGTTTTTTTTTTTACGTTGCCGGCACCGCGTCAATTGATCATACATGGTTTTATGGATGGGTATCACTAGATTGCTTTTGAGATGCTCTTTCCAACCGTTTACGATTTCTGTATGTAGTCTTGACTTTTTGACGAGTATAGTCCGAAATTGTGTTAAGTATTCTTGATTCTTTACATTAAACACATAACATTTCACCATAACCACGCCACACAAATGTTTTTATACACGCATTCGATTGATGTTGACGAGAACTGTCGATTGAAACTGAAACGAGCGTCGTAGCTTCTTCTAGTCAAAAGTTATACCACGCGGAAATTATGAGACGCGGCGAAACGAACTCAAAAATTGTGCCCACGCCACCACCGTGCGCGATCCTTACTCAACGTAACATGTTCTTTGATCCTTTGTCAATCGAGTGGTGTAATTGAATTTTGAATGTACACGATAGATTCGTTGTTGCAATGCCAAACTGTATTCCCCGATTTTGTTACCATCGGATTTTCTGGAGTGCCTCCTACTATGGTTACAAATTTAAAGACGTATTCACGTCAACAAGTTACTTTTATGTTAACATAAGTCTAAAAGGCGTTTGTGTTACGTGGCGGGCATATTTAGAAAACAACCAAGCACGTCATACATGACGTGATTTTTCAACGGTTTTTTTTTTAATACTGCGAAGAAACCTCCAATAGATTGTACAGTTAAATAGAGTGGTTGTTCCTATGATGAGGGCGTATACGTTCACTGATTGGCCGCGCGAGGCTGTGAAAACTGGCCTCGTCGGGAACACACGGAATTCTTCACGGGTCGGATCCGGCCCGTCCAATTTTGATGATACATGGAGAGGCATTGGGCAGCACACACGGGCACGGGCCGAGCCTGGCACGGTGCAAGGCTAAAATGGGTCCGGCCGGGCTTCGGGCGTTTTCCAGTACCGTTGGTTCCCGGCCTTATTGCGTGCCGCGGAGCTTCCGCCAGGGGGGCGACACTGAACATGTACTACGTTCGCGTTATTGAAAATACCATACTTACTGTATACTTACATGAACATGACTCTACCAATCGTTTTAATTTGCAATATGAATTAAATTTCTATGGAAATATTAGTCTAAACGATGTCAGTCTTAATCGTTACCCTTATTTTATCAAAGTGTGTTAATGCCACACTTCAGTATTCGCTTTATTAACTATTTGCGCATATTTTTGTGAGTTTTAGTTTCGTTTTGGTGGCATAACTGTTTAATACGAGTGTGTATCGTGTACGTTGGTGCATTTTCACGTATATTTTGAGAATTACGATGGATAAAATAAGACAGAACAGAAATGTAAAATGCTGAATGTTCTTACGTTTACAGCTTGCTAGCAAAAATTATAATGTGATAAGTAACAAAAGACCTATTTACGTGTTTCGAAAACCGAAACACTGGTACAATAGTAGGTGGCACCCTGCAGAATAAAAAAGCGAGTTTTGTTTTAAACAAAGAGAAAAAATCTCAGAAGCAGGTAGAAGCTCTACAGTTTGGTAAACAAGCTTAAAGTTAGCCTACGAAATCAATTTCAAGTACAAAAATGAATGCTAAATATTTTAATGAGCAAAAATATATATGCTGTTACAAATATGCCTGTGGGGCGTATCTGAGTTCGTGAGGAATGGAGGTTTTAATAAAAATAAATTTACAAAATTTTCATTTTAATTTATTCACACAATTATTATTTAGAGCATTAATCTATCCATCTCTACTGTTACTCTTTATATTTCTCAGTGACTGCAATATTTAATGTGTATTTCAACTCTAATTGGGGTCCTTTTTAATGCCTCTGATCTGTTATAGTGGATTAACTCATACTCATCATTACCACACTTTCAGTCTGTCTGTTGCCATCGTTTGTAATATATTTCACTCACGCATCTAGCTGAATAGTCCAGCCTCCCAGTCGCACCCTTCACTGCTTGATACTCGCAATCGCAGATTTCCCTTTCGCTGGTCACTTCTCTCGCCGCTCGTCGTCTATCGCTGAATCTCAGTCACTCATCTGTTCAACAGCTGCCGGCTCGGAGGTCCGACCTACTTTTTATAGCCACTGGCCTTGACCAGGAAGGTACGCCGCACCCCGAGTCTAGCTGAGGTAAATAAGATCAGTAATCCAGAGCATTCTTCAAATGTCTGAAAGACAACCTATACCCAAAGTCGGGCGCAGCACTTGCCTCGATAGGCATAACATGCACGCTTTGTAAAAATTCCTTTGTGAAAAGCCGCTGAGTCTCCGGTTGCAACTGATAGCGCGCGCGCGTGTCAATAAACCATCCGTGCTTCACACACTCACAGAGCGACCGTCTGTAACAATACAATTCATTGCAATGCAAGATATTTTGCTAATAAAATGTTTACGTCTGTTGTACAAACACTGACAGTACAGTTTTGCTGTCGCTTCTATAATGCAGAATGTTCCGACGAACTTCACAAGCATGTCCTAAGTACAATTTGGAATATTTCCTTTTCTTTTTAAAGCGTATTTCAGAAACACCGCATGTATTTCACACTCCATGTAGGAGGACGCTTGAAGACGGACTGACTGGTTAATAATAAATACAGCTTGGTGGGCGGAACAACATCTTCTACGTCTTGTAAGCCGAGAAGATCGATGTCTCTAATCGGCGCTTCAATTAATCATGTGAAACAGATTGTAATACAACCCATTGGACCAACAAGCTGCAAAGAAAAAAGTAGATGCTTTACTAATGGAACAACGCCGCAGACTGAGTTAATTTGTTTCGGTCGTGATGAATAACCAAGTCACTAGTGATTAGCTGCTCTTTGAACGTTTACAACGATTGAAGCGGCGAGGGTGGGGGGAGAGGAGGCGGGGCGGGTCAACCGACGTAAATATCAGCTTGGCATTATGAAAAAGTCGTGGAGCGATTTACAGTGAAGGAAACCACAACCATTATTCAAAAATTTTTCTTTAATTTTGTATTCGATATGGGGAGGTGAACTAACATAAATTCATATTTTGTGTCAAGTGTTCCAGTAGATAAGAGTTTTGGATTATTCTGTTGGTTACAATTACAAATGCCATGTAGTAACATACACACTAAAACTTAAAGAACAGTTTATGTGTTTCCTCTGCAAAAGCCAATAATATAAAATTTCGACGTGGCAGTTACGGCCAATAGCAGTAGTTCCCCGTGTGACAGTTGGTACGGTACTTGTTTGTGACAGACTACCGCACCGATTATATTATCACTCATTCTGCATTATCACACGACTAAATAAATATTTTCAAGATTTTATGCTAAAGAGTTTAATATATTTCTTACTTATGTACATCTCGTCAACTAATTACAAATATATGTATTTACAGTGAATTAAATATTTATGTGGATTCGATTTAAGGATTAACACACAGGACAGCCATCGGAGATCTAGGTCTTAACACACTCAGTCACATATCACTATATATAAGCAGTTTTAAGCGTTGCGACAAACAAATTATTTGTTCGCGAAATGTGTTGTGTCAGTAGAGACCTGCTCCCACCGAGGCGAACCGGATTAAATCTCCGGCCGGTTCACTCCGGATTTTCGCAAGTGGGAATCGTGCCGGACGATTCCGCTGGTCGGCGGGTTTTCTCGGGGATCTCCCGTTTGCCCGCCCTTCCATTCCGGCGCTGCTCCATACTTAACTCACTTCATTCTCATCAGCTCTCAACACATCGATGTTAAGAGCCGCCCAAATCTCTTCACTCGCTCACAATAGAGACCTGGAAAATTTACTTTATCTTTCGGTGACAGGATAAACTCCACTGCCTTGTACATACGTAACCAGAGTCGGTGGATCTCTTGGTCGCTAACCTTTGAATAGAGTCGCCTACCTGATTGACTTCGTTTAAATAGATTGGCCAGTTCTGTACTGAAGTTACGTTATTGGCTGAAGATTCCCGTGAGGCGTGTCAGACATACTGCAGTCTTATGGCACACGTCGGTCAAATCCTGGGACTGCGAGTATCAAACAGTGAAGGTATGGCTGGCAGGCTGGACTAATTGGACTGATGTGTGAGTCAAATACATTAAAAATGATGGCAACAGACAGGCTGAACGCGTGTTAACCCTTTCATACCCACTTAAATTGACGGTTTCAGGTGATGCAAACAAAATATTTTATGTTGCGTGCTATACGTAAGTCTACACAACGCTTGTTTCGTTGTCACAGCCAATGAGTTGTAGACTTTTTGTTCGCTTACAGTTATATGAACCAATTATGATCTAGATCAGTAAAACGGTTTCCGAATTTTTTTCTACAGGTAAGATCATTGGTCATTGAGCTTCGCAGGTGCAGTGCACAGCAAAAATTACCTGCATGTGTGTAATGTGCACAATTGTGTACACTAGGTCTGAATGGCTTAATGATGAGTATGATTTAATTGACAATAATGAAACAGCGACACTGAGAAGGACGTTAATTCGAGTTGAAATATACCTTAAATATTGTGCTCGCTAAGAAATAAAAGGAGTAAGAATGGAGATAGATAATTTAATGCTGTAAATAATAGCTGTGTGTATAAATATCAAATCAAATTTATTTCTTTTGTTTTTATTGAGGCGTTTATTTCTCACTAACTCAGATACGACCTCCAGATGTCCATGTAACACTGGGGTCAGAAATATAATGGAGGCAATTATTAATTAATCAGTAGTTAAAAAGTTATGCTTTATGCAAGTAATTAGTGATATTCAAATAAATCACTTAATTGTAATAGTTGTAGGCCGTAAAATTAAGACTGTTTTGTACAATTATCACTGTGAATGATAACCCGTTCAGTCCCCTTGTCCACGATCGAAGACATGTTACAAAAGAAGGATACATTTGATAAGCCCCGTACACAATGAGGAATCAGTGACCGGTGTTCTGAGGATTGTCCTTGTGAGAAATCTTATTCGTTGAAGTTTCTGCACCACTCATTTGTGAATGGTTAATGATGAAGTCAATGAACAGCCAGTAGGTTGTTCATTGGTTGCGAGAAGCACGGTCGATACAAGTACAGATCACATCAAAAAATTAAACGATTGCAACACTCACGCTCTTAAATGTATTCGGGACCGAAAGGGTTAACTACAAAAATGTCTGCAGAACTGGAAGCACCGCAAGCATTAATTGAATAGGTAGGTAGACAGATGGTTAGTGTGAGCGCAAGCTTGAAAGACGATCTAAACGACCAAGTTAGACGAGTAAATGAGACTGTAAATACATAAATTTGTGGTGTGAAAAAAGTGTAGATGATTTGTTATGCGCAATTAGCTGCCCAGTAGTACTATGTGGTCAACCCACTGTGCTGCACTGCACGCTTCTAGTGAAACTGTCATTGCAGGCAGATGCCAGGTAAAGTCTTTGTAGCAAGGACTTTGGTAACTTCTAATACTGGACGTTTACTAGTTAGAATGATAAATATGTCCGATAGTGACATTTGCCTTGAGGAGGGGGCCATGATAGGTGTTTTCAAGTAGGTTACAGAGATACTTCCAAATGTTCCAAAAGATTCTAGAGCACAAAAATAGAATGTCCTCTACCAGAAGTGCTGGATGAACTGCTAGTACGAACGAAAGAAAATCTTAACTAGTGTCAGGAGTCTCTGAATTACTGCACATAAATAGGGATGCCTTCTCTTGTGGGCCGAATGACCTTGGAAGGACTAGTGTGGCCTGTCACCACATTGATAAAGGCGATACCAGGCCCATAAAGCAGCCGCCAAGACGACTGCCACTAGTTTCGCTTGAGGCAGTTGAGGAAATTCTGAAGGAAATGAATGATCTAGATGTGATGGAACCATCAGATAGCCTATGGTCGTTCCCCATAGTTCTATTTAAAAATACAAATGGCTCTCTGAGATTTTGTGTAGATTATCACCAGCATAATAATGTGACAAAGAAAGACTTATCCACTTCCAAGGACAGAGGACACCTTAAACAGCCTTGCATGTTCACAGTGGTTTTCTGCTTTGGGCATGAAAAGTAGGTACTGGCAGAACGAGATGTCCCCAGAGGACCAAGAAAAGACTGCATTTTATGCCCAAGGGAAAAGGAACACGGCAATTCAAATTTATGCCTTTTGGACTGTGTAATTCATCTGCTACCTTTGAATGCCTGATGGGAAAAGTTTTGCCTTTAGATATCTGCCAGGTTTACCTAGATGGCACTGTTGTGAGAGGAAGGACGGTTTAAGAAAACCTATCATGTTAAAACTCTGGGAAAGTGGCCGCAACCAATTTGAAACCATGCCACCTGTTAAAAAAGAAATAATTTTTTGGGTCATGTAGTATCGGCCCATGGAATTGGAACAGACCCCGAGAAGACCAAAGCAATAAGAAATTGGCCGACACCGAATGACAAAACTGAAGTGCAGAGTTTTTTGCGAATATGTACCTATTACCGTCGATTTGTACCTGGGTTCATCACGATCGCCTAGCCACTACATTAACTGACCGAGGGGAAAATGTGATTTCATTTGACCACTGAGTGTGAAAACACTTTTAGTAAACTAAAGAACGTTCTGATTTATCCACCAGTCCTGGGTTTCCCGAAAAGTGAGTGTGTATTCATTTTGGATACTGATGCTTGGTTGTAGGCATTGGAGCTGTGTTACCTCAGGTTCATGATAGGAAGCAAAGTCCACGTGCTAAATTCTAAATCCGAATCAGTGATATCAATAAGTTAAATAACGTTTACAGAAAGTCAGTTGATAAGCTACTGCTGACCGACGAATCGAGCAAATTAGCTGGGGCCAAGTGAATTACAGCAGTGAAATTCTTGACATTCAGTGGGAAATCACAAACAAATCAGTGAAATTCGACCACTATATTAATTAGTCATCTGGAACTGATTATCAGTTGCTCAATTCTCACTGTTTTCACTGATTTGGCTCATTTCTCATTGATTCAAGTTTAGAGTATGTAAGATATTCCTTGCTACCACATATGACCAAGACAAGTAAACTTTTCAATGGAATTCTGGGAGCGGACGAAGATAAAATATTTTCGCATGTTAAAATGGGAAATCAATTGACCAAATTTGCCCACCACGGAACTTAGATTTCTGATCACCATCGGTGAAGCTACTTGAGTGGATAGCCCATAATACTCCAAGGAAATCATCGCAAATTGTCTTTTCCCGAAAGGAAATTTGACAGAATGAACTTGGCCCGCTCTCAACCCTGTGCTCTGTAGACAAACTGCAAAGCGCCATCTGTCAGGTCGTACAACTTTATCGGCGAGTGATTGGAAAGCAAAGTTTGAGAAGTCAGGGTCGCCGGCTAATAGCTCTTCAAAGTTTAGATGGAGCGCGATGGCTGCAACTTCCTTTCTGTGGAAAACAATCAATCAGATTTGCTCGAGCACCACGCCTTAGGTCAGCGAAACTGTGTTGCAGTGGCCATTTATGCCGTATTTGTCAGAGAAGTGAACAGATGGATTTTCAAAACAGATTGTTATGAAACATTGTCAAAGGTTTGTATACCCACAGAAAATTACGTTAGCACGCTGAGGTCTACGTCGGAAAGTAGCTCGGCTTTGTACTTGAAAGCCGACACGTACGAATACAGTTTCATTTCCCGCAAGTGTGGGTGACTAAACTCCAACTTTCTATATGTGATGATTTATCGTGTCCGCCATGAGAGAAGAACGAGTGCGCCAAGCGACGAAGGACTCTCGAGCGAGCAATTAAAGTCAAACAGCTGCGAGACCAATCATGTTTAGCAAGTTCACACGGGTAAATGACTCTGCGAAAAGGGCAACCGCCAATGAACTCGCGGAGTGGCCTCAGGTATGCATAAATCAGTGGTCTCGACTGCAGTCCAATAACAAAGCGAAGTTTGCTGCTCTCTATTAATTACGCTTTTATAGGGGTGCATTCATCTCTCAAGTCCATTGGGGGGACACCAGGTAATAGCGAACGTGGTGCAGTATCTTGAATCGCGTGCGGTATAATTTTAACCATAGGGCATTGAAAAGCGGAATTACAGAAACCAACAGAACTAGTGTTCCTACAGTTATAGACACAAGCGACTAACTTCAAAGGGGCCGCGGTGGTATAGTAGTCAGACTACCCGCTTCCCACCTAGGTGAACCGGGTTCGATTCCCGATAGGGTCGTTCCTGGATTCACGCACGTGGACATCGTGCCGGACGATGCCACTGGTCGGCGGGTTGTCTCCCCGCTCTTGCATTCCGACGCTGCTCTATATTCGCCTCGCTTCACCCTCATCGGCTATCAAGATGTCGATGTTAAGAGCTGCCCAAATTTATTCACTCTACTACATTTAAGCAACGGCATAACAACTGGGGAAGGCAGGGTGTATACATTACTCCTAACCTACATTTATTAAAGGGTGCCAGAATGAGAAAAAAAGGCGGGCACCGGAACTGTTTTTGTTCACACAGATGCGTTGATATAGTCCATTCACGATTTTTTCAGCCTTTCGCAATCGAACCTTTGAAAAATCACCCTAGGCGTAACATGTCAATCTGGTTTGTTCAATCATTTGTATTCCACAAATACATGACACTGTGTATTTGAATAAATGAAACTTTTCTTAATATCTTCTATAACTTGTAATGTTTATTTCGTATTAATTACGAATTAAAAACAGCGAGAGCAGCGGTGTATTGGCAACGGCTAGATAGAAATAGTTCTCAGTTCAAATATTGTTTCAACATAGTTTTTTGGTATGCTCATTGTAAATTAGATATTGCTATTGAAATAGTTCAATATTTAGGTAGTCCCGATAGAAACATATTTCATTGTTACAGCTAAAAATAACAGCTCAAAATAACGTACGTAGGCCGTACTGACGTGGTGTTTGTTTTTTCGACCGACGAAACTGTTGGCTGGGCGGAGCTTATCGCTGTCTCTCTCCTCCCCCTCCGTGTCACTCTCTCCCTCGGTAAATTTCCCATCGCTAATACACAAAATTATACATGTTAAAAATTGTAGCATATTTCGTATTTATTACAGCAAAACAATGATTTTTTAATTTGGAATTTACAACTGAAAAGAGATTTTATTGTTTAAATGCCTATGTTATTTAGATGTAATGGCGCGAAGCTTACAAATCCAGCAGGTTGGCAGGCAATTATATCCAGTTTTATATGGCCTTACAACTGACAGTGATGTGGCGACATGTCAATGATACGGCGTGTTTCTTAATGAAGCGTCAAGTTCGTAATCGTGCTTTTTAATCATTCTAGGCAAGTTACAATGTTGTGATAAATATGTTTTTCCATGGCAGAGTGAAATGTGTTGTAATCGTTGCGTATGAAATGGCATGGTGGCTGCGTTGTAATTGTTACACAGTTAATTATTTATATTCACGTCTATTTATCACAACGTTGTACCTTTGCGCTAGGTGTTTGAAAAACAGTTGTGTAACGAGTTTACGTTTCTGTGATTTGAATGTCTGCATCAATCACAACGAAATACTAAGCCCACCCACACTGAAAAGAAAAAATTCTGTGGCGGCCACAAAATTATTTTGTTGGTATTCACCCTGCCAAAATTTTTGTGGCGTACACAAAACATTTTGTAGCAACTACAAATTTTTTTGTGTACACCACAAAAAATTTGGCAGGGTGAATACCAACAAAATATTTTTTCAGTGCAGATAAAATTAAATAAATATTAAAATAAACCTACAAACTAGTAAGTACCAGTGCATGTAAATATTAGCGGAATAAATGTTACGGTAGGTCTATGTGTTTGCATGTTCACCACTATATTTTACGTTTGCCGATGTACAATACATAAGCGACACGAGTTGCGTGCTTGAATTTACTGCGTCGTTCCATTGGACCGGTTGTCCCTCCGTTTTAATTTTTATTCCAAACACATATTAATAACAACAGGTTAAATACTACTGTTGTTTCCGCCACAGTTGTAACAAACACAGTCGTGGCAAAATATTAATATGTATTATGAGTAACGTGATATATGGGGTGTAACAAATAGTTACAAAGCTGACCTAAATATTGTTATAGGCCTAAATTGTGATGAACATTCGTAGGAAATGGTTTCTGCAATATGACATAATTCTTTGAACAGCTGTAAACGGCAACCAACGCATTTGGCAGTTATAGTCACATGGCAGTGTTTATGTTTACGTGTAGCGGAAGGATACGTAATCAGTAACCAAAAGTAGGAATTTGGCAGGGCTTCAGAAAAGGCCGAAGTTATCGTGAATCAACTATAACGAATTGTTATAATGTATATCTAATACTCACATACATCTTCGTTTCTGGCTTATCGACTTTTACTACGCAGAGTGTAATTTAGGCTTTGATCGCATAAAAAAACATTTTTAAGAGAAGCAAAAATAACTTAAGAGGGGTGCCTAAGGCCCCCCCCCCCCTAAGTTGTAGGCGTTGTTCCGGTACTGCATTTAAGTTTATGTCAGCTGCAGATTGGCTGTTTGCTATCTCAGTGAAAGACCATGATTGATTCTTCAGTTTTTTACATGTTTACTATCGGCTCAAAGCCCCCTAGAGAGCCGCGGTGGTTGAGCGGTTAGACTGCTCACATCCAACCATGACCCCGACCGGGTCACACCCGGATTCTCGCAAGTGGTAATCGTGCTGGACGATGCCGCTGGTCGGCGGGTTTTCTCGGAATCCTCCAGTTTCTCCTGCCCTTGCATTCTGGCGCTGCTCTATTCTCACCTCATTTCACCCTCATCGGCTCTCAATATCTTTAAAATATGCCAAATGTCATGGACCAATTGCAAAATCAACAGTTAAAAGGAATTGTAAGTCTAGTGTTACTCTAAATTAATACGCGGATTTTTTCGGCCTCTATGTACAAATTAACAAGGGCGACACTCGAATATGAACCATTATTATTATTATTAATATACAAAATAATCATTAATATCAATATTATAAACTCATCAGTAAATATAATTTTGAAAGTACTTCTATTAAGGTTTGTAGTCATGAAAATAGGTATTTGACCTTTTCATTTATGAATACCAAAAATAGTAGAAGGATTAACTGAAATAAATGTCTTATACTAATAACCTGACGAAAAATTACCTAATTTTTACAGTAATCGCTTTTTTTGCAGTCCGATACTTCCTGAGTGATGTACAAGAGACGAAATGGAAACTTAAAACGTTTATCCTTACCCAACAACTTCTACGTATTAGACGAGAGCGTTTATTACAACCTGGGGTGAAACGTTATGACACTTATTGCACATATTATCTATTTGTACGTTGCCTAAACTGCAATATTTTTTCAAAAAGAAACCAACAATACATATTAAACTATAGTAAACACAATTTTTTACTCGTTCAGTGGGATTTAAAGAACTACTTATACGGTAATAAATAGGAAATGTGTTACAAGATGCAATTTTGGACACTATGGTGTTGAACACAGAAGCTGTTTTGTCTTCAAACTCTCGTAGCCAAACAAAATTATTACAATAATAATTTTCACAGATTCCTGTAACAATAATGTAAATCAATGTAGGCTTCTGAAAAAAAAGTCATCTGATGAATGGTTTATTAAATGGATGCGTTATGATAGCAATATCTGCATTCTTTTAACTGTTACATGCACTGTACGCTTCGTAATATTATGTGATTTCTGATTTTTTGTTTATCTACTGTCTGTGCAGATTTTCGTTCTTTGCGACGTAACAATATTTAGCAATAAGAAATAACTTTTAATGGCTAATTTTAAGAAACTTAAAACATTTTTAGCTGAAATACTGTGTAGGCTATGTAATTTAATTTGGTAGCAACGGTTAGTACTGATTAAAATGCGTTTTTATTTGCCTTTGCAGTATTGAAATGCGTTCCAATAAATAGTAGTATAATTTAGTACACATTTTTAGACTAGCTGTTGATTCGAAACATTTAAAAACTTGTTATCAAGATTTTTGTAAACTATACCTCTTGGTACATAAAATTTGTACATGAAGGCGACTCTCTTCATAAATTTGAGTTCACAAAAAATATACTGACAACATCTGAGAGTTACGTTTATTTTAAGCAGGTGAAAACTGCCCGATAGGAATTAATATATAAAATAAAGTACTTTAAAAAAAAGAAGGAAAAATATATTTAAAAAGTGAATTCATTAGGAAAATATCTAATATCAGAAGTAGTAAAAATAACACTCTGAATAATTTTCCTTCCAAACGACATTAAATATGCCCATCAATGTAGATTCATGCGTTCATCTGACATTCGTGATTATAGACGTCGCGTGAAGACGAATAGTGCGAATAACCACAGAGGAAAATGCGTAAGCGTTTTGGAGAAAAACTGGTCTTGAAATCTTTTCGCGAAAAACACGTGCCCCTAAATATTACTTACCCTACTTTTTGGTATCATGAATTTCTAGATACAGACTTTAATACTGATGGCAACTGCAGACTGTGGAACTGCAGACTGCTGCTGTTAAGCCGGCGAATGGTAAATTTACATTCAGACGCTGGCTGGCCAGTAATGTTATGTCGTACTGCTGCAAAGTGAAGCCATTTTGCTGGATTTCGCGATACACGTGACTGTTTCGCTTTAGTATCCCTGGCGGTGTTCTCAATCTAAAGAATACTCTCTCCAGAGAGCGCGCTTTCTCGCTGACCGGCAAAAGAGCTCTTTCAATTTGAGACGATTCTCTCTCTTACTAGTAAACAAACGAAGCCTGCAATGAAGACACATGGAAGTATCTTAATACGCGGAAACATCAATGTTGGCAGCTAGAGTTATAGTTACAAACTAGCCTGCGCCTTGTTTCAAATTATAATCTCATTTACAGACGAAATTAGCTTACTCTTATGACACAAAAAACGCATTACCTGAAACCAAACTGTGTTGAAATAATTTTAAAAAAATCTGTACTAATCAAGATGTTAGTTTAAGTTGTTATATTTATACAAAAAAGTGATGAATGGTATTTTTTAAGTATACGGAAATTAAGTTATTTTTATAGTGTCACGAAAGCATAAACTAACCCCGAGATATATAAATAGAATGTTTGCTCTTTACCATTTTTAAGACTGTACGTGACCTATTATGATGAATATTTTTCCTTTTCGGGTCTTAATTTACGTTTTACGTGTTCTTAAATATTTGTCCGCATAATTTTACTATGTCTTATTTGGTAGTTGTAAAAAGACAAGAACATATTGATATTTAAATCTTTATATAATGTAATTTGCGACAAAATTGTATGTTGAAAGTCATTATTTAATGTGTGTACTGCACAGTAAGGCAATTAGCTAAATTTTATAGCGGAAATGTTTAAAATTTCACTCCACAAGAACTTAAATCAGCAGGAAACTACAGAACCCGATACAGTATGTTATACCGGGTCTTAACAAAGCGACATATGGTCTATTCACGGTATTTTAACACTTTTAGAGTAAAATCTGTGAAAAATTACGCCATCTATGAAATGTTTCATTTTTTTCCTAGATACGTCATGTATATAGAGATATGCAAAATTCGCGTTATTATTTGGCATCAGGCTGAACTTCGCAGTATTGTACATATTGAAGCCATCGTCGTTTTTCCATTAGCTGCTGCCTAGGAGTGAAGCCAAGCCCTTTCTATCTGAACTGAGCGTGATTGGGGCACACGATTGTTAAAGAGTTCACTTATTGGCGTAGAGTTAACCAGGACGTGTCAGAAGGTCCGATGACAAACGTATTGTAAAAGTACACGTGTTTGAAGTTTAACGTGTCCCCAAATAATAACGCGAATTTTGCGGGTCTCTAGTCATACCTGTATATAGCTTATAAATTATAACAGTTCATTTATAATAAATATAACAGGCAGAAGATATGTGTGTTGGTAGAGCTTAGTAGTATGTAGTTACACGCAACATATTATTACAAAAGTGAGTGCGCACAAATGCAAGTAGAACTTCAGCAGGGCTTTATAAAAGTTGTTGCAAGTAACCGTGGATGAACTTTGAGGAACACTAACATTAAATTCATTTTTGCAGAGTCACTGATTCGTAGAGACAGGTGTTTCTCGCGAAAATATTCATGGTCATGCTAGACTTCCGTAATTAAGTACTACTATACTGAACGTCTGTGACTACCGTACTGAAAAAAAATATTTTGTGGCGGCCACAAAATTATTTTTTCAGTGCGGATAGACACTTGAGGCACGTGACATTTAAAATCCTCCAATCACGAAAGTGTTTAGGAGTACAACTGGTCCTGAAATATTTTCGCCAAAAACACCTACTATTTACTGATGGGAGACAATATTGTAGCCGGCAGCCGAAAGGAGGTGCAGTAACACACGTGCCGTCGAATCAGCGATCCGCTCGGCTTTTATTCAATGCACGGATGCTCCATTAGCGCCGTGACGAGCCATCGCGGGTGTAATGTGTCCGCTACGCTCGGCCGATCCCGACAGGTGCGCTCGAGTTAATGGACGAGCGAGCTTCCAGCTCGTGAACACGCAGCGGCTCGTGCCGGAGCTCCAGTAGAAGCCAGGTGTCGCGCCTCCTCTGAGCACCGCGTCGTAGCCACCTGCTATAGACTGTTCACGGTAAACTGAGCACTTTTCAAAGCCCTGCATTAAGATCTAGTTGTATAGCCTACACGTTGTGTATTCTTCCGTCTTATGTAAAATCAACGTTGCCATGGGCCTCATCACTGTGTTCATGCGTCGGTGAAGTGAAACCATGAAATTATTGTAAAAGTAAATATTTTACTAATCCTCTCATTTTTTACACTTCTATGCATTAAAAAAAGCGAAATAAATAATTTTTAAGTTATCATAAATGGTTACCCAACACTTTTTATTCGACGTTAAGATATGGAACTAATTTCCCTTCATCGTTACAAACTTTACTGGGTGCATTTCACTCAAAGCGCCCGTTAAAATGTACGCGGGTAGGAGTAGTGACTTTTTTCTAAGGCCAATTTAAAAGTGCTCACTTTTTCGTGAACAGCCTTTACCTAGAGACACCCGAATTTCGCAATACCTACGGGCATACCACTTGATTTTCTTTTGCTTATTAACGGCGTTTCAATGTGAGAAGATCAACTCCTATCTAACTGACCTATCAGAATTAGGTAACTTCAATACTGTGCGTATGTGATTCGTGGGCATACACCTAAGAAGAGTAACACGGAAACCATCCAATCACGAAAGTGGATCTGAGCTAAAGCGTTACAAAGTACAACAGGTCGCGAAAGATTTTAGCGAAATTCGGGTGTCACTAAGTGATACCACGTGCTTCCTGTGCCACAGAGTAAATAAATATCGCCCATTCACGGTTGCTGCCAACCTTTCTGAAGCCCTGATAACGTTCTATTTCCAGGATATTCCTCCGTCTCAGGGGGTCGCGGTGATGAAGTGATTAGATTACTCGCCTTCCACCTAGGCGAACCGGGCTTGACCCCAGGCGGGATTGCTCCCGAATTTGCGCATGTGGTAATCGTGCCGGACGATGCCGCTGGTCTGCGGGTTTTCTCGGGGATATCCCGTTTCTCCTACCCCTTTCATTCTTCCGCTGTTCCATACTCATCTTGCTTCGCCCTCACTGGCTCTTAAAATCTCGATGTTAACAGCCGCGCAAAGCTCTTCACTCACTCAACTTAACATAAACAATGTGGCGGTGATTTGATAGTTTGTGGTGATTTGTTTTCGAAAACGCAAATAACAAAAACTCGTTGTTAATTATGCAGAAAAATCGTCGACTCAATCATCTTGTTAACACAAAGTATTAATTAGAATACGGTCTGAGCTTTGTACATAAACATACAGAAGTTCAGGAAGAACAATGTAAGGCAACATGAGTTCTTTATCGCTTATAAAACCAGAGAGGTTAGGAAATTCAAGCCAATTCAACAGACATCAAAGTGTACTGCAAACTACATATAAGAGAAGGCATTACTTCAAATACTCAAACACTTCCAGAAACAGGAAAGTCCTGCACGTCAATTACTTGAAAATAATGCTTTTTCTTACATTGCACCTTGTGTGAGTTCGATAGGTGCTTCTACTTTGTGTTCAAATCCCCTTCAGAAAAAAAAAATGGGAACGTCCAAAAATTTTTATACAAAGAAGATAACTCGTACAACAAAAACAAATATTTTTACTTTTTCGTAAACCCACTTGCCTGAAGCTAGGAATGCGTTGCAGCGTTTTGGAAATACATTGTTTTATACGGAACTCCAAAACACTTGATTGATTAATTTGTTTGTGAGGTGCCACCTCACAAAGTTCATAGGTATACTGTATAAACAAACTGGGAGAATGTTTAGTATTTCCAAAGCGCTGGGGGCTGCGGTGGTTGAGCGATTATACTGCTCGTCTCCCACCGAGGCGAACCGGTTTCAATCCCCGGCTGGGTCACCAGATTTTCGCATGTGAGAATCGTACCGGACGATGCCGCTGGTCGGCGGGTTTTTTCGTGGATCTCCCGTTTCCCCCGCCCCTTCATTCCGGAGCTGCCCCATACTCACCTCAATCACCCTCATCGGCTCTCAACACCTCGCTGTTAAGAGCCGCCCAAATATGTTCACTAACTCACTCTAAAGCGCTGCGACATATTCCAAGTAGCGCACTGTAAAAAATAATGGGAAAATTATCTGACAAGTGTAAGTTAATATTCGCAAACTTGTGAGGGAACCATAGTTTCTCTTACAGGGAAGGTAAAATTACGGTACTCTGGAGTAAAATTCGCGTATATGGTTGTGGAAAATCCCATACATGTATGGGAAAATTATCTTACGACGCATGCATATCTTTCTGCATACACAGCTGAGTGAGGAGACAGGCGGAAGAAACAATTCTATAACACGCTAATATCCAATGATGCTGCCATGCTGTCGTCGTGGTGTAATGGATAGCGCACCGGCCTATTGCGGTAAAGGACCATGGTTTGCTCGCATCCGCCAGCAAGTGTCGAGGATTAAGTGTTGAGGTTTCGGTTACTATTCGTCAAGGTAGAGAGGTAATACAAAAATTAACAGTAATAATACTCCTGGATACTATTTAATATAATTTTTGTATATAATATAGTTAATTTTCCTTTACTTGTATGTGATTCCCCCCCCCCCCCCCGCCTCCACACTTTTGTTATGTACTTTTCCCGTACAATTAGGGTGAGTGAGTGAATATATTTGGGCGGCTCTTAACAGCGAGGTCTATAGAGCCGACGAGGGTGATTGAAGAGAATATGGAACAGTGCCGTAATGAAGGGGCGGGGAAACGGGAGATCCCCGAGAAAACCCGCCGACCAGCGACATAGTCCGGCACGATTCCCACTTGCGAACCCGGTTCGTCTTGGTGGGAGGCGAGCACGCTAACCATTCAACCACCGTGGCTCCCTCCGTACGATTAGGGAATAATACTTTACTTGTTATGTAAATTTATTCTAGATTTAAAAGGTGATTTTACCTTACATGTAGAGGTAACTAGCTTACCTTACATGTAAGGGAATTTTACTTCAATTTTTTTTACAGTGCAGACAAGTGGGCGCTCTACCCACACCATCCATCTTCTTGGTGTTTTTTTTTTTTTTTTTTGTTAAATTTGAGACAAAATCACGACATTCAAGCGAGGTCTTACAAGATTTATGTAACAAAAAATATTACTCACGCGCCCTGGAACTTAACCCATCTTCAAAGTGCGTTTTTGAACTGGAGGTAGCATCTAATCATAAGGAAGAATTACGAGGTCGTTAGGGAATAGCATACACAAGCTTCTAGTGTGTTCTATTACCTCAGAATTTTAAGTGGTAATTATAGGCGGTGATAGGAAAAATTTCGCGAATTCATTTCGGGACGAGATAGACGTCAAACACATATACAGTGATGTCACCTTTGCTATTGAATCACAGTTTACTAAACACTCCCTGGATGCCTCTGAGCCAATAGCAGACTTGCAAGGAAACACGTAGCAAATCCCATACTGCCAAGTGTAGTGTAACACTGGCTAGTCTCTGGAGCAGCAGTCAATGAACATGCAGCTGAGGCTCGAGTATACACAGGACTGTGAAGTCTAGCCTACAGGTCATTGAACTCGCGAAATTTTCCTATCTTTAACTATAGGGTTTCAATGCAGCAATCTGTTCAGAAAAGATACAGCGTTGTCGATATAGTTTAAAACTATGTTATACACAAGCGCGAATATCGGAAACGGAGAACAACTCACAGTGAGTTTTAGTGACTTTGACACTTTTCAACGACCGCATTTATGTTGCAATAACTAGGGCCAGTGATTTTTCGCCAAAAAATCTGAGCATACAGTTTACTTCAATACGGTGTATACACCCCAGCTGTTGTTATAGCTCGATTGGCTGCTGGTGCCGTTTCCTCATTAACCGAGCCACTCGGAACTCTATAACTCCGACACTGAGCCTTTGTGATTGGCTCACAAAGAGTTAACACGGGCCAAAACACGATTCAGCCAATCAAGAAAGCTGCACGACCCTATGGTGATTTAAATTGTATCTTGTTTCGAAATCTTTTCGCGAACTTCACTGCTCCTAGCACTAACCAAATTGAACAGATAAAACTGCCCACGATGAGACCCATTCGACATCTAGGAAGGCGTGGAAACTGGTAAGCTCATTAAACACGCGGTTAGAACAAAAAAAAATTGACGAACACCCACGACACGAAAGCCTCGACAAAGCACCGGGATTAAGGATTAGTAAAATGCCAGCACTTAGATATTTAGCAAGCACAACTCGCGGCAGAAGAAGGGATAACAAGATGAAAAGCGTCAAGTTCCAAGTGCAGAAAAACGCAATATCTCGGGAGAAGGAGAATGACCTGTATGAAACCGTCTAACCTTTCGCAATGTTCATTCCATTTCCCCTTTTGCCTCGTTTTTAAATTTCAGACTTGGATAATGCGTTATGCAAATGCCTTGAGCATTTTCGTAGGTAACACAGGCAATGCATTCGTCTTCACAAAACTTATGTACGCAGCGAGCCTTAAAAATGACTGTAATGTATCTACCAGTTAAGTAATTATGTAACCAAATACGAAAGTGCAATCAAAATATATACGTTAAAAAAAATAGTTCATGTAGACAAAATTATTTCATTACGTGTAAAATTTGAGTTACTGAAAAAGATAACGTTTGCTCCTCTTTATGCCTATAGAATTGAAAATTGCGTGGAATATCTATTTTACGTGCAGCCACTAGGAAATTAATCCCGAGATTGACATAGTTCTTTGTGTGTGTCATTTTAAGACGTGAATTTCTAATACTATTCTGTAAATCAGGAAAATTGTTACGAATATTTCTACTCAAAATACGAATAAAAACTGAACTGGTCTCCGTACGTATAAAATGCAGAACGTCTCCATATTTCCCGTAATCTTCGTGTGTCGGGAGCGAAAAATGCCGAGGTCAGCCGAAGAGTTCTTTGCCGCTTTTATGAGAAAATGATGGTTCCTGCAACGTTTGGATATCAACGACTATTGCACTTATACTTCTATATACATTAAGTTGTTCAAATCCAGAGACTTCAATGCTTCAGACTCTTCAATAATACGGTAAACTAAAAATATGTGTCCATTTGTAAAATATAAGTTGTATTTTTTTTTCAACGGTGATGAATAAATATTTTTATAAATTTTGCTAATATTGAAATCCTGCTCTAGAACCAAGCATTTTAATAGTCTACAGAGTCCAAAACTCAGATTTCTCCAGCAAAGCCATCTTCACAAAGTCACTGCAGAGACCCCAAACACAATACAAAGAGATAAAGCCTGTTCATGGAAAGTTACGAAAATGCGCAGGAATTTCCTTTAGCCACGGAAATTCTGGTGCTGAGAAAACTAAGCATACGTTATTTTTACGAGGTTTTATGGATAATTTTTTACCTGTATTTCTCCATAATTTCACGAAAATTTTACACAGTGACCGTTAAGTTTGGTTTAATCCATAGGCCTCCCTACAGTTAAGCCTCTGCCAGCATAAAAGTGTGGGTGTTAAAGGGCCGAACAAAAAATATTTCAAAGTACACCACGAAAAGAGAAAATGAAAGTTCATGCTATGGGGCGTGTGGAACGAAAGTTCGTCTGCGAATTTTATACGGCACTGAAAGTCACACATGTGGGGAACATTGCAGGCCTTCCACTGCTCTACACAGGAAGTATCAACCAAGTTGAGGAAGGAGTTGAGGCACTTGGCAAGGTAGCACATCCTTTGTCAGAACAAAGCACTGCAAAAAACACATTTCAATCATGTCAGTTGGCACACTTGTAACAAACGTTTATGGTTGGTCAATGATAGTACCACGGGTCGGGCCCGCGGAAACCGCGGGCTGAGCCACCAAAGATGAAGCAGGGAACCGTAGGAATGAGTATTTATTGTGCAATGTCGTCTCGGAACTTCGGCACGTGCTCGCTAGCACATCCCGGCATGCAGTAGCAATTATGTTGAAAGAAAGACTTAAAAGTTAATACTTAAAAGTTAAGACTTAAAATTTAAAACTTACGACTTAAGACTTAACGTGTAAGGCATAAGACGTAAAACAAGACGTAAGACTTATGAAGTAAGACTCAAGACCTGAGGCGTAAGGCCTACGAAGGGCCTAACTGCCCACGGGGCGGGCCTACTATCATTTGCCCAAACTGACTTCACCAGAAAGAGGCTCAAAAAGGTGAAATATGGGACGCACTACAATCCCACAAGATGGAAAACATACCCCCCTTGTCCCTATAACTCCTCCCAGGGGGTGGAGGGGGGAACTTTAGAGGAGGGGAGGTGGAGAGTTTCAAAGACGAAGAATGGTGGATCAGTGAGAGGGGTCGGCTTCCTCCTCCTCCCTTCCGTTTGCCCACAGCGGCCCTCCAAAAACAGCGTTTTTGTGGAAAAACTTCCGTTTTGATTATATAATATGACTCACTGCTTGTAAAGAAACGTTTCGTTTTATGTAAAAACTTAAGTTTAAAAGTAATTATTTAACATTTCTCTTTATAAAGACGTGACATTTTTGTGATGACTTTATTTATTTGTTGTTTTGAGTGTCCTCGAACAGCAACAGGACCTCGGCAGGTGAACATCAGACAATCAGAAATGGAGAAGGAATCAGCCTGACCTGTAATAAGATACTAGCTCAGCATTCGCCTGAACTGATGTCAGCAAACCCCGGGAGAAGACATCAGGATGATCGGACTGTGAATTGAACCCGCGTTCTCCCGAATGCGAGTCCATTGTTTTTGCCACTGAACCACTTTGCTCTGTACAGTCGTCTCGCTCAGTCACTTAAAAATAGTATTTTAGTTATTGTAAAAGGGTGAAAACCCGCTGATTTTTTTAATGTTGTATAAAGTTGATTATATAAAAATACCTATTATTTATTTCTTGGGACGCAATGTGTAAATGACTGGGGTTTTTGTGTTTATAATACAAAGAAATATGTGTAGGTAAACAACCATAATGTCATTTCTAAAAGAGCTACTAAAAAAAATCACGAAATCAAAGAAGTAAGGGACAGCCACAACCTAACATAAATTTGTATGACGCTGACGAAAATCACCGGTATGTCCTTAGGATAAACTCATTCACATTTTGTCTACATGATCTAAGTACTACTCATGCAAATTTCGCTTTTTATTCATCTCAACTCGGCATGGATAAACTAAAATCCTTATTCACTTATGCAATCTGCACAGTGGTTCAGAGAATTATTTCTCCCTCTAGTCGTTTAAATGAAGTGCAGAACTTGTATGTTAACAAGAATTTTTTTTTGATAAGACAGGAAATATTACGTATTTAAATTACGCTAGAAAAATAGCAGGGCTGCGGATGAATAAGTGTATAAAAGCTTCACACCAAAAGACAGCTTGCTGACGAACTCAACCAAGATATTTGTTAGAAGCTTTGTCACCAAAACTTGAAAACTAATTATTCTCCTGAGAAATTAGAGCGGAAAGAGAAAACATGGAAGACAAGTTATTTTCAAAAACTTTTTGGCAGAAAGGAAATTTGCTAGTCTAATACAATCTGCCCCCCCCCCCCCTTTTTTTTTTTCCACCATATTGACAGAGGTATAAAAATCAATCGACGAAAAAAGTGGGCACTTTATGTTGAGTTTCAACAGCGTATAGGCATTACACGGAAGTACGAATTGTAATATTGTTCTCCTTACATTGACGGGTAGCTCTACTTTTTTTGTTGAAGTAAAATGTAACTACCAGATTTTTTCGGTAATCGCTTCTTTGCAGTCCTATACTTATGGTAGAGTGATGTATTATACATACCGGTTTCTACGTACTTGATAAAAATATTGAACTATTTCTTCAAGTACTAAAGCAATACAATTTTACAGTATGGATAAATTATTACAGTACAAAATACTTGCATTTATATAAGAAGAATCGCTCCATGTATTCGGAACTCTGACCACGCGGAACAAGATGGCCTGGCGTCAGGGCAATGGGAAAACTGCGTACACAGTAAAATTAGTTATATGTTTTATAAACATATTTTTGGAACCCAATCGTCAAAATTTTTTGGTACACAGTACGTTAAATATTGCATTTTTTAGGGCAGTGATTTTACGTAAAAAAAATAAAACCTACTTCAAAAATATTGCAACGACCCAGCAATTTTTTTTTTTCCATTGACTGATGCATATATTTACATCCTTGGACAGGCCATTGAGACCACGGTGACAAACATTTTCTAGTAAACTTCCTAAACTGTAATATAAGTTTTTAACCTAATACATTGTATGGAAATTCTACCATATAACAGACTGCAAATATAGGAATGTTCAGCACCGCTCCAATACATAACTGGTCACTTCCCCGTGTATCTGACTTTTCTGAGCAAATGCAGGGAATGCTACCATCAATGTATGGAAACAAATTTTCCCACCCCCTCTTTCTCACTATATGTATACACCTCTGTGATTGAAGAGCAACCAATTAAAATTTTCTAAAACATAATTTAACAAATTAAGTAAGAGCTTTCAGTGTTTTGAAGTATATGTCTTGTCTCGGAAACTTTTCACGAGCTACAACCTTCGCCGCGTTGTCAAACTTAACATGACTATCTGTAATTAACGCGCAGTCTGTAAAAGCCTATGCTTTTTTAGAATGCAACATTACCATCGCACGTTTCATAGTAACTTAATAACGTCGAGTATTACAGAAATAATACCGACCATCTGTCACCAAAGCATTATTTGTAGAAATATGAAAACAATGTTTTATGCGTAGGGACAATCTTACTGGTGGTTTGCCAAACCAAACGGAAACTCGTACGCAGCTGGCCCAGCCAATCAGACATACGGAACTCTCCGGATCCGTACGCCGCCATCCACCGACTGAGTATGTACACATAAAAGGGACCGCCCCCAAATGCCTCTTCCAGGTACAGAGTAAAAATGTTTTGTACGTGGAACGGACGTATCTTGTTACTCAACAAACTTCTGTATACTGACGAAATCACACTTTGTAACACTAAAGTATTTGTTTGCTTACAAAGCAGCGTTTTGTGTGGATTATTCCAGAATGCTTGTGTTGTCAAGATTAAGAGCACAACTTACGATATATTTTGAAGCCCTGTTTATGGAAATTGCATACACTCTGGGGGGCCGCGGTGGTTTAGTGATTAGAAGACTACTCGCCTTCCATGCTCCATACTCACCTCTCTTCACCACCACCCCCCCCCCCCCCATCGGATAGATTTTGATGTTAAGAGCCGTCCAAATCTCTTCATTCACTCATACACTCCGCGGATTTCTGAATGATTTTAGGTAGGCATGGTCTGAAAATTATTGCAATTCTTTTGAAGTACTTATACGATTTCATAGAAGTTGGCAGCTGTCGTAATCCGAAAGAAAAATAATATTTCAACCAAATTTAAACTAGATTTAAAATATGAAATAAGTAGGACATAGAATTTTTATATGGCTGAGCCAATCAGAATTAAGTGAGTGAGTGAAGAGATTTGGGCTACTTTTAACATCGAGCTCTTGTGAGCCGACGTAGGTGAAGCGAGGTGAGTATGGAGTACCGCTGAAATGCAAGAGCGAGGGGAAACGGGAGATCCCCGAGAAATCCCGCCGAACAGCGGCACCGTCTGGCACGATTTCCACATGCGAAAATCCGGGAGCGACTCCGCCGTGAATCGAACTTGGTTTGCCTAGGTGGCAAGTAAATGACGGAATGTAAGCAAGTGTATAATTGCCCCGAATTTCATCACAAAGCATTTTCTGTAGAATCTTCATTTTTAAAAATGCAAGTAAGCTACGGAAATTTCATGTCAGCCTTCAAGTAGCCAGTTAGCAGATGTGTACGCCCCCTTCATAGGAACAGTCTCTCCATTTCATTTACATATAAAGTCCATTCACGGTTTCTGCGGCCTTTTTGAATCAAACCTTTGAAAAATCTCCTCATGTATGACATGTTTAGTTATTTCCTAAATACGCCCTGTATCACAAGCGTTTTATATTTGTGTTCATAAAAGTTACTTTTTTTCCTGTTAAATTGAAATGTTATTAATTTCTTATCTATAAATTTTAGTACTTCATTTATGAATAATTTGAATAAAAAACAGGGAGAAAATAAGTATGTTGGTAGCGTCTAGTGAGAAACAGTTCTTATACAAAATATCATTACAACTGAGTGCGCACGAATGTGGTGCGTTGTCCCTCTGGTGTAATTCTCCAGACTTCTTAGTTTGCACGAGGCGGAGGAATATCCAGGAAGTAGAACATTAGCAGGACTTCATAAAAGGCTGAAGTAACTGTGAATGGATTGTACTTCACTATTCTGTGGTATGACCTTAAAGTCGCTATCGAAACTACGAAGTATGCACTCTAATAAGTGATCCGCAGATTGGATATCTCCACAAACACAGCCAGGATCCTCCGCCAGGCCCCACACTCTCATCACATTCGGCACTATATAGACTCCTCGCGATTAATTGAGCTTAGGATTGCGACGGTGGCGCTATCGAGTGTGTTGTCGGTGGAGTGCTCCGAACTTTCCTCATGCTCCTTGGCAGGCTTCGATCCCCTCCCTTGAATTCACCTCGATTCCCTCCCTCATTCCCCTTCCTTGACCAGGAGCCTAAGTTTATTTAACGGATGCACGAGTTGATCCTGCGTCTTTTAAACAACACATAATGTCACATTTGTAATTCAGTATTACCAATATATATTCTTATTGTTATTAAATAAAATAATAACTTATAGTAGCAGTTACTTATTATATTTTAACACAAGTACACATTTTAACTAATAATTCGCGTTATTTAACGTCACTACAACAACAAATAAATAACCTAATTGTACCTAGCCGCTCCAAACATGAAAACTACTTTTAACCGTTTTATTTTAACTTCTTGTGGCACTAACGCCCACTTTATTAATACCAAACTGTCGTTAACCCCCTAACAGGGGCTCGCGACAACACACCAAAAGTCATGAACTTTAAAATTCCGCGCCGATTAACTTCAATTAACTACACTACCCTCCTTTACCCCGTACATGCAGGAAAAAGGCGGGTAGAACACAGCTTTGGAAACATTTCCCAGGCGCTACCCTGGGAAAACTGTAAATATTCTAAGCTTTGCAGCAATTTGAAAATTTTGATGGGTGTGGATGGGAGAGGGGATTACCTACTCTTTCCCTCCCTCCACAACTTAAATGAAAACCGTCTGGGTGGTCAAGGACCCTCACAAGGGACCGATCCACTCCCGCGCTGAGGGAGTAGCGTCCGGGTGATGTGAATCGGCGGCCAGCGTCTTTTCGACACCTTCATTTTGCCCGATGGACTTCGGAATAGGACTGCGACACCTGCTGAACGTAGAATTTTGGAATCATGCGTGAAATTGTCAGCCATTAATATCTGAGGTGAAATGCGAATTTGGTCTCATTCAATATGCATAGACGTTGCAGAAGGAACAGCCCTCATGATGAGTCGTGGCAGCCTTTGACGTAGGGCTAGTTTTGGTTTTATAAGTACATTTTGGGGGCTTAGTTGTATTTGTTATTGGGCGTTGCCTGCTCGCGGTGTATTTCGAAACTCTGTTCCTTGGCGCCTTTCTTAATTTCCTTTTGGCTAACTAAATACTCGCGTCCAGTGTTTGTTCCCCTCTTCGGCAATGCCGAACTTTGTCTGCTGCCCGCTTACATCTTGGTGAGATGGTGGTTCTGATGCAGCCACGACTCACTCGATTACGTTTTAAGTTGCCCAAGCTTTGGTTGGACGTAATGTCGCCTTGCCCAACGTGTAATAATTTTTATGATAAATTTTAATACCTTCTAAAGTGTTCATTTTAAGACAACAGGCTTGAATAGGGCACATGCTGCCGCCCTCTTTCTCCGTTTCGGCTAGAATCGGTACCTGATTATAGTCTATTCATGTTAAAGTGAGCACTTTTGAAAGCCCTCTTATTTGGAATGATAGTCAACTAATATATTTTATTGTAACCTTAGACGTTAACTTCCGAGTGAGGTGGAATATACACTGTGTTTATTACTACATGGCAATATTTGTTTCAAAAAGTTATTTAAAGGATAAAAAATGGCTGAAAGGAAAAAGTAACTAGGGTCTCAAAAGTGCTCACTTTACCGTGAACAGCCTATATTACTAAAGCTTTAATGATCATCCAGGAGACTTAAAATATTTGTTCTCCGCATTTGTGATCGTAATCAATATTTTGATGAAAACTAAAATTGGGTTTATGGAACGTATTGAAACGTTTGAGTGAGCAGAGATTTTTATTACACGTTTTAGAAACACGTTTATCTGGTCACCAATATTGAGCCGTTTGTTACTGTGTATTCGTTACGTGTTCTGTATAAATGTTAATTGGAAAGTGCTGCATTTACGTAATAGTTCAAAATACACACTGATAAGAGTTGTGTCAGTTTTCAATATAGTTAAATAAGTAACTTCTTCGGCTTCCAGACACTTTGGGATTCGCTTATGTGTATGGCAATTGGTGCTACGTGAATATGATCAACGTTTAAATGTGAGCATTGCACTTTATTGAGGATTATACTCTTGGTTACTCTATTGTTATTAAATTTAATTATACGTTCATTGAATCTGGCGCGTGCGCGCAGATGACATCAGTGTCATTAGACGAAATTAAACGTTAATCGGATTTTTTGTGCCTGCGTGCAGGTTACTCCATACTTGTTGAATGGAATCAAACGTCAATTGCGCTTGTATGCGCGGGTAAAACATAAGGCACCATTTACAGCCTTATACAGTATATATTTTGTGTTTAACGTGAATTATTTCCACTTTAATTTTTAAAGTTACCAATAAAGTTATTATTCTAGTTTATGCAAGTATAGCCAATTTTTTATATGTGCATTTTTTGTATGAACCATGTTTCGTAAATATGTGCTATTGAGTAATTAATGCCAAATAAAAGTTTTTTGCCCGAATATGACTCCCCAATATATTTATGTACGCAACGGGATATAATTTCCACTCTTTTTGTATCGTTACGCAAAATGTAAAACTAACATTGTCGCCGACCCAAAAACTTAATGCATGTTCCTATCAAGTAAGTTTATGTGTTAAATTGTTAGGCCCATAAATGTGGTACTAATATCATAATAACGTATTACACATATCTGCATAAAACGAAAAGCAAATGTTTAAAAAAAATGTAGAGTTTACAAAAAAGCACACTATTGCTATGATCTTTACACATGGAACGACTTCTCCTGCATTGCTGCCAACTTTACTGAGAGTGTGCCCGTTAGCGAGCAGGTTTAAATATATGCCAGTAAAGGGGAAGCTGTTTCAGACTACCGTTAAAAAAGAACCCTTCATTGTACGGGAAAGTTCTACAGAACTCTGCGTAAAATAACTTATAGACGTTTCTTTGTCAATGAAGGACTTGCCGTGAATTTCACAGAACTTTCCATAAATTCGATGAATCTTTCCCAAAATTTCCCACTTAGTTTTTCTGTATTTCCGGTTAAGAAAATAGATTTAAAAATTTCCAATTTTTTTATGCGGGTGTTTTACCGTGCGAAGAAAAAAATCAGAAATTAAAATATTCTTTCTGGAGCGATATTTTAACATGAATCAAAGGATTTTGAGTCCATGACGTGTACTACGCATTCTACATATAAATGAATCATTTCTAGAAATGTGGCATACATAACTTTTCCAGTTTATAATAATGATTGAGTGTTTAAAGTGATGCCGACTGTTTCACGTGCTTGATGTGACGTTTTGAAGACTGAAGGAATGGATATCGGTCTAAGTGGCGTGGATTTCCTAACTGCTACAGAAACGATAAAATTTTCTAGTTACAGTGGCGGAGAATATTTCGTGTATCGTCAGCATTGATCGTCTCCGAAGCCCGAATCTATAACAAATACGGAGACTTTTTTTTTGTGTTTACGAAGCTCAGCTATACGTTTGTCGACATACGGAAGCTGTACCTTTCCGTACAAATTTCCGTGAATATCCCAATATTAGCGAAAAGATTTACGCTAAGGCTAGACTCCAATGTCCTATGTCATACATGCTGATTTCATTCGGTTATTGACCAAGTGTCTTTGTCGGGAGACATTTCCTTACCTGACTGGGCCAATCAGAATTAGGTTACTCCGACGCTGAGTATCCGTGATTAGCGGGCAGACACCAACAACGCGCGACAATTAAAACCATCCAATTACGAAAGTGGGTCTAAGCTCTATAGTTGAGTATAAGTACTGCAGTCCTGAAATATTTTCGCGGATAACAGGTGGTCGCCCTACGTATTACATTTTTAACACTAAAGCTTTCGTTTAAAGCGGTTGCCTAGTGAGGGTTGCGTTTTCGGGAGGCGAAAACCGATGAAGCGCTACGGGTGACGCCGACTGGCGCATGTTAAGCAACATCGCCTCTACGCGCAAGCCGCTGAACTAACGCGCCGTGGTCTCATCGTGATCGTATAGAACTTCGGAAATTTAAGCGGCGACCCTATACTTTTATTGGACGCAACTCTGTGGATGCATCTATAACTTTCGCATGCATCGGGTCCGTATATTTTGAGATGCGTTAGAGCTGTTGGAGAGCGTTAAAATAATGATTCCGATGAGCGCGATGTCTTGAAAGTAGCATTCCGCCATCGTCTGGAATGTGCTTTCTTTTCGTAGGCATGCATACGTACTGGGAATACGTTTAATAGTTTCGTCAGTAAACGCGTGTTTCAGATACGCTGCGATGCCTTCCAAGCGCTTGGCAGGCGACCGCCTGACGGAGCCGCCCTAGTTCTCATATGGCCGGATATCATTGTAAGTCGTCGTGTCTATTAGAATTTAAAAAAAACTATGGAGTATTTCCCCGTAAACGTTTCTGTTCTTGCTGTGTCTTAAACCAAGGACGTGGCTTTAGTTTGAGTATGTTCTTTCAATTCTTTTTTTTTCATATTTCATAAATATTACAAGTGGAAAACTTTCATTCGTTATCATCCTTACATTTCATGTTGAAATGTTAACATGATTATTTTCCTGTCCCATATATAACAAATTTATTTGAAACATTTACATAAAAAGCCAGGTTGCCACAAAAATTAGAGTAAAATGCAACCAGATTCTTCAGGTAACAATACATTCGCTGATATTCAGCTAATACTTGCAAACTTTTCATACGGGATATATTTATGCCCCTTACTGGCCATTTTAATAAGTAAATACAAGATTCAAAAGGCCATCACAAAATATATTGAGCAAGTGACCCCAAATTACCATCGTTACAAAATTACGGTTTTATTTCTGTTACACCTAAATTTATTTTCGACATTGCAACGTAATTTTTAGTTCCTACACCAGGAAAAACCCATTTCGGTAACACCTTACTGGTCATTAATTTAAAAAAATTTATAACCGCAATGGTTATTTCCTAATTTACTCGCGATCCCAAGTGGATGGGAGCAACTGCTAAGCAATGCCAGCGTTAACTCCCACGAGTAAATGTAATTTTCGCAAAAGCCCTAAAAAACTTTGTAAAGTTTTCTCTTAAAAATGTCATAAAAACAAGGAGTTTCGCATATCTCCTACTTGATACAAAAGGCTAAAACCATAATTAATGCCTTGGTTACAAATGTTTGCAAGTGATTACAAATGTTTGCAGGTTATTACAAGTGTTTACCACTGTTTGCAAGTGGTTACAAATGTTTGCAAGTGGTTACAAGTGTTTACCATTGTTTGTAAGTGGTTGCAAGTGTCTATTTCTCGGTGACGACATGGCCACTGGTTACAGAAGGTAAAATGATCTGAGTTTTGGCTAAAAGGCCAACATTTCGATAAACTTTTAAACTTTTAAAAATTTCCGATCACATGGCCCTCGCCTAACGTCAAAGTGACGTAAGTGACCTGTTTGCTTTATGAACTTACATTTGTAAATCAATAAGAGTGCTACTTATCTCTGGTAGAAGCTTACCCCTTGAGGTCGCTGAACTGACCCCGATGGCAATGTGTACCGGCATTAAATACACAGGTCCGCCATCCTGTGCTACCAATCAAATTAATTTTCCCCTCAAAACTCGAACTTCCAAGAAATCGTTCAGGTTTTTAATTACTCCTGGGAGGGATCAAGCTAATCGCAACCAATAGTGTTTGACAATACCGAATATGGTGACAGATACAGCGGACACAATATCCCTTAGGGGGTCTAACAAAATGAACACTGAAACACCCAATAATATTGCAGTATGTGCTCAACTTCCGTCCTCTTGACCAAGTTGCCGGAAACAACGTAACGAAAAGTTTCGTTTTTGGGCGGCGGGTGCACCATCACAAGCTGGTCACCAAGCTTGCCGGCGACTGTGCTGCGCTCCGGTGACGAATCACTGAAATATCAGTCCGCTGTACACTTCTCTGCCAGGTATAGTTGGTGCTGCACGTGAAAATAAGCACGGACATTAACAGTTATTTTCCGAGTACTTCAGATGTTTCAAAATCTTTTTACAGTGACGTGAAACTGGCGATAACCTAACAGGTTAGTTTTATTAGTGTTTCAAGTCACATCGAAGGTTTTTAAATCTCAAAATCAACGTGTGAAAGTGTTCGTGCGTATCAAACAGTACGCCGCTCAATTAAACAGGTAACCAAGCAAGCACAGTAAATAGTCGAGGGCGTGTGCGACGTGGTCCACCCCATTAATTTAAAGAGTATTTTTAGTAGCTGCAAGTTGATAATTATTCACAGACATGCAGTGACGTGGCGCTGCCCATCACACCTTTGTCCATGAGAGAAATAAAAGTCGATATCTTGGAGTGGCGGCTGCTGAGGTAGAGCTGTGGGGAGCAGCCCTCCTAATAAAATCTCAGAACGCATACCTCTACTTATCTGCTACTCAGTAAATAGTATTGCGTACGAATACGAATACGGAGGTTATTTTGCAGCGAATATTTTTGAGATGGACGGGACTCTTGTCACAAGAGAAATGTTTTTGGAAATGTCGAGTGGTGGGCCGCAGATTCTTCGCCCCGAAGTGGGTTGAGCTAGTAGAAAGAGATGACCGTAACATATGACTAGAGGTGCTACGGGAGGGAGGGGAGACGTCAGGGGCTCGGCCCTTTTGAGCCAATCGTATGCTGTAAATCGGAGAGTACTGCTGGGCGCGCCCCTGCTCAAACAAAAAAATGGTTTCCTGGAACTTGACAAAGCTACCAAAACTACATGTTTTGTAAGCACACTTTCGCGCTCCACTCTTTTGCAGTTGTTAAACACATTTTTTAACAATGCTTGTATTTATTTCGAATATTTTTTATTTGTAGATATCGTTCAAACACGCGTGAGATTCAAATATAGTGTGTAATACTCTGAATAAGTTTGTTGTTAATTAATGATGAGATATGAGCATCGGCCAGAAGCAGGGTTGAATTGTTGCTAATGTCGTGTTGAGTAAACTTGTAAATAATTGTTAATTCGGCGGGTAACATTTTAAACCTTATTAAGACAAAGATTTTCAATTACGAGAATAACCCAGAGCTACAGAATCTGGGACCAGCAAGGCCACAGTTAAATATAATTCAGCAAGAAAGCCATGGTTGTAAATGGTTCGTATACGAGAAAATTCGACGTACGTACATACAATTTCGCGGACTGGCTATGCGGATGTTAAGTTGGAAATGGAATGAAGTGGGTGTTGGGTCAGTGCTGGATGTGGCGTTGGTAAGACCTAGGAATGCTATAGTTGGTGCAATAGTATTGTATGGTATAAGCAACCATCATATCCCGGTTGTGGAAATTGGGATTGGCAGGATGAGGGAAGTGCAAATGACAGAAAGGTTGGCGTGGCAGTATGGGAAAGGAGACAAGAAGGGGGCAGAAATATTCCTGAGAGACAGGTTTAAAAAATGGTGTATGGAGGAGGGTGTAGAGGGGTTGTGGAGGAAGTTTAGAGGATTAATGGAGGTTATGTTGGAGAAATTCGTGCCAATGAAAAGGTTACGGATTGGGGGAGATCCGCCATATTATGGACAGGAGCTTTTGAAAATGAAGAGGAAGTGCAGAAAATTACATGCCAAGTGGAGAAATGAAGGGATGAAAAGATCTAAAGAAATGATGAAACAAATGGGTTGGGAGCTTGAAAGGAAGATCAAACAGGCAAAGAATGTATTTCTGGGGAACATGGTGGAAGAAGGAAAATGTAAGTAATGGGGGAAATTATTTAGGTATGTTAGGAAGTTAAGGGGAGGAGAGAAAGGGATCCCTCTGCTAACATGAAGGAATGGTAGGCATGCGACAAATAACCAAGAAAAATCGGAGATGCTGCAAGGACAGTACTTGTCAGTGTTTGAGGCAAATGAGGGTTGGAATAGGGGGGCAAACAGGGTTCGGGGGGTGTTTAGTAAGTTTAAGATGAGATAGTGGGAGATAGAAAAGGTAATTAGGGGTTTGAAGAGCAGTAAGGCAAGGGGTCCAGATGGGATAGGAAATGCAGCACTAAAATTTGGTGGCATGGAGTTGGTGAAATATTTAGAGCTGCTGTTTAAAAAGTCCTTAGGAGAGGGCAAGTTACCAAGAGATTGAAAGGATGCTATGGTGGTACCTATACACAAGCAGGGAGAGGATAGGGGGACGCCTGGCAGCTACAGACTGGTGAGTCTCACGTCAAGTACAGGAAAAGTAATGGAGAGGCTGGTGGTGCAGTAAGAGGTGAGGGTTATGATCAATAGGAATTTGTTGGAGGAGTCCCAGAATGGTTTCAGGAGGGGATACTCATGTGAGACTCAGCTGGCTGGGTTAAGAGGATCTGGTACAGGTAGTTGATGAGGGGAAGGAGGTGGATGCCTGCTTCATAGATTTTGGGAAGGCATTTGATAAGGTACCCCATGGGACATTGATGAGGAAAGTGGAGGCGCTGATACCAGACAGGAGGGTAGTAGAATGGATAGGGGACTTCCTCAGGGGGCGAAGGCAGAGGGTGAAAGTGGGGTAGGCAATACCGGAGGAAGAGGAGGTTACATGAGGGGTACCACAGAGTAGCGTGCTGGGTCCTTCGTTATTTACAATAATTGTAAATGACATGGGTTTGGGGATTAGGGGAAAAATCAGATTGTTTGCAGACGATTGTGTTGTATATGCTGAAGTGGGAAGGGGGGGGGCGGATATTTGCAGGCGGACATAGGTAAGATATGGTTGTGGATCAGGAAAAATAAAATGAAGATAAATATAAGAAGAAAAACTCAGGTAGTGAGGTTCACAAGGAGGAAGATGATAAGCAGGTACATGTACAGATGGGAGGGACAAGAGATAGAAGAAACAGCAGAATATAAGTATCTAGGGATTGTACTGCAGGGAGACCTCAGGTGGAAAAAACAGGTAGAGAGGGTAGTTGCAAAGGGAATAAGGGCTCTGGGTATGCTGAGAAGGGTGCTGAAGGGAGTTAGCTGTGAGGTGAAGGAGAAGGCGTATGGAAAAATGGTATGGCCAATGTTAGAATATACTGTAGCAGTATGGGACCCGTATATGGAGGTGGATGTGCGAGAACTGGAAAATGTGCAGAGAAGGGCAACAAGATGGGTGAATGGTAGGTGGAGAAGGCAGGGGCAAGATGGTGAAAACGAAGAGAACTATAAGCCATCAGTGATGATGAAAGAAATGGGGTGGAGCTCATTGAAGGACGGGAGGAAAGTTGAACGGCTAGTCAGGATGCACAGGGTGGTGAATGAAGAGGGAGGATGGGGAGGGCTACACTGCAAGCTAAGTAAGGGGGTGTTTAGAGGAAGAGGAAACAACAGTGAGAAGCTTCAGAGGGTGTGAGGAGAACGGAGCGGGGTAGTCAGTCCACGCTTGTGAGGTCTATGAGGGAGTGGAATGTGTTGAGGGAGGAATTGGTATCTGTGAGAGGGGTTGGTACGATCAGGAAGGGAGTGGAAAAGGAGTTGGTTAGGTGAAGGAGAGGTGAGCGATCGCCACCAGGCGGTAGGCTAATTGCGAGTGTATGCATGTATTGTTTTTGTTTAATTTTATTTTGCTAAGGAAACCTAATGATCTTGGGTGGACTGTCAATGGGGTAAAAGATTTAAAACATTTGGGAAACAATGTTAAAAGACATAAACCATGTTCGCAACATTCGTCAACCTGTACGCGCTATCTAACATTGCCAGTTAGATAGCGCGTACAGGTTGACGAATGGATTTTTTTTCACAAATATATTAATTAAGATATGCCACTTTCATCCTCTAATTTAAATTTGACATGAATTTTGTATGTACTGTTGGCCATGTAAATTAGTCTTTGGTTTTAAAAATATTTATTTCAGTATATTTAAGTTATCATCATCATCATCAGTATGGTAGAATTGGTATTATTATGTTATCTCTCGTCGTCTCTTGTAGTGTACCACACCATGAAGGTACTGGTTGGAAGGTATATAACCTAAACAAACTTAAAACAAATACATACCTGAGGTAGTGATTAGATCTGAACCAGCGGCCACAGTATGTTGACCATTACAAATCGGGAGATGATACATTTTTCTTCAAACAACCACACTTATTTTTTGTGTTTAGCTACATAAGCTACACTTACTTAAGCCTGTCGTAAGCACTATATTTATCACGGTGCCTATTTAAAAAATTATATTTGTAATGATATGAGTTAGGATCGCTACAGCCCTCCCAGTTTCAAAAGTCACCAGCCGCCACTGGTTGCCCAATCACAAACTTGGTTACCGAAACATAAACGTGGTCGTCGAAAAATGTCAATCGCGCCAACGAATCGCTGTGAGCAACCCCCTGACTGCGATATTCCGTAAAAGAGTATTTTAAACTATATTTTCTGAACAGATTGCTGATTTTAAACCCTACTGTCGCCAATTAGATTTCCAAGGAAACAACACACGCTAATGTTTTGTTTATGATATTTCACAGCGCAGTGGTAATACTTCCGCATGGCGGGATGTGAACTTGAAGGTGTTTAATATTGTTTACTAGGGATTCATCTTAATCAAGGCTGTTCACGATAAAGTTGGTATCTTAAATTTTATTCCAACTTAATTTATTAATGAAATAAAGTTACCAAGATATGACAAACACCATCGGGATTTCTCGCAGAAATGCACAAAATGTCCATCGTTTGTCTCTAGCGTATAGCTATACTTAGATACAATGATGGATGAACTAACGTGACTTGCAAATATTTTTAATATAATGTGTGTTTATACATCTGAAATATTGTAACTAACAATGTGTGCAGTACAACTGCATGATAACTATAATTGGTGTAAGTCATTATAATCATGTGCTGGTAATTACCGCACTTATACTGCCCCTTGCCGTAGACGACTTTGGGAGGGATGTATATGCTAATGTCACGCGGGATTAAAAAAAAAAAGGCTGTTCACGATAAAGTGAGCACTTTTGAAATCAACCTTTGAAAAAAGTCACTGCCCCTATCTGCAAATATTTTAACGGGCGCACTGAGTGACATACGCCCAGTAAAGTCGGTAACGATGGTTGGGAAGTAGTTCCGTATCTTAACGTCGAATAAAAGTGTTAGGTAACCATTTCTGATAACTTAAATTATTTATTTCGTTTTCTGTTTATTTTTTAATGAATCCAACATTAAAATTTTGCCGATTTGTAAAATATTTACTTTTCTAATAATTTCACAGTTTCACTTGACCGACGCATGAATAAAGTTATGAGGCCCATGACAGTGTTAAATCTTACATGAGGCGGAAGAATACACAAAGTAAATTAAGCAGAGATTTCAAAAGTGCTCATTTTACCGTGAATAGCCAATCGCAGACCATCTACGCGCTGTTGGCTCGGGAAGTTTTTCTACTATAATCGTCCACGCGACTGAGGTTACGTGATGAGAAGGAAGAGACGAACCGTTAGGAAAGCGGACGGGGAGGAAGTGCCGAAGCCAGACAGGATGTAGAGAGTAGTGCGGCGTGTGGGTGCGAAGCCCTTTTAAAGGCGGTAACTTGGTCCTGGAGCCAGAAGGCTTATCTCCCCGGGCCTCGGTGCCAGACCCCCGTCCTTATCGCGGGCGGCGGGCAGGAATTGCGGCACCCTCCCGGTGCCCGGAGATCAAACCGGGAATCCATTCCGGGAATGGCCCCGGAGGCGAAGTACCGGAGTGTGAGCTAGCCAGCTCCCCGTAATTTACGTTCGTTGCTAATGGTCCCGCGGGTAGCGGAATTTACAGGCGGCGGAACATCCAGACAATCTTTTTGTGCCAGCGTGTTTTCCAAGCGGTGAAGCGCTCCCTCCCTCTCTTTTACGTCTGGATAATACATTGTTACAGGTTATTCACGGTAAAGTGAGCACTTTCGAAAGCCCTCTCATTTGGAATAATAGTCAATAAATGTATTTCATTCTAGGGTTAGCTGTTAACTTCCGAGTGCGGTGGGATGTACACATTGTGTTTATTACTCATATGGCAATATTTTTTTAAAAAAGGTGATTAAAAGAAAAAAAAATAGCTGGAAGGAAAACGTAACTAGGGCCACAAAAATTCTCACTTCGTAAAAAGCCTATAGAGCCTTGCGAAACTCGCGGCATAAACAACCGTGCCATACAAATAACAGATGTGCTGTTGAAGGGGGGAGGGGCACACACGCCCAGACATACACGTACATGCACACAGCATACACACAGACAGGGAAGTGATCTCACTAGTTTTTTTTTCCTTAGGAAAGTAGGCTAATAACTTATTTACAGACAATTCCTACAACACAATTCGGTAAAAATGGCTCCACCGAGAATCAGTGTAAAATAACCGGTTGTTTCTGGGAAACGATTTCACTGATTGACAGAGACCCGGAAATTTCGCGAGTTCATCCGAGGACAAACTAGGATTCGAACATATTTCAAATGACTTACGTTTTCAATTGGATCGCAGTTTTTAAGACACTCCCTGGACGAATTACAACCAATAACTAACCTGCAAGGAAATAAGAACCGAATCCCGTGTTACCTGGCCTGCGGAAAAACTGGACCATCAGCCAATGAACAACTAACTGATGCTTGAGTACACTAGGGATTGTGGTGTCTAGCTTGTTGCCAAATGAATCCGCGAAATTTCCTCGTCTCTACTGATTAAGTAGGTGTCGCAGCCAACTGCATGCGGCGAATTAAATATTGATCTATTGGATTTATTCAAATAATTACGAGAAATAAACATATTTCAAATAGTTTTGCAAATATAGGTAATTTATGTATAAAAAAAAGACTTCAAGTGGGATTTAAACTGGAAATGTCTTACCTCCTGAGCTACCAAGCCGATATTATCTTAAGAAGGGGAAAAATCTATATATTCACATATTTAACAAAAAAAAATGGAGCTTTAAATTTGCTGCATTTTCTTTTCGATTTTAGTTCAAATGTTAACATTAAGATAGTTTATAAAATTAGTATGTATTAACGCACTCGCTTCGCCACATTTCGTGCAGTGTATATGTCAAAACCGAGCGCAATGATGGTTAACTGAAAACGAAATGAATGTTCGCGTTACATTATACTACTAAACACTAGAATCATATTAAAAAATAAAGTATATTTTATTGCTTTCATTCGTTCGTTATGCTGTTAACGTTTTAATCTGTTAAACGAAATTATTTGCTCACGAACGTATTACGTACGATCTCTAGGGATAGGTGTTTTTTGCGAAAAAAAAAAAAAAAAACTACCGAAAACAGACCACACCTTTAAAAAGAGGGGAAACCTATCGCCGTGGCAAATTATTTTTACTTATTTAAATTATAAATTCAAATTCAGTACACATTACAGTACTTATTTATT
Source organism: Dryococelus australis (assembly GCA_029891345.1). Taxonomy (NCBI): domain Eukaryota; kingdom Metazoa; phylum Arthropoda; class Insecta; order Phasmatodea; family Phasmatidae; genus Dryococelus; species Dryococelus australis. The sequence continues at coordinate 91,255,188 of CM056997.1, read as the reverse complement.
TAGTTATTAGCATACCCTTTTAACAGAATATACTGGCAAGGCTTGTCTAGTACAATAAACAAAACCAGTTTAAAATTCATTTGTGTAGTAACAAGTTAAGCTGTGAATAGGAACGGGTGTCTTTCACGAAAAATTTTCAAGACCAACTGTACTCCAAAACACTTTAGCTCATGTGCACTTTCGTGGTTGGATAATTTCAAATGTCACGTGCCTCACATGTCAGCTCGCGAATCATGGACGTTCAAAGTATCGGAGTTCTTTACTACAACTGGCCAAGTCAAACAAGAAAATGTCTTCTCACGTATGACACGCGGCCAATAACCAAATTAAGTTGTGCTTATGGGCGTAGGATAATGAAGTCTAGCATGGCCATAAATATTTTCGCTAAAAACACCTGTACCTAGCGGTTACTGATAGATCAGTTTAAAACTATATCACCGAGAAACAAGTAGCACAGTTAGTCAACACTTTAGTGGGAAATGTCACGTATGTAATAAGAAGAGATGATGATTTTTCTCGAAAATATCTTGTGCCGAGGTAGTTTCCGAACCTATACGTTCTCATGATACTTTGGATAACACATTCGCAGCTTTTCACAGGCTAAGCACGCACGTTCAGGGTCAGAGTAACAGAAGTATCACTGAGTCAGTCAAACAAAGAAATAGTACCTCACATGTACAGCAGCCAGTAAGTAAAGAAATAGAAATGTTGCAGACACGTGCGTAGTTCGCTGAAGCCTTACGTACATGCAGTATGGCATTTTCGCTATAAATAGGGATAGGAAAATTTCGCGAATTAATTTGAGGACAAGATAGACGTCAAACACATGTACAATGGAGTCACATTTGTAATTGGATAATAGTTCATTAGACACGCCCTGGCCGACTCTGGGCCAATAGCAGACTTACAAGGAAACACGTAGCGAGTGCCATACTGGCATGTGTGGAACAACACTGGCTACTCTCTGTGTCAACAGCCAATGAACAAACATCTGAGGCCCGAGCACACACAGGACTGTGGAGTCTAGCCTACAGGTCATTTAACTCGCGAATTTTTCCTATACCTAGCTATAAATCATAATCTCTAGCAATAACTCGTGAAAAAGTGGAGTATTTTCACTGAATTTTCAAATATAGCGTTTTAAATTATTTCTTTTGGGCAGATATACGTACTTTACTAATTTAAAGAGATTGTCTCACTGAATGAGGTTTATACGTGCACTGTATATCATAATAGGACTATAGACCTGCATAATTCGGGTTATTTGGTGGCTACAGACTGAACTCCAAGATGTATTTTTGCATGACTTATGCCACTGACCAACAACTTGGGTGGCACACGTGCCAAGGTGGCTTTCAGCCGACAGTAAAGACTCAAAAGTTGAGAAACCAACCTCCAGTAAAGTGGTCACACCAGTTAATAATGTCTGATAGTCGTCAGTTGACATTGAAATCACGAATAGCGCTCAAATAGGTAGAGGGTACACTGTAAAAATTTCCCGGTAAGCTTCCTAGACTGCAATGGAAGTTTCTAACCTATATACTGTATGTAAATAACACCACACATTAAGCTGCAGATATAGGAATGTTTAGCGTCGCTACTTTACAAAGTTGGGAACTTCCCTACGCATTTGACTGTTTCCTGAGCAAATGTAGGAACGCTACAATGAAAGTATAGGGGAAAACATTACCATTTATGCTTTCTCACTAAGCGTATACACTGATATGGTAAATTTCCGAATAAATTATTACGAGTGTAGTGACGTCTAACAGGCTACCATTTAGAAAGACAAAATTGCAACTGTCTTATTATACAGTAAGAACTTTTATACTTCTTGACTGGTTGAATTATATTTCGACACATATTAAATGTTTACACGCAAATCACAGAGATCTAGTGCCATAGTGACAAAATTCTCTGTTGCGCGTCAAATACGGCATAGCTGCTTCTCTTAAAGACAGCGGCCAACGGCAGGGAAAATCTGTTTATCTGTGCAAATATTATTGAAATATACGGTCTGCTCAGAATGTTTCGCGAAAGTTGACTGGTCATACGGTATTCACGGTAAAGTGAGCACTTTTGAAAGCCCTCACATTTGGAATAATAGTCAGTAAATATTTTTTATTTTAGCCGTAGGCGTTGACATCCAAGTGCGGTGGAATATACGCACTGTGTTTATCATTAAAATGGCTATATTTATTTTAAATAGGTGGTTAAAGGATAAAAACTGAAGTAACTAGGACCTCATAAGTGTTCCCTTTACCGTGAACAGCCTCTAGGTAACATTGCCCCTGCTTTCTTTCCTTTTCAATTTCCTGTTCAGAAACGAGCTCCTGAGTAAGTATTGGCTCTCAACTAGAGCCAAAAAACCTACACTTCGGAAGTTGGGGTAACTTTCATCTGTTTCTTCGCGTCCCAAAGGAAGCGACGCTGTTTTTGCTGAAACGGCGAACCATTTCCTGATGTTCCTTGGAAAGCTTTCAGCCACGATGACTCCCCTCCTACTCTAAATCCGCAGTGAATCGGAAGATTAAGAGCCGCGTTGACATATGACGGATCGCCCTCGCCTTAAGACAGCGCCGTAGCCGTCGTCGGACCATTCGTCACGGCCGAGGGTGTAGCGATTTAGGGCCAATGATCAGCCTGAGTGTTCGGCGCGACACGTCATGTGTTCGGGGCGGGACTTCCACGCGACATCCGACGGGGGAGGATAAATGTACGACAAGTGATAAATCGAGTTCTCTTCAATTTCATTGAAGGATGCCCAACACCAGCAGGTACTCTTGAGAGTCCGAGGCCTAAGGGCGATACAGGCACGTTCATGAGATGTTTTTTAGACGCTATACGCAAGGAAATAAACCGGCGTGAAGTCTTCCAGTTGGCAAATCGTCTCTACGAGAATTTCAGAAACGACCCTATCATTTTATGACGTAGTATCAGATATAAAGATGTGCCACGAGTATGCTTCTTTAACGCTTTCAATCCCTAATTCTTTCGCTAATTCAAGTGATGCAGTCATGTAGTGTTTTGACACAGAGTATTTAGGAATACAGAGGTTAAACAGCTGCTTACACCGCGAACTCTAGACGCACACGCCAGCAAAATGTTGAAAACGCCGTTCGTAAATCAGCGCCTGGTGACTTCATCGCCAGTGTCGACAGCCCAGCAAACTGCACGCAGTAGCCAATAAAATACAAGGCCAGATCCCAGAGTCTAGCGTAGTCGATCAGAGAACGGATACGTAGGGGCACCTGCTACTCGCAAAAAGATTCCACAACTAGCAGTTTCCAAAACACTTTATCTGAGCTTCACTTACGTGATCGGATAAATGGAACGGTCACGCGTCTCAACCGTTTGTCTGCAAATCAAAGACGTTAATTAAAGGAGCACACGAATTCTGATCGGTCCATTAAGTCTTCTCACGTAGAAACTAGGTTAATAACCGAAGTTATCTGTGTCCGAAGTTATCTGTGTGGATGAACGCAGAGTATTAAAGTCCATCCTGCGCAGAAATATTTTCGCGGAAAACGAGTGGATCTACGGATACGCCCACACCAAAGCAACCGCCACACCATTTCGTCCCAGTAACTTATCTACTCTATGGTTTTGGTATGTAGAGTGTGCATCTCTTAAGCACTGAACAACGTTCTGATTGCTAGGCGTTATCAGCATTTCGTAAACGAGATATGGACAAACTTCCGCAAATCAGATTACTCACAAGGAACTGAGAAGTTTGGGTGGCTCTTAACATCGGGGTCTTGAGAGCCGATGAGGGTGACGTGAGGTGATTATGGAGCAACGCCGGAATGCAAAGGTGAGGGTAAACGGGAGATCCTCGAGAAAAACCCGCCGACCAGCGACATCGTCTGGTACGGTTCCCACATGCGAAAATCCGGGAACGACTCCGTTGGCAAACCTAACCGGTTCGCCTAGGCAGGAAGCGAGTGGTCTAACCGCGGCCCTCATTGATGGTCGGGTTAATACACCGAGAGGTTGATAAAAAATCATATTAGTGTATTGTTTTGAATTCGCTCCCAAGATTTCTCCTGACAGAGCTCATGTTAAACACATGCAGAAAGGAGCAGCGTTCTTTTCAAATATTCATTTCTAAAGTGGCGAACTCAATGTGATACAGATTTGATGCGAATGCTCCTAATATCGTTAAGAAACCTGGGCTGAAGAAATTATCGTCACACCAAATGGAAAATTTGTCCTACTTCCACAACGAGGATGAACTGTGTTCAAGACCACGATATTCACGTTATGCAGACGCCAGTAAATATGAAGTCAGTAGTCAAGTGAAGGGAAAAAAGCTGAACGGATAAACTAGCGAACAAAATTACTGGAAAGCATGTTTCTGGCTGGCTGTAAGAAACAAATTAGATGTCTTGACGAAAAATGTAAACGTTTAAAATTCAAGAAGCTCGAGAAGACGAGAAGTTGTAGGTCGCTGAAGGCATTTCACTGAAGCGGAAAGAAACGTTGGGGGCAGAAGGTCTGTAATTAGATGGTCATTAAGAATGTATTCAATGGGAACAGCGTTCGCTTCTTAGAGAACTCTCCAATTAGGCGTAACTGAATCGTATATTCACGACCCGTTCTGTGAGAAGATTCAACCACCCTTCAATTTTCGTTGGCGCAGCCCCGTAAAAAAAAAAAAAAAACATAAAGTATGTATCAGTAAAGCTGATTATGAAACACGTAACAGTTTACGTGAAGTATTATTGTTGTCTTCACTGCTCGAGATGTTTTGTTCGAGTCACAAAACAAGATAACAGAGGTAAAAAATACAACCTGTTATTTGCAGTACAGAAACACCAACGACGTAAATAGACTTTCATATCACGTAGCTTGCACAGGCAACATCATAAATCTCAACAAAAAATTCTGAAAAGAACTAACAAATGCTTTCCTCCACTTCCAGCAAAAAATGCAAGCCTGAAACTGGACTGTAAGAATCAGTTTCATCACATTTACATAAAGGTAGCGTATAAAATAAACATCCCGCCAGAAAAAGTGCATATCATTCGTTTTCGTGTGTTCTTGCAGTATAACCGGTTGCTGAAACCGTCTTACATTGTAGCAGCGGCGAGGCGTGAAATTTTAAGAAGGGGAAGCAATTTGTGCAAAACAGAAAAGGTACATTTTGTGACAATTCTGAAAGTAACAACCATTAGTTAAATATTGACAAATCTAACTTGTTGGATTAATGGTACTCTCCTTAAGTCAGTATACTATAGGCTGTCCACGGTTAAATGAGAACTTTTGAAAGCCCTGCTTGAAATCTACTTGTATACACTTTTTGTATGTTTCCGCCTTATGTAAAATTAACGTTTTCATGGGCCTCATCACTTTATTCATACGTCGGTCAGGTGAAACTGTGGAATTATTGGAAAATATAATATGTTTCAAATCAGGTCAATTTTACACTCCGATACATAAAAAAAAACAGGAAGCGAAAGAAATAATTTAAGTTAGCACACATGGTTACCTCACACTTTTTATTCGACGTTATGATATGGAACTACTTTCCATCCATCATTACCAACTTTACTGGGCGCATCACTAAAGCCAAGAAAATGTTCTTCAACTGCCCCTTCTGAATTAACGTATCGCAAAAGAGTGGTTAGCTTAGATTTTTTACTCCAATCTGTTGTTTCATCAAATATTATTCACACAAACAAGGTTTCCTCGATTTGCATCTTGATATTCGTAACACAGCATTGCAAACAGACTGAATCAAATTATTTTGTATGTCACTTGACAGACCAGAAAAAACTGTGGAGTTTTCTAAATGGTTTTTCAAATTACTGTCCATTACTCCAAAAGAATAAACAAATTCAACAAAATTTCCTTTATTTAAAGAATTTGAAGACCTGTCATGTCCCCTAAAATCTAATTCCTGCTTGTCTGAGAAACAGGTAACATCACTTAAACGCCCCAAAATATGTCTATTCTTTTTGACATTTTCGTTGTGTTTCTGAGTATTTAACCTGAACTGGTCACTTAAACAGAACTCAATTCTAGTTTTACCAAACTGTTTCAGTGACATGTACGACACTAAATGCGATTTACTAAGTTCATGCCTTTTAACCGATTTATAAAAGTTGTTCAAATAACTAAACCCGGTTTGCTTCAAAACACTTTTTTCAGAGGAAAATAATAAACATAGCCAACAGTATAACTTCTCAAATTCCTTGCACCCAGTAAGCCTTTAACCCATACAAAGGGCCACCCGATTTTCACTGAAAGAATTCATGTCAAGTTCTATTTCAATGCACTAAAACTCAGATCCAATTTCGTAATTGTATGGTTTCAACTTCTGCGCGTCTTAGTTGCTTGCCCACGAATCAAGACGTTGAGTAGCGGAGTAGCTTAATCATCATTGGCCCAGTCAAATACCAGACTGTCTTCGACGAAGACTCGCAGCCAATAACGGAAGGAGAACTGCAGGTGTGCAAGTAGTATATTCAAATATTATTACGCGGAATTCTTTTCGCCGAAATCTGGTGGCCCTGACCACACAGCAAGTGTTTTATCCGGTATGTCGCACAAAAAGTGACTCTGCTGGTCTGAACTGTACACAGCATCCAGTTAGGGAGGTCCCCGCCCGTGGAAGCTATCGTTCGCTGTTGAGACTATATTGCAGCAAAGTCGCATAAACAACTGCTGTCAGTGACATGAAAAACATAAACATTTTTATTGGTCCCAACATATGACTAGGTATAGGAAAATTTCGCGAATTCATTTCGGGACTAGATAAACGTCAAACCCATATACAGTGAAGTAACCTTTTCAATTGGATTACAGTTTACTAAACACGCCCTGGATGCTTCTGAGGCAGTAGCAGGTATACAAGGAAACACGTAGCGAATCCGATACTGCCAAGTGTGGTGTCACACTGGTCACTCTCTGGAGCAGCAGCCAATGAACACACATAGCTGAGGCTCGAGTATACACAGGACTGTGGAGTCCAGCCTACAAGTCATTTAACTCGCAAAATTCTTCTATCCTTACATATGACCGAGTCATACAAATAACAGTACAGTTCCGAGCAAAAATATATTTTTTTCATGCAAGGCCTAAAACGATAGAAAGGGGCCACCTGTCATTCGATATTCTATACGTGTACACACGCAGCTTACTTCGCTCATTACCCTCATTTCTTTATAAGAAAACTGAATGGGCCAATCAGAATTAGAGCATTCCTCTACTGAACGTCTTCGATTGGCAGGCAGACGGTTAAGACGCGTGACAGTTAAAATTATCCAATCACGAAGGTGGATCTCAGATTAAGAGTTTTGGAGTGCAACTAGTCGTGGCATCTATCTGCAAAAAACAGGTGCAGTAAGATACAGGATTTTTCTTAGTGTGTTAAGTCAAAAGAATAAAAAATAGGGCGCAGCATTCTAGGTTGCGGTAACACCCGTGTAATGAATGGTTTTACGAGCCTGGAGAGTTGAGTACAGAGTACAGAGGTGAGATAGCCGCTTACACCGCAAATCCCAACCGCGCACACTAGCAAAATGGCGTCACTAGTTATTAGGGCCATGCGAAATTCCCGTTATTTTCTGGCAGCAGTCTAAACTACAAGGCGCTGTATGCTCATTTGACTTCTGCTATTGACTAACAGTTTGTGAAGCCCTCCTCCAAGGACAGTCCAGCCAATAACACACGATGGGCGGTAGACGGACCAATCTCTTGCATAGTGGTCTCACAGGCAAACGACTTCGTATAAAGCGGAGCAGTAAATAATCTCGCAGATTTCTCTCAAATATGTATATACGAGTGAAGCTTAGTTTGTTAAAAAATAATAACGGGAATATAGCGGTCTCCACTGATTAACAAAATGCTGGAACGCTGTTCGCCAGTCAGCGCCTTGTAACCAGAACATCAGCTAGCAGCCCAGCCAGTACGGTACAATTCGCAGCAGGTGCAGAAGCAATTCAGACACGACGTCCATTTTCAGATGCTCGTGCAGCAGGTAACAGAATCGAGGAGAGACCTTAAAATTTTGCGGATTAATCTGAGGACAAGCTGGGTTTCAAACACGTGCACATTCGACTTTCTTTTGCAATTAGATTGCAGTCTGTAACACACGTCCTGGGCGAATTTCAGTCAAATATTCGAGCATAAGAGGACAGAATACCGTGCTGCATGGTCTGGGGTAAAACTGGAGTAGCATCCGATCATGAACAACTAAATGAGGTTCGAGTACACATAGGAGTGCCCAGTCTGGCTTGTTGTCAAATGTTTAGGGACATCCGAATTTCACGAAAAGATTTCACGACCAGTTGTATTTCATAATACTTTAGCTCAGATTCACATTAGTTATTGGTAAAGACCCGAAAAATTAACGAGTTCAATTACCTGCAGGCTAGACTCTACAGTGTTATGTTGAAATATGCCGATATCAACTGAATATTCGTTGTCTTCTGTCTCAGTGGAAGTCGACAATTGGACACTGTTCTTCAGATGGCGTCAAACAACGTGTGTACCAATGGCTAAAGTTATATGAACGCACGTGTTTTGAATTCTAGCTTTTCCCAGAATGAATCTGCGAATTCTTCAGGTCTCTAGTGATTGGGTGATCTAGATGTTACGCGTATGAAGTGTCTGCCCACGAATCACAGACGTACAGTATCGGAGTAACTTGATTCTGGTTGGTTAGTCAACAAAGAAAATGTTTTCTCACAGAGACACGCCACCTATTAAGCAAAAGGAAACAGCTGGTACGCTTGTAGGGTAATGAAATCTAGCATGTGCGGTTTTTTTTCCCGCGAAATTCGGGTGTTTCTACAAATGAACCACAAAATCTCCGGGTATCTAAGAACAGGCACACCTACGCGTACATCACAGTAAACGTGACGTCATCTCGTATGCTTGTAGTTATCTACTCAGTGGCTGGGATCCGTAGAGCAGCCACTACTCCTTACGGATAATACGGATGTAGTACCCCGAGGAAATCTGGTGGTCAACGACAACATCAAACACGTTTCACACACGCGAAGTCCGAGTTGAACCCGCCGACAATTCCGAACCGAGATCGCCCTAGTGCGAGGTCGGCTATAGTTTACCATACTTGGCCACCGGGACTCAGTCCTTGTCTTCCAGCTGGTGTAAATCTGCAAAACTGTCTGCACGCTAGAATTCAACATCATATATAGAAAATATATATTCCAGTCGGGGCTATTTGTTGGCTGGGAAACAGTCTCCAGGCCATGTCAAGCAAATCGTAGTGCTCTCATAAAAACAATACGAAAGCACAGCTGTTTTAAACATATTCTGTCTTCTAAATTTTAAGATCTCTACAAATGATGCTTCAGCAATACGAAAACTAATGTAAAAATAACGATAGTGACCAAAGTAATTATATAGTTTTTACTTATTAAATCATCGTTGCCGATGAAATTCTCACAGAGGGTAGTTGCCGAGGGAAAGAATTTTACGCCAAATCAGTGTCTAACGTTTAAAGGTAGTGTCAAGGCATGCGATGCGCGTGCCTGAGTCGAGCTCAAGTCTCGGACACGCACAATACCTCCGCCCGGGCGGCTGTTGTACGATGCTTCAAGAGGACGCCAACCTCATTCAGATATTTGGCCCCGTAACTCACGGAAACCGGTGAAGAGTCCTCGCTGCTGCTAAAACTGTACACTGAAGACACTCGCCACTTGAACGATGGTGAGCACGTACATTTTAAAAAACAGAAAGTCGTACATTGTAAAAATTTTTATTGTACATTTACAGGCGCCACGGCGGCTGAGCGGGTAAACTGCTCCGCCTTCCGCCAAAACGAACCGGTTTCAATCCCCGACAGGGTCACTATCGGATTCAAGCGAGTGGAAATCATGCCGGACGATGCCGCTGGTCGGCGGGGGTTTTTTTTCGGGGATCTCCCTTTTTCACACCTTTGCATACCGGCGCTGCTCAATTCTCATCCCATTTCACCCTCATCGGCTCTAAATATCGAGATGTTAAAGGCCACAGAAATCTTTTCACTCCACTTAACCAAATAATAACGTGACTTTTGCAAGTCTCGAGTGTACAGAGGACTGTGAAGTCTAGCTTTCTACCAAGTCAATCCGCGAGTAGGAACCTTAAGAGATGAATCGATTATTCGATGTATAGTTGTATGGATACATCGCAAGAATTAATTTCTAATTTCCCGAATAGCCATCAGATTCCTCCACAAATGATTTCTTTTTATCAGTGCGATATGAAAGGTGCTGCGCTCTTTCAAGTATGCGGAGAACCATATCGGTTATGTTGTATGGGAACTGCATTTCTTTTTCTTTATCTTCGATGCTTTATGGAGCTTTGTTCCATTACATTTATTTTCCAACGTTGCGAATTGCATCGGCCAGATGCACAGCTCCCGCCTGCAAGTCGCTCCCGCGGTGGTTACTCTCGGCTTTACTAATTATTATTAGTGTACACTGTTAGTGTGCTCTTCATTTGTGACGTTCGGAACGTCTGTTCGCGCCGACAACCCCGGTCGGCGCCGGGGCATCGCGACGCTCGATAGCGGCGCGTCGCGTCGTGGAGAGCGAGCGGTCAAACGGTCAGGGACGGCAGGCCGCCGCACAAAACACGTTCATTAGCCGAGCCCCAATTAGCGCGCTTCATCGCGCCGCAGGGGGCCGCGACCCCCCGCTCGCCCGACTGACAACACCTCCTCCTGCGAGGTAGACTGTGTCGCAGCACGCTGCCTCTCCATCAACCCCTCCCTAATCGCTGCATTCCGCTCCCGTGTAGACTTCCCGCGCACCATGCTCTGATGGCAACGTTCCTCGTGGCGGGAATTTACTTTATAGTCATTTCAAGGTTACTTGCAACTTTTCTGCACCTCTGCTTGGTTCTACTTCCAGGATATTCCGCCGCCTCGTGCAGACAAGAAAACTACACCAAAAGGACAAAGCATAAAGGCTGTTCACGATAAAGTGAGCACTTTGGAAATCAATATTTGAAAAAAGTCACTGCTTCTACTTCCATATATTTTAACGGGCGCCCAGTAATGTTGGTAACGCTAGGCGGGAAGTAGTTCCGTATCTTAACGTCGTATAAAAATTGTTAGGTAACCATTTCTGGAAACTTAAATTATCTCTTTCACTTTCTGTTTTTATTTTTAATGCGTCGAATTTTTAAAATGAGCAGATGTGTTATAATAATTTCGCAGTTTCACTTGACCAACGCATGAATAAAGTGATGAGGCCCATGGCAATGTTCATTTTACATAAAGCGGAAGACTGCACAACGTGAATAGCCTATAAGAACTATTTGCTGTTAAGCATTACCAATACTCCTATTTTTTACCTGTTTTAATTCATTTTCGTTATACATTAAATCATATAAATTACAGATAAGGTAAAAGTAAAAGTTTAATTTAATCAAAAGTTAGTGTTTTATGTTCGTAAAAGTATAAAACGCTTGTGACACGTGGCATATATAGGAAAAAACCAAGCACTTCATACATGGGGAGATTTTTCAAAGGTTTTATTCAATCAGTGAGAGGAAACCGCGAATAGACTATAGCTAGGGCCAACTGTTTTTTGCGAACAGATTTGCGCGAAGGCTACACTCCAATGTCCTATGGCATACGTGCAGGTTTCCTTCGGTTATCGGCCACGTTTCTTCGTCGAGAGGTATTTCGTTACCTGACTGGGCCAATCAGAATTAGGTAACTCCGACGCTGAGTGTCCGTGATTCGCGGGCAGACGCCTATGAAGCGTGGCAGTTAAAATCATCCAATTACGAAAGTGGATCTGAGCTCCAGTGTTTTGGTTTACAAGTAGCACTGAAATCTTCTCTCGAAAAACAGGTGTCCCTAACTATATACGCTATTCACGGTAAAGTGAGTACTTTTGAGGCCCTAGTTACTTTTTTATTCGAGCCTATTTTATCCTTTAACCAACGTTTTAAAAGGAATATTATCATGCAAATAATAAACACGGTGTGTAGATTCCACCGCACTCAAAAGTTAACGCGTCAGGCTAAAATAAAATATTCGTATTGACTATTATCCCAAATGAGAGGGCTTTCAAAAGTGCTCACTTTACCGCGAACAGCCTATAGCTTGACAGCGCCAAGCTTTAAACACGGCAGTGGCGCAGTGGTCACAGCGATACGACTGTGATTCCCGGCGGGGTCGCCCCCGGATGTTCGCACGTAGAAATTGTGCTGGGCGATGCCGCTGGTCGGAGGGATTTCCTCGGGAATATCCCACTCTCCCCCGCTCTTGCATTCCGGCGCTGATCCACGCTCACCTAGCTTCACCCTCTTCGACTCTCGAGACCTCGATATTAATAGACGCAAAGATCTCGCCATTCACTCCATTCGCTATTTAATAACTGTACCTGCTGCAGTGTAGGAAGTTAAAACACAGGTATATTTAATTTGTATAAGACACGTTACAAATCTCACTTCTTCGTTTCTGATCGATAATCCTACCAGGGTTTTAAGTTATAAAGGCGGCGCATTCTTCCACATGTGAGTATGACGAGCCTTTTGCGGCCTGCTCGTCCCTGACCTTTGGCGAATACAATTTAAAGATCATCTCAGGGAATACTTTAGTTTAATGAGCTCGTTTCTCTCAGTATTACTCGGAGTGTGGGGAATCTTCGAGATCTGGTAACTGATTCTGTAGCCTATAGGCGCGACGGGCCTCCAAGCCGACAGTTTATGAAAGTCCAGAATTTGGGCGATTGTGCGACCTGAAGCGATAGAAGATGGCCGGAAGAGCAGCGTGTGGCTACGGCAGTGACCAGCGGGAGTAAAATCTGCGACTACGAGGACCGATACAGTGAAGAGTGCGACTGGCAGGCGGGGCCATTGAACTGGATGCGTGAGTGTAAGTGTAACACATTTAAAATGATGGCGACAGACAGACTGAACATGTGTTAACGATGAGTGTGAGTTAATTGACTATAATCGAACAGGGGCATTGAGAAGGACTTTAACTAGAGTATTGGAGACAGATCTTTTGATGTTTTAAATAATAACTGGGTGAATAAGTTAAGAAACGAATTTAGTTCTCTTATTACTATTAGGGCCTACATCCCTCACAAACTCATGTACGCTCTTTGGCGTCTTGTATAAATAGGGTGATATTTTCCAAATTATTTGGTATTTTAATCAAATTATCACCAATATCGTACTACAAAACTATTCAATATGCTTAAAATCTATTAACTGTTGTTTACAGTTATTCAAACTCTTTTAAAATCAAAGTTTGGAAATTATCACTCCACCCCCCCCCCCCCCCCAACTACGCAAATATTTTAACCGGCAAGCTGGCTGTCTTACGCCCCGTAAAGTCAAGTCTGTAACAACGGAGAAAATTTGATTGCATGTGTTAACGCTGATTTAAGAGTGCTAGAATAACCTTTTTTAACCCTAAAATAACTCATTTTGCCTTCTTATTTTAATGCACATAACTATCAGAATGAGCCAACTTATACAATATTTACTTTTCTAGTAATGTGAAAGTTTGACTTGACCGACGCATGAATAAAGTGATAAAGCCCATCGCAATGAATATAGTACTATGATCGATGAATACGTAACGTGTATACAAGTAGATTATAAGCAGGGTTTTCGAAAGTGCTCACTCGATTTACCGTGAAAACCCCATTGAAAAAAAAAAATCGGCTGTTGAACGGCCTTAAATATGAACCCTGAAAATCGCGCGGGTAAATTTTTCAGCAGCCGTGAACCTCGCGTGAAAATGACGCGCCATTGTTTCTTTCCCTCCCCAACTCGGCGCCGCGTCGCGTCGTTCGGAGGCGAGGTCCCGCGACACGGCGCGGTGGAAATAATGAGGACGGACGATACCGGGTCAAGCACTCTGCTCTTTGAACTCTCGCCTGCGCGGCGCAGCACGCGCCTGATATTCCGAACACAAGGGTGGAGGGGGGGGGGGAAGTCGTGAAAGAGGTAGCGCCCAACGCATCATCGGCGGCCGCACAAAAGGCTTCCTCCGCTCTATACTCTTCGGATATTCAAAAGCGTCGGGGTCATCTGATCCACCAGGGGAGTGTAGTGGTTCGCCCACGACCTCTTTCCAACCGTCTCTCCAGGACCAGCGATCCCACCTCTTCAGAGACCATTGTGCAGCGGGAAGGCTTTCGACCTCCGTCGGTGTTCACGGCCGGGAGAAAGAAACACTAGGAACCGCAGGAGGGCCAGGTAGGATGAACAGAAGAGGACGGAGGTCATAGGTGAGAGAGAGAGAGAGAGAGAGAGAGAGATAATCTCGCTCGACGAGGTCGGCTGAGCTTCGCCGTCCGCGTAAAGGCTGTTCACGATGAAGTGGTCACTTAAAATCAACCTTAGAAAAAAGTCACTGCCCCTACATGCATAACAGGCGCAATGAGTGACATGCCTCCAGTGATGTTGGTAACAATGGAGGAAGAAAGTAGTTCCATATATTAACGTCGAACAACATTTGTTAGGTAACCATTTGCGATAACTTTTATTTCTCTCGCTTTGTGAATTTTTTAGCGCATCGAAGTGTAAAAATGAGCAGGTTTACAAAATATTTACTTTCCTAACTATTTTACAGTTTCACTTGACCGACGCATGATGATGACCATGGTAATGCTAATTTTACACAAGGCGGAATAACACACAACGTTTATACAAGTAGATCTTAAGCAGGGCTTTCAAAAGTGCTCATTTTACCGCGAACAGTCTATAGGCGCCCTGTCGACGATTCTTCGTGCGTAGAGCTGCAATTTTTCCCCCAGTTGTGCGCAGCGGAACGGGAAGTGGTTACACTGCGCTAGGTTTGTCAGCTTTTTTCGAATTTGCCGTAACGGACACTTCTGGCAACTCAGCATTTGACCCCAATGAAATTATCAAAGAAAATGATTGTACTATAGAACAATCTCGAATGCGATCGGAAATGTCCAAAATTGAGTATTATGCACCAGAAAACATTTCCTCTGAACATATGCAATACAAAATATTAGTTGCAACTATTGCCGTAATTCACTGTAATTCGAATTTGTGATTTAATTGAATTAAAAAAAGACGACATTAAAACATCTCGGCAAGCTCTACTTACACGAACGTGCTGTTACAACACGCCAGAGGGTTGTATTTAAGTTCGTGAGGGACGGAGGTCTTTATGGGGGGAAAAAAAAGACTATAGACTGTTCACTGTAAAATGAGCACTTTTGAAAGCTCTACTTAAGATATACTTATATCCATGTTGTGTATTCTTCCGTCTTAGTAAAAGTAACATTGCCATGCCTTACCGCTTTATTCATGCGTTGGCCAAGTGAAACTGTGAACTTATTAGAGAAGTAAATATTCTACAAATTTGCTCATTTTTTACACTTTGACGCATTAAAAAAAAACGTAAAGCGAAATAAATAATATAAGTTATAACAAATGGTTACCTAACACTTTTTATTCGACGTTAATGTATGGAACTACTTTCCATCCACCGTTACCAACTTAAAGTCAATTGTTAAAGTTTTCAATTGTGTAAGGGCGCTTTGCCCGATCCGAAAGGTTCTCCGCGCCCCGCGTGACGGAGAATGGCAAGGTCAATGAACCAGAGCGTTCTTCCAGATAATCGTAGAAATTCAATCCCCAAGCTAGGAGTGCGCGGATTCCTGTAGGCTTATCACAGCGGCACGCGCGGAATGGTTTGATACTCGCCGCCCGCTTATGACATCACCACACTGACTTGGCACACTGTTTCCTCCCTTCAGTGGAACAGGGGAAGGGAAGCGATGCAAAGCAGCGAACGTGTAGCAGTATCTCGTCGAACATCACCTGTCGGAGTCATTATATTAACTATATACGGCTATTTGCTTAAAGCATCAAAGTAAACGTAACTGGCATTGTGGAAGCGGTAAATTACTCACACTGTGTTCATTGATAAAGGCTGTTCACGATAAATTCAGCAGTTTTGAAATCAACCTTAGAAAAAAGTCACTGCTCCTACCTGCATTTATTTTAACGGGCGCACTGAGTGACATGCGCCCAGTAAAGTTGGTAACTATGAAGGGGAAGTATTTCCATATCTTAACGTCGAATACAAAGTGTTAGGTAACCATTTGTGACAACTTAAATTATTTCTACAGCTTTCTGTTTTTTTAATTCGTTAAAGTGTAAAAATTAACAGATTTTTTTAATATTTACTTTTATAATAATTTTACAGTTTCACTTGACCGATGCAAGAAGAAAGCGATGAGGCCCATGGCAATGTTAATTTTACATAAGGTGGAAGAACACACAACGTGCATACAAGTAGATCTTAAGCAGGGCTTTCAAAAGTACTCACTTCATCATGAACAGCCTATATTTAGAGACAGGAAAATTTCGCGTTTTAAACGACCTATAAGCTAAACTCCACCGTCCTGTCTACTTTCGAGCAACAGCTTTCTGTTCATTGGTTGGTGCTCAAGTTTGCAGCCAGCCCTACTTCAGACCAGGTGGCACGGGATTCGCTACTTATTCCCGTGAAGCTAGGTTATTGGCTCAGAGTTCACCTCGGCGTATCTCATAAACTGTCATCCAGTTGAGAACGTAACAAAAATATACATGTGTTCGAAGTCTCGCTTGTCCTAAAATAAATTCGCGAAATTTTCCAGTCCCTACCTATATCTAGTTGGTTTTCAGAGAAGTCCGAGATACTGGATATATGACTTCCCGTCCGGTTAAACGGTATCCCGTACAAGACTGGTAACCATATCTGCAACACGCAACAGACAAAGACATCGACATAAGTAGTCAAACACGAAATACTGACTCTATTTATTCCTAAAATAATTCATCAAATTGTCTTAACTTACTCGTCACACTGTTTATAGTTTCGTAACACAGCTAGGCTGGGCCGATTTGCAGAGCTGGCAAAGCATTCTGTAAGCGCGCGCACAGGCTTGTCGGCAGTTTGCTCGACTCTAGGAGACGGTATGTGTATTTGAGATGATTGTACAGCGAGATCACATTCCGCTAGACACTCACGTCCTGTATTCCTCTGAGAAAAGATAATCCTGCAAGAAAACGAGGAATGAATACCGTGCTGCCTGGTGAAGGGTAACATTGACTCCTTCCCCATTGGGGCAGCAGCCAGTGGACAAATGGCTGAAGAATACGCGGTCAACCCCCTTAACATACTGTCCCATGTATAGTCGTTCACTTCTTGCATGTTTCAGGATGGGTGAGACCATGGTCGCTGCAGTACAGTATCAGAAGTCAGAGCCAATACAGATAGCTCCTCCTTTCTCTGCGTAATAATACTGGTTGCTGTTGAAAAACTGACCATTTTATAATTGGCTGCTTCTTATTCCATGGATGGCACAAGAATCTCGTAAGTACTGTGCACACCAAAGAAAAAAATCTTCTTTGACAACACCTGAAGCGAAAAATCTATGTGTACGTTAAGGGGCTAGGCACGAAATGTATTTCCTGTCTGACAGTGCAGCCAGCTGACTAGGGTTGAACTGAGAGGGTTTGGCCGATTTAATTCTAACTACCTTATTGCTAAGTGTTAGGTGTAGTCCCGAAGGTAGGACAGGAGCTAGTAGCATCTCAGGGCGAACCCCTTACGCCTACGAGGAAGGGAAATCATGCAAGGAGACATGCAACGCAGCAGAGAGGGATTGGGCTGCCATGGCCAGCGATTAGGGCCATGACTACCTCTCTGACTGTACCTGTAGTTAAACTATAACTAAGAAGAGACTGGGGAAAACCGTCATAGACAACGTGAAAACCCAGCCGACAGGAAAGAATTCTAAATTATTCACCCATTAAACAGAAATGCTACGGGAGACAGAAGGTTGGGATCATTCTTTATAAGTAAATATGAAAGACTAATAGAGAGGGGGCATTTGGAATTATCGTTGATTTGGTGCTGGCCCAACCAGTGTGATGCTGGAACATCACACTGGTGAGAGAAGTGGTGATATTGAGACTCGTCCCCCTATCAAGGTATTGTGCCGGTGAGGATGATATGCGAAAAGGGAGCAGAAGTGGAATGCAAGGGTTGGGGACACGGAAATGTCCGCCGGAAATATAACCCAGTTCACCTTGGTGGGACGTGCATAGTCTAACCACAAGACCATCGTGACAAGTCCATACCGCGTCACGTTTCTTTCTTCTGGTTTGCTAATGCGTGCTGCGAAAGGTTCGATATCGGCCGGGCTGGCGAGTAGGTTACTAAGCGCTGATTTGCTAACGGTCTTTCAACATGTTGCTGGTAAGTGACGCCATTTTGTTGGCGTGTGCGGCTGCAGTTCGTGGTGTAAGCGGCTGTTTCACGTCTGTATTCCTAACTACTCTGTGCTTAAAGGTCGTTCACAATAAAGTGAGCACTTTTGAAATCAACCTTAGAAAAACGTCACTGCTCCTACCTGCATATATGTCAACGGGCGCACTGAGTGACTTGTTCCCAGTAAAGTTGGTAACGATAAAGGGTACGTAGTTACATATCTTAAAGTCGAATAAAAATTGTTAGGTAGCTATTTGTGATCATTTAAATTTTTATTTCGCCTACAAGCGTAAAAGTGAGCAGATTTGTAAAGTATTTACTTTCTTAATAATTTCACAATTTCACTTGACCGACGCATGAATAAAGTGAAGAGACCCATGTCGATGATAATTTTACATATTGCGGAAGAATTCACAACGTGCATATACGTTGATCTTAAGCAGGGCTTTCAAAAGTGCTCACTTTACCGTGAACAGCCTGTACCATTACGAGATTGCCTGTTTACGAGATTGTCGCTGTCCATGAGTATCCGCCATTCTGCGACGTATGAAGCAAACTTGCAAATCAGCAGCTAATGTAAACCAATAAGGTGCCACTTGTTTCCAGTACAACCAATCTCATTGATTTTTCACTAATTTTCTTCAATTCTCGCTGTTTCGAACTTAGTACGTATCGTGTAGGTCTCACCTGAAGATCTTCGAATTGCCCAATTACGTTCACTGGTATGTGTATATGTGTGGCCGTGCGGGTGAAGTAAAGCTGCTTTCACACAACGCAAAACATATTTCATACGAGACCGCGCATGAGAAATCTTCACGAACCACTGTTTTAAAGGAGTCGCAATTAAATAGAACATGGCATTTCGTGTACTCGTCCAAGCTATCTCACAGCACTATCTGAACTCCACTCCAATTCAAAAATAACATTTTAAAGAGTTCTTCTCAAATACTATTTTACATCTGATTCCTCTTCGCAAAGCCATATTCACTTCTCCCCTCCTACCCCTCTTGTTGATATACAAGTGGACACGTGACTAGAGAAACTCTCCTGGAAATATGACAAACCCTATCTCCCCTGCTTTCGTGCGAGATCTGTCTCGCACAAGATATTCTCGCATGAGATTTAGTACGAAAGTGCCACCTGCACGGTTTTTGCTCGTATCTTGCGTCGCGAATAAGCTGCTTTAGTGGCAAACGCTCAGCATTTTGACTTCTGCATGCTTCGCTCTTCTGTGGCCATGCCACGAACAAATGCGGACGACGGATCCCAAACCAGTGCCACCAATGCGCGGGTAACTCCCCGAATTTGGGGTATTTTACATGCTTATGGATAGATACTGGACATTTTCCGCGAATTCACGTGGGGGCGACTTCAAAAAACATACAATTATTAATAAATTTCATATTTTTGATAGAGAAATATGATACAAGTTTTCTCTTTATAACTAACGTTGGTTTGATAACTCGATTGGTAATGTAATGGTTTGTCAGTGACAAGGCCGGCCAGCTGTCTGACCCGAGAGAGTGGTGTGGAGGAAGGTTCTGGGCAGCGGAAAACAATTTAGGCTTCAAACACATTTACACTCCTGTTATGTTTCCAATTAGATTACAGTTTATTAGGCACTCGCAGGTGAACTCAGAGCTATTAACATACCTGCAAGAAAACAAGCAGCTAATCCCGTGTCACCTGGTGTCTGAGGTAAAATTGTCTACAAATTACAGGCAGCAGCCAATGGACGGAAAGTTGAGGCTGGGAAATAAATGGTACAGTGGAGTATAGCCTGCAGGTATTTTAACCCGTTCGTTCACAATGTGTCCACAATCGTGGATACGTTGCACTTGAAAGATATTTATGTCCTACAATGTAGACAGCAAAGCACCCAGCGCCCAGTCTTCCTTGTGGCTAATCTAATTTGTGGAATTTTCTACACCTCTCTGACATGAATGATTGGTGACAACATCGTGGACCACCCAGCACATTTATTTATTGACTACAGTACAAGAGCTGAACACAGATACAGAGCATGTAAAAAATTACATGATTGCAACACTACAAATAAGAAATTAATGTGTAACCGAATCGGTTAACCCTTTAACGAACTCATTAAATTTTCGTTTCAGGTGTTGCGAAAGAGGAAATCTGTGGTGTGAAATGTACTTAGGAATTTCTTATAACAGCTGACACTCTGGAACCTACGCAAAAAGTTTCAGTAGATCCACGGCACAAGAAGCAACCAATTATAAAATAGTTGGTATGTTAGCAGCAACCAGTTAGCATTGCTCGGGGTAGAAGCGTAGTCTGTATCGGTGCTGATTCCTGAACTTCCAGAGCACTGACCACGGTTTTGCCTAAGCTACACAACATATAAGTAGGGATAGGAAAATTTCGCGAATACATATCAGGACAAGATAGACGTCAAACACGTGAACACATAAGTTGACTTTGCAAATGGATCGCAGTTTATTAGACACGCTCTGAACGACTCCGAGCCAATAGCAGACTTGCAAGGAAACAAGTAGCGAGTGCCATATTGCCAGGTGTGAAGTAACACTGGCTACTCTATGGGGCAGCAACCAACTAACAAACATCTGAGGCTCGAGTAGACACATGACTGTGGAGTCTAGCCTACAGGCCACTGAACACGCGAATTTTTTCCTACATACAAGACGTGGACGAGTAGGCCTATACTTGGTATAATATGTTAAGGGGTTAAAACGCGCCATTTCCCTGTCCCTATACCTGTGGATAAAGATGTGTGTATTCTCCAGTTTCGGATAAAATGAGAGTATTTTGTTACAGGAGAAAAAACTTAAAAATAGGTATTATTACAAATTGTTTTTACTTCGAAAATTTGATCATTTGCAGTCCACCGTATTTCAAACATATCATTTTTCAGTGCGTATATATTGAAAACAAATGGATGCAATTTACTAAAGACTATCACTAATACAAATTACCAGTCTATGACTGAATTATACAATTTGGCATACTTCATGGTAGCTGTGGTTTACACTGGTTTCATCTGGTGCACTGTCATGTTTAATTCGCTTGTGTGTAACAGTGGGTATCTTAAGTTCAAAATGGGGGTGAAAATTTAAATTTTCATTGGCAACACTGTCCCAGGCACGGCGAGAGGGGTGGCGCGCAAAATGGCGAATAATTCGTCGTTATTATGTTGACGCTGCTGTCGTGAGGACCGCGGGGCACGCAGCATTACGTCGATGTTTGCGGAGAATGTCAGGACATTTTAATTGCAGCACGGCAGGTCAATATGGACTAGCTGAAAGCAGGTAATCAACTACGATAAAACGCCGACAACTGGAGATTTACAAAGTCCTAAACACCGCATGCATCACTCGCTTTGCTATTTTGTTTCTGGTTCAATGCTAATGGAAGGTCCGTAATTAAATGTCATGCAAGCTCCACGAAAAAATAAAACAAAATTTTTATTACGTATTTACATGGCGCTATCTCATGTAACGGGTGAGTTGGTGTATCGAGCCAAATGTTATGCAAACGAGTACTTCTGCCATTAACCACTACAAAATAAATATAAGGAATTATATAGAATATTTCATGACTCCGTCTGCCATAAAGAGGAAGTTCTATTTATAAGATACCAAACCAGCTACAGGAATGTTTGTTTTTAATTACTGGTTTTAAACGCCAACGCTTTATGCCTAAGATACTTATCAAGAATGGGGGAGCGACTAACTAGTCGTAACTGAAATTAAACTTACGTCATGGCGCGAAATTGTTGGTCGTTAGGTCACCATTGACTAACGGACTATAAGGGGGATGGTCTGTCTGTTGTTGCTTTGTTAGAACGAGCAGGCATGAAAACCCAGCATAATGATACAAACATTAAGTCATTTTCATATGTGTAACACAAAGTACCGTCTAATTTTTAATTTTAATCCATAGCCAGAGAATTTGCCTTCCTATTCCAGCGCATTAGCGCAATTACAATTATATGTACTGTTTAAGTTGCTGGTCCTCATCGCTTCCCTTGCCCCGCCCACTTGAGCGAGAGAAACAGTGAGCAAGGACACAGTTTTAACGCGAGAAGCGGGCGGCGATTTACAAAGGCGAGCCGCCGCGTGTGAGAGATAAGCCTATCGGGATTCGAGTGTTCCTGACCTTCAGCGAGTTGAATTTCTGGGGTTATCTTTCGAAGAATGTTCTATCAATTGCCGTGGCCTTTCTCTGCGAGACTCAGGGTGCGGGGAATCTTCTAGATCGTGCCAGCGAGACTACTTAAGCGTCCGAGCCGGGAGTATAGAGTTTCGAGGGTTGCGTGACATTAAGCTACAGGCGTGCGAAGGCAGCGAAGCGAAGAGAGTGGTGACCAGCGGGAGTTGAAGTCTGCGGACTGCGTGCATCGGTACAATAGAGAGAGAGAGAGAGAGAGAGAGAGAGAGACCCCTACAGGCAGGACTATTGAATTGGATGCACGCGTATAAGACATGTGGAATGATGGCAAGAGACTGATTGAATATGTTTAAATAATTAGTGTGAATTAAGTACCTTTCATCAATACAGATGCATTGATAAGGACTTTAATTAGAATCGAGATAAGCATTAAATATTGCACTCACTGAGACAGATAGTATGATGTTACAAACAATAGGTGTGTGAATAAACGTAAAATCTAATTTAATTCTTCTGTTTTCATTAGGACCTCCATTCCCTACGAACTCAGATATGCTCCTCCAGTGCCTTGAACAATACAGAAAAGTTGCCACCGAAGATTTAAGACTGGCTAGTGTCCTCAGACTTGAAATTACATGCCATGACTTACGTTAAGGAAAAAGAGAAACACACCTCCATGTGTTTTCAACCCAGGATCTCACGAAACGGAAACGAAAACTCGCGTTCCAACCAAACTCAACACGGGGGTTGGCTCCCAGCGAAGTCACAAAATACACCATTTTACAAAAACCAAATGGCGTTCCGCTGACTGCCAGCCTGCGCGAAAAAGTGGAACGAACACTGTGTATTAATGATTACTGCCATATAGGCTGTTCACGGTAAACTGAGCACTTTTGAAAGCCCAGCTTACGACCTACTTGTATACACGTTGTGTATTCTTCTGCCACATGTAAAATTAACATTGCCGTGGACTTCATATTTTATTCATGCGTCGGTCAAGTGAAGCTGCGAAATTATTAGAGAAGTATATATTTTACAAAATTTGATAAATTCTACACTTTGGCGCATTAAAAAAAAACTTAAAACGAAAAAAAATAATACAAGTTATCACAAATGGTTACCTAACACATTTTATTCGACGTTAAAATATGGAACTATTTTCCATCCATCGTTACTACCTTTAAAGTGGGCGCATGTCACCCGGTGCGCCCGTTAAAGTATATGCAGGTACGAGCAGTGACTTTTTCCAATGTTGATTTCAAAAGTGCTCACTTTATCGTGAACAGCCTTTAGTGAGAAACGTTCCCTACTGGCAGGAGTGACAACTACTAGGCGCAGATAGGTTACTGCATAGTGAGAAACGTTCGATACCGGTAGGGGTGCCAGCTACTAGGCGCTGATTGGTTACTGCATAGTGAGAAACGTTCCCTACTGGCAGGAGTGGCAGCTACTAGGCGCAGATTGGAGAACGGCGTCCCGACATGCTGCTGGGCAGTGCCGCTATTTTCTGTAATCTCGAGTGTTTCGAGGCGGGCTAGGGATGAGGGAGAAGGACTTCATTAATTGTGAAAACATTAACGTTTCTCGGTGCTTCTGCCATGCTGTGTGCTTTAAATGACATAGAATCTTCTAAAACAGCAAGGAACTTCCAGAAAATTCACTTGTATTAGTTAACAAAGAGTGACTTCAACGCACTGATGAAAAGACAGTACATAATTCTACCAGTGTTACGCCAGAGTCGCTGAAGTACTTGCTTAGTTGAATTCACCTTGTATTACGTATACGATACCAGAGCGACTATATCACAGAAAAAGAAGTGTAATGTTCTTGCAACAGAAAAAAATTATTATTGAGGAATTTTTTTAAACGTTTATGTTGTGGTAAAATTAATAATGTTGTGACAAAGTTAATAATGTTAACCATTAACAACGTCATATATAGCTATAATGGAAATATACTGGTGAAGTGTTAGTGTTAACAAAGCCTCTAAGTAATGTTGCCGCTAACAAATGTTGTATTAACCAAAAAATAGCAGGAAGACCTAATATTTCGTATTATTGCGACATTAAAGTAATGTCAAACCTACACAAGTTTACACTGACTGAGAGTTGTAAAATGCCGGATAGTAGTGAACAGCGATAACTTCGTAAAATGAAACCACTGTATTTAAATTTTAAAGCACAGTATGAGAACTAAGTGTAGCTTAGACCAGCTTTCAAGATTTGCAAAGCAGTTTACGTGTGTGAATAATGAATATATTTATAAAGCATAAAGTATTTCCACGTAACGAATGAGAACTGTAGTTTGTCGTTGTGTTCTACTAAATACCCACAATATGAGACAGGCAGACGTGTTAAGATAGAACTGTTGGTAGGGCGTCAGGTTCCGTGAAGTGGAGAACGTCAAAAACACATGGCGTGGGGTCGATTTTCCTCCCAGTCGTTATTTTTTCCGTTGGTAATATTTATTTTTGTGATAGAATAATTTATACTTAATTTTGTTTACATCGTAATATGTTTTTGAAGCAAATAAAATATTTAGCACGCATATTAACATCAGTTCAAGTTGAAATTTGTTATACTGCAACATTAACACCACCTTAATGTTAACAGAACAGTTGGGAGGTAATGTTGTTACAAAAGCACTTGATGTTACATTAACATTAATAGCTTAACAGAATATTACATTAACAGCAACATTAAATATTGACGGTTCACAGACAACAAAAAAATTACTGCTGTAATAAAATTAATACTGTTTTCAAGACATTAGACTTTTTTTTCTGTGAGCATGTTTTCATGCGGCCAGCATATATGTTCAGTGTAGAATGTCACCAAAAAATCGGACATTTTAACAACAAACACAACTTAAAAAAAATATCACATGCCAGCTTTTGGTATATTTCTTTGCTCACGCATATAATTTTTTTTCACCACACATTTCTGTCCCATCAGAAATGGGGTTGTTGGGCTGTTTAGTTTTAAATAGTTTAGCGTAATGTAAATCAACCTACGAAACATTTAACCTACATGGTGTTTGGCCTAAATTCATTTAGTCTCCATTTTAGGCTTATTCTATTTCAGGTAAAACGATGGGTACCCTCAAGAAAATAACTTCACAGCAATTTGTCACGATTATAAAATTGCAGCTTCCAAATAACTACATAAGAAATAATTTTTAGAACTACATTTTCCTTTGTTTCCTCGCATTTCCTTTTTAAATGCACCAAGTGTGATAACACAGCAGAAACCCTACCATCTAGAATAATTATATCATTTTGAATCTGCTTAAGAGGAGGATGTAGTGAAATATTTTCTGTGAAATAGTTGTTTGTGCGAATACGCGTATCTCGGTAAACAAATGTTCTACAATGACTACTTTTTGTGAGAAAAGAAAAAAAAAAACAATTATCTATGCCCCTATTTTTTTACTTTTGCTATATTAAGTGTATTCTTGGAGAAAAAGATTTGTGAACTTTTACCGTGCGTAATAAAAGTCCCACTGTTACACATCTAATTTGCACAATACAGCGTCACGACGAAATCACTGCACGCCTTGCGCGTAGGAGTGATGAGGCGCTAGGCGTGCGTGCTAGTGTCGCCCGTATCGCTGCCTCGCTTCTTGACCTTGGACGCGGGGGTGCATCCCACTATTAAATGCCGCTTCTTAACCATTATAGTTTCAGGCGTTGCAAATTAAAAAAAAATGTATGATGCGCGCTGTACTATAAAGCGACACAACACTTATTTCGTTATGACAACCAATGAGCTGTACGCTTTGTGTTCGCCTACAGAAATAAGAATCATCCGTAACCTAGAACAGAAGCACGATTTAAGAACCAGTTACCCACAGAGAAAAGTCATTAGCCAATGAGCCTTGCACTGTACAGTACTGGCCGAAAATAACCTTCTCGTGCGTTAAGTAAACAAATGCAACACACACGAATGTTATTTTTTGCTGGTTCTGTGCACGGCGAGGCCCACTGCCCAATGATATTTTCTTTGGGTATAGTCTGTTCACGGTAAACTGAGCACCTTTGGAAGCCCTGCTTAAGATCTACTTGAACGCACGTTGTGTATTCTCAAGCCACGTGTAAGATTAACACTGCTATGGGCCTTATCACATTATTCATACATCGGTCAAGCAAAAGTCTGAAATTACGAGAAAAATTAAAATTTCACTAATTTGGCCATATGCATGAAAAACAAAGCAAAAGAAATTTCTTCAGCATTAGCAAATGTTTACCTAAAGGCCGTTCACGATAAAGTGAGTACTATTGAAATCGACCTTACAAAAAAAGTCCCTGCCCCTGCCTGCATATATTTTAACGGACGCACCGAGTGATATGCACCAACTTATGTTGGTAATGATGGATGGAAAGTAGTTCCACATCTTAAAGTCGAATAAAGTGATCTCTTTAATTATTTCTTTCGCTTTCTGTTTTTTTTTTTTAACGTACGGAAGTGTAAAAATGATCAACTGTGTATAATAATTACTTTTATAATAGTTCTACAATTTCGCTTGACCGAAGCATGAATCAAGTGATGAAGACCATGGTACTGTTAATTTTATGTAAGGCGGAAGAATACACAACACGCATACAAGTAGATCTTAAGCAGGGCTTTCAAAAGTGGTCATTTTACCGTGAACAGCTTATAGCACTTTTAATTAAATGTTAAAGCATAATAGCACTACCCTCCCTCCATCCTTAACAACTTCAGGCCACAATTCTTCATTTCTCCAGCTTTCGCGAGAATTAATTATTTGTACCCGAACGGGCATCGATTTTTGTAAAATCCTGTTACAATTTTGTTACAAATTGTTTTTATTATGTACTCTAATTTTTTAAACACAAAAAAACTATAATTTAAACTAATTATTAAATGAACATAATTTTCGTTAATTAATAAATATTAAATAAAAGTATACACTTTTTGTGCTGAAAAAATTAGTGTCTACATAATAAATACAATTTGTGACAAAACTGTAAGAGAATTTTACAATATAGGCTCCAATTTAGGTTCAAAAATTAATTTTCGCAAATGCTGTAGAAATGATTTATCGTGGCCTGCTTAACTGGGTGCGCAGTGCAAGTCAGCATGCTCGTTAAAGTAAGTGCAGGTAGGTGGGGCGACATTTTTGAAAGGCTGATTTCAAAAGCGTTCAATTATTCGTGAACAGATTATAACCGACTAGCGACCCGCCTCGGCCTCGCTCGGGTGCGATTTACAAATATGGCGTTGTTTAGGTTTACAGCAAGTATATACACTAAATACTTAAGGTAACTAAAATAGGATTGATACTGTGTCGTTCACAAAGTCTTCGTAAGTGAACACCTATTTCTAATAAAATTCTAAAAGACAAAAACGGTTACTGTGGGTCATCCTTAAAAGATAAACATATGCTGTAGTGAACTTCATTTTTTTTTTTTTTTTTTTTTTTTGAGATATACAGTTCTGTAGCACATTAATTTGGTGTATCTCTTATGGTTAAGTCTACGTAAGCCATGCAAACGCCCAAAAAGCGGGTTTTTCTTACTTTGTTATAAAACGTAATTTCTCTACTACCCTTACATTAAATATTAATGTATTATATACCTAAACCTTCCTTAAGAAATTCTCTAAATGACGGTGAAAGCCGCATCAAAATCCATCTAGCAGTTTAGAAGCCTTAGCCGAATGCACAGACACACGCGGCCGGGCGACTTTGTTTTATACTATGATTCATAAACACTGACACTGGGCTAAGTAATGATCGATTAATATTACCATAGCCGAACAACAAGGTTGCAGCTCATTGGCTGTGGCAAGAAACAAGTGTTTTGTGAACTTATGTAGAGCTCCTTCAAGTGTAAATTAAAGTGGGCCTGAAAAAGTTAAAAAAAAATGTACGTATTCTACACTCCGCAGCTGTGCTGTAGAAATCCGTCAGTCTGGAAGAGGATGCAGACGCCCTTCTTTTGTCGCTTCTGCCTTCCCTGCCGGGATTACCGTTATTAATCTCCAAAATGAGGTTGTAGTGAAGTCCCAGGCGCTTTGAACTCATCGCCTAGGCGCGACATCGCTTCGCGGGATAAAAAAGAAATAATATGCGCCACATCCATCACGTCCGCCAGGTCCGCAATAAAAAAAAACTGTGAGAGTTCTGTAGGAAGTAGGGGGTGATGAAGCACAGACGCAGAAGTAGCGTCGCGAGATTAGAGAACTGGAGACATCGTCGATGATGTTGGGTCGCCAGGGAGGCACGAAGTTGCGGGTTCGAACACCGGGTAGGCGGTGGGCACAGAAGACTTGTGAATACAGGGATGGAACAGAGGTTTTTACCGCACACGCCATCAAAAATGGCGTCGACGGCCAAGGATATTTCGGAACGCAGTTCTTCAACCAACGCCTGGCTAACTTATTTGTCTGCCGGAGGCCCAGCCAATAGTCTGAAATTGTAGCAGCAAGCGGTGTCCACTAAAGCTGGTTCCACAATAGTGGGATGCGTTGCGTTGCGATGCGCTGGGCTGCGACGAGCTATACTTGCTGTTCCACAATTAAGCGATGATCTGTCGGCGACGAACGCCGTCTGAGACGGTGCTGCTATCTAGTTTAAGGGTGGAAATCACATTTTCAGACCTCATGAATTTAACCAAATACACGCGTAAATTTGAAACTATATGTTTTAAGAGGTAGAAAATAAAAACAGGGCAGTATGGACAGGATGTGTGACAAAAACTAGCGGGAACGAGACATAGTAAGACGAAGGATAATTATTGTTAAGTTAATAAACGAATTATATAACATTGTCCATATCTATAAGAAGCCTTGTCTTCTATTTTGCACATCCATGCAACAATAATAAAAATACAAATAAGAAAACGTCGTCGTAAACGCGATTGTCGTTTTCAAATTGTAAAAAAATAGATGTTTTTATTCTCCATTAAAAAAATACGTATTCTTCTTCTTCTCCGTCGCAGGCTGACGTCGACAATCGCACCGCAAGAATTTCGCGCAACGCACTCGACGCCGACGCGCTGCAACGGATCTGCTTCATCCTGATTGGCTACCGTTCATCGCAACGCATCGCAACGCAACGTATTGCAATATTGTGGAATCAGCTTAAGGTGTAAGGCCGCTTCCAGGAGCTCGCACTGCACGTCAGCTAGTGTCAAAGGAATTGCAACGTCATTTCGTCACTGTATATGTGCCTATTCTGTGTCATGGACATGCGTATCGTTTTTTACGTATATCTAGATACTTCTAGACTAAACTCGTCACCAGATTAGCGTTTCAACGTATAAAGCGGGGACATTAAGAAACAACGACCTGAGAAAATTTGTAAAACAAAATTGTGCATTACACATACACGCACACAGACGTTAGTATTTAATTGAACGCTTTTGCGGATCATGTTGTATAATTCCGTCGTATGCCAAATAAAATTTTTTCATTTGTCTGATGTCTGGCATCCATGCGTTGTTACAGTAAAAAACTTTGTAAATTCGTTCGTGACTTGAATATGTCGCCAACACAGTCATACTCACGCTTAAAAAGCACGAAACCAAAAAAAAAAGCAGTCAATAAATTTAACCCGTTCAGTTCAGAATTCATAATTTACCAGCTCAAATGTTGCGACCGTGAAATTTTGTTTACATGCACTGTACTTGTGTTATGGGAGGTTACATTTTCGGAAATCCCTTCCCATCAAACATTACCGCTAAAACTAACATGTCATACAGACAAGATACATTAATACTGGTTTCCCGAATTCACCGTCGAAATCATGACGTTATTTCGTGGCTCTCTTCAGTACAGAAGGAATTTAAGTGTCCTGGATCGGTGGAAACTAGGACTCGAGAGGTTACTGATGAATCAGTAAAACCTCACACATGTTTATCGAACGAGGCAGAAACCGAAAACAGAGAGAGACTTGCTGTATGTAGAAAACGAGCGAGGCAGGAGGTGTCTGTTCCAGTTCATGAAATATTTCGGCAGGAGTTTCAAGTAAGAGCAGCGGTTAGTTTATTTTGTGTTATTAATTTGCTATTAATTTGTAAACTACTGAAATGTGTGTTTATGTTTGGAATATACGTATATAGATTTGTTTTTGTGTTGCACTTCTATTATTTCAGGAATTACAAGAGTGTGGCTACCACATGGTGGTCGAAGTACCCAATTAACATATCGTCAAATCTAATATATGCAAGGAACGAAGGAGATCCCTTGGTACAGATCAGAATCCTAAGACATGTTTCGAAATACATTTCCCCGTAGGAGCTAGTCACTTTACACAATGAAGGCAGTTTTCTTGTAATCGACGACGAAGCTGAGGAACAACACAAGGTGTTGCATGACATGTTTTCAGAAGCAACTGTTCCAGGCTGCAATCTTCTCTTTATGCAGTGTCTGCAGAGGAAAATTAAAATAATTGAACTTGCTAAACAATATAAACAGGACAAGAGAGTACAAGAGTTTTGTCGGGAATGCGGTGCTCTGAGTCTTATACCGAAAAATAATGGTAAAATTACCTGACAAATGTAAGGTAATATTCGCAAACTTGTGCGGGAACC
Organism: Dryococelus australis; assembly: GCA_029891345.1. Lineage (NCBI taxonomy): Eukaryota > Metazoa > Arthropoda > Insecta > Phasmatodea > Phasmatidae > Dryococelus > Dryococelus australis. The sequence continues at coordinate 91,224,259 of CM056997.1, read as the reverse complement.
ATAGTTTTCCTTACATGTAAGGTAAAATTACTGCACTCTGGAGTAAAATTCACATACATGGTAGTGAAAAATCCCATACATGGATGGAAACATTACCTTACGACGTGTGGATCTCTTAGTCGATTTGTAAATATTTTATAATTGTATAATATATATTTTCTACCTTAAAATTAATTTTTATTGTCTAGTCATACAAGCTGTCCAACATGGCTCTTTATATGCAATGTAATTACCGCACTCTGGAGTAAAATTCACGTACATAGAGGTGTAAAATCCTATAAATAGATGGAAAAATTACATTACGATGCGTGCATCTCTTCAGCATTGTCTCAACAGCTAAGTGGAGCTAAGTGGGAGGACGGGTGGAATAAACAATTCTTTAACACTCTATTATTCACTCATGCTGTTATGTTGTTGTGGTGTAATGGACAGCGCATCGGCCTAATAGAAGTACGTGGTTCGCGTCCACCCACCAGCAAGTGTCGGGATTTTTGGAGTTAAGGTTTCGGTTACTCTTCGTCAGACGCATAAGCAGTAAAAAACAGTCTTAATACCCTGTGTAATTTTAAATATAAATTTATTATACAATTCAGATAGTACTACCTTACTTATGGGATTTTCCCCCACTTTTGTCAGGTACTTTTTCCGTACGTTTAGGGAAGAGTACCTTACTTGTTATGTAAATTTACTCCACATTTGAAAGGTAATTTTACCTTACATGTAGAGGTAATTAGCTTCCCTTAAAGTAAGGCAATTTTACCTAAAAATTTTTTTACAATGGGCAGAACAAGTACATGACGGCTTCCTTACTATTAAGTCGGATGCGCCAGATACGGATAAGATTATGGAATTCACCAATTACTTTGTACGCCAGTCGCTGGACAACACCAACTTGCCGGTGGAAACTTTGAATGTGCATAAGGAGCAGCACAGGAGAAATGACGTAGTCGAGGGATTGAACAGGAAGATCAACAGCATTGTAGGAAAGAAGAATCGTAATGATTTTCTCTTGGTTCAGAAATTAAAAGAAGAGGCACCACATACTACGTTCATGAAACGGAAGGCTGACTTAAGATAGACTTGTTCAAAACGACGCAAGCTGGACGAAAGAATAAAACGAATTTTAGAAAACTTGGAAGAGAAAAAAGACTTGACCAAATGCTTCACTTTGTCGGCAACTGTTCAGAAATGTGAGTATGCTCTTGGCATGTAGAGATGGTTGTTTAGGCGATGTTGATGCTGTATTTCACGTCCAAATATTTAAAGTAAAATATCATGACAACTGTATATGACAAAGTCTAATAAACGCAAAAAATCGAATATACAGAAAAAATTAAATTTTATAACAATAACTCTTACACACGACTAATTTCTTAAAAACTAGCCAGTCCTGAGCCTGGAGAAAGCGCGAAGGGGAGGTAATTAGCTAAAAAAATTGGAACGCCTTAAATTACGTTCTTTTTCATTTTTGAGCACGTAACTGAAAGTATGTACAGTGAATTTTTTGTGTACAACGGAAGCACTATACGCCTCCAGCACTTAGCCCTCGCAGAAAGTACTGTTTTCAAAGATTGATTTCAAAAGTTCTCAATTAACTGCCAAAAGTGTATGTATGTATGTGTGTGAGTGTGTGTGTATATATATATATATATATATATATATATATATATATATATATATATATATATATATATATATATATATATATATAAAGTCATAATATTAGTGGGAAAACGCTTCATTATCTTACAGCTCCCTTTTCGCAACTCTATTTACGTTGTACGGCACGCTGGACTGTGTTGTTTTGTGTGGAATGCCATAGAGGCTATACTTTTAATCGGATAAAAATCCGGACCTATTGTAAAACCTGTCACTGTTAGCAAGCTATTTCATGGAAATAATTTTTGTTTCACAGTTATTTTGCATTAATTTTTGCTATGAAATGAACAAATATTTATTTCAATTATGGGTTCTTACTCGGAATGTCAAAATCAACTAATGTTGTTCTCTGGTTTATTGTCTTAAATCCCGTCGTGTGCGCGGAATTCGCTCTCGTATTTACTAACGAACTCTTGGAATAACAGCAGGTAGACAACACTCATACCACTTCAGATGGCAGAGCAGCGAGAAACTGGAAAATATGCAATACGCGCTCACCGAGATCTTTGAATTAAATGCGCGTTACAGGATTTGTAGACATTCAACTGCTTTTCTAATAAATTACGAGCGAATTCCTCGAAAACGGAGGAGAGTAAGAGAGGTTAGAGCGTCGCTTAAGAGCTATGTTGTTAACCCCGTAGGCCCGGGGGGGGGGGCGATTAAGCGGGATGCAGAGACGGAATACGATGGCTTAGCGCAAAAGTGAGTAGCCCGAAAAAAAAAAAACAGGTTAACGACGACATGTCATTGGTAAAATCCGGGTTTAGACCCCGCCGGGATTCGAGCACCACTCGCCTTTGTGTATGGCGACTGCACACCACTGCTGCCCCAAACAACGCTTATAGCCTCGGAACGGAAATCAAGTAAGCTGCTGCAATTTCCACTCACTTGCAGTGTTCTTATTTTCGTTCGGGCGCTCCGACGGGAAAATAAATATGCCGTTCGTTGATTGTTAACTACTCACGACACATAATCCACGTCGTTCTGAACCAGTGGTCGCAACTTTAAAACCATTTACGAAGAGGCAGTGGAGTATAACTAGGGACACCCGAATTTCGCGAAAAGATTTCAAGACCAGATATATTTCATAACACTTTAGATCAGAATGACCTAAGTGTTACGCGTCTTAGGTGTCTGCCCGCGAATCACAGATGCACAGTATTGGAGTAACCAAATTCTGATTGGCCAAACACGTAAGAAAATGTCTTCTCACAGAGACATGCCACCAATAAGCAAAATATATCTCCTGGTATGCCCGTAGGGTATTGAAATATAGCATGTGTGAGAATCTTTTCGCAAATTCGGGTGTAACCCGAACCAGCATGTAGGCGAGCGTTACTGAGAACTAGGAGAAATTTTGTATATTGTATAAACAGGCAATTCTTAATAATAATGTTATATGTACTTCTGTTCGTATTATTTCGGATATTTCCTTTAACTGAACTTGAGGGTTCCACCTGGCTGCAGATATCATGTTAGTTCGAGGCCTCGAAAACGCGTGAACTCTAAAGGCCGACTCTTGTTTACTTACCACTTGTTTCATCGCCTCTACATACAAGGCACTCAACAGACCTGCAGTTAGTGACTCGTGTGAACGTGGGCCTTATAGTTTCAGGGCGCGCTAATTAAAGATTCAAGTATTATGCGCGTCTATAAACCACTCTGAAGTTTCTGCATAGAAAATTTATAAACATAAACTCACCCTGAAAACAGCGGGTTCGGCCATTTTCAAGCCTACAAAAATAACCCTTGTAGTTTTGAGCTGCATTATGTGGGTATTAACGTAATAGTTTACACGCAATTTTAATGGTCTTTGCTGATGTACATTTTACTGAAAGAATATTTTTAACACATATTATTAAATTATGTGAAATCAGTTATACAGAATGGGCCAAATTCTACTAATATATACTCAAACAAACTCGTACTTTACACAAAGGAACAGACTTTACGGGTAATTCATTTAATACAATAGCAAGTGTTGGGGATATAGTGACATGTATACATAGTCTGAGTACAGTATGTAGTCGGGAGTGGCGTGGTGTGGATGTGCACTTAGGGTATAGGTAGCCGGTACTAGTTGCGCATTCTTAGTGTATTACTCTTAATACTTGTGTAATTGTAAGTAATGTCTCATTGCGCCTGCTTGTAGTTGACTAATCCACTCGGCTTTTGTAATTTATTAAATCTAATGTTTAATTGGTAATTCATCTCGTTGCATATTATATTTAATGTTTTGTATTTGTTTAATTCATCTCGTTATTTAGTAATTGTCTCGTGCTTGTGATTATATTTAATTGGTAAAATATTTTTTTAATTGCGTATGATTAGTAACTGTTTTTGATTGCTTTGTGATTGATCATATTGCAGTGGTACTTAGTTTCTTAGAATATATTTTTATGTTTCATCGTGCGTAGTTAGTAAATGTCTTGTTTTGTAATTATTTTTTAATGTCTCGTTGCTTTATATTTAATGTTTCGGTATTTCTTTAATTGGTAATTCATTGCGCGTAATTAGCAATTGTCTCAGTGTTTGTTTTATTTATTATGTTTCATTTGTAATTAGTTTTTCGTTGCTTGCAGTTAGTAATTGTGTCGGTGTTTGTGAATTATTTATACTTAATGTTTCATTGGTAATTCGTTTTTCGTTGCACGTAATTAGTTATTATGTTGTACTTGTAGTTCAATCAGTGTTTGTGATTAATTTGTTTTAATTGTTTCTGGGTTTGTGAATAATTGTAATTCTTTGGTAATTCATCTCGTTACGTGTGGTTAGTACTTGTTTCGTATAGTTATATTTCTTTAATTGGTAAGTGGTCTCGTTGCATTATACTATGTTTCATTAGTAAATCGTTTTTTCGGTGTGCGTATTTCGCAATTACTTATTGTTGCCTATTTCACAATTATTTAATGTCTCATACCTCCTTATTGTCTCATTGCTTGTAACCGTCCCGGTGTTTGTTATTGATTGATTTGCTACTTAGTTTCTCGGTTGCGTATTTCACAATGATTTTATGTTTCTGTGATTTGTTTAATTATGTAGTTCATTCCTATTTACTTTTCGGTGCTTGTTCAATTTGTTATTATTCAAATGCTATATTTGTGTATTTCGTTATTTTCAAACACTTGATTATTACAATTATCTAACTGCACAATTCCATTCTCGGAGCTCATTCACTCCTTAGACTTCGAACGGGCTGGACGTGTTTTGGTGCTCTCGTCACCACTCCCTCCCCTCACATAGCATCACAGCCCATTTAATCTCCAGACACCAAGTTGGACGAGCTGGATGCAGCATTGCCGCTCCGCTCCCCCTCCCTCCCCTTTCCCAACATCACACCACAGTCTCTCAATGGCCGGCAACCAAGACGGACTTCTTTCTACCGCTCCCGCTACCCTTCCCTCCCCTCATTAACCTTCAGAACTCATTCCGTCCTCAGACTTTGAAGAGGCAACATGGATCCCTTATGACACTCTTGCTCCAAGGTCAACATATATATATATATATAGTGCTGTTCCCACCCCTCAGAGCTCATCGACCACCAGACTTTGAAGGGTGACGACCTATGCTGCTTCCCCAAATGCCAGAACTTAACTAAACCCTTCCCTCAGCAAACATAACCTCAATTACACCTTATTCTTTGAACACTTGCCTACATTTAACCCTTTTAATAAATTTATCCCATTAAATAAAAGAACCCTTTCAAAAAATTCACCCATTTACCTGTAATTAACCCTTTCAATCAAACAATTGTAACGAAACAATTATCCCTTTCGATTTAACAATTAACCCTTCAACTAAACAATTAACCCTTTGAATACCAAATGCAACTTAGGTCACTCTTGCACTCTTAATCCAAAACCCCCTACTACCACTACTGGCTAGCACTACAGAATGTCGTCTCGAAAAGCTGTTGATAATTGAATAGTTACCCCGAATAGGGATCTCACCCACAAAAATGAGAAGATTACAATTATAGCGGAATAATGATCTATCCATAGCACATCACAATACCACTGTTGCACACAAGCAATAGTTCTAACCCAAGGAGTATTTTTTTGCTTTGGAAAGCTGGCATTCCGGGGAATACAGATCTAACTGCAGCAAGATAACTGACGAGGAGACGTTGCTACTTAGTGGTAGTGCGGAATAGCAATTGAATAAAGGACGTAGGAGAAAGATACGGCTGTCAGAATGGAAAGACAACAAGAATAAAGATTTGAGAAATGCTGTCAAGCCATATAGAAACAGGAAAGGGACGTTTTTACCAGGGAAATGTGCATCTGAAAAGGTGAGTGGAATAGTGATCTAAACTAACAAAATAAGTCAACATTTTTATTATACGAAAAATGTAATGTTTTGCACAATCTGCTACAAATTCCATAAAAAGGTCACAGTCTATTTTCATTAATAGCTGTAGCAGTTTCAGAAGATTTGCCTAAAACCACAATAATGTTATGCTATTCATAATGAAATATAGTAGTAAAACAGTTTGCAGGATTCGCCATGTAAATAAGCAGAGTGTCCTGTATCGAGGGAAAAAGAATTTCATATAATAATACATTTTTGTTGGTGACCTGGCTTTACTGCTAAAACTAGCCTTTAATGGTTTGTATTAAACATGATTTGGCAAATTCGACACCATCAACAAAAGGTGAGTTTATTTTTTTCATGTTACCGTGTGCCGCTGTATGTATGAATGCGACAAGATTTCCAAAGATAGGGCGACAAAGTTATTTCAAGATTTCTACAAACGAACATATAATGAACAGTCTACGTTTTTAGTCCAATGTTGGATGGCACTGGAAGACGTAAAACGAAGAAATGTAGCGGAAGATATCTCCCGGAGGCAGACAACTTTCAAATACCACCTTCCTGTGAATGGCAAATCATACAATGTGTGCAAGAAATCTGTGCTCGATGTTTTTTAAATTTTCCTCGACGTGTGCAAACGCTTCAGACAAAAATTAAATTTAACCTTGACATATCTGACAAAGGAGGGACACATTATAATCGTCCACGTGCTGTGTCCTTTGATGTCAAAGAACTGGTAAAGGATAATATCAGCTCTATGCCTGCGCAAGAGAGCCACTATACAAGATCCACCTCCAGCAAGCTTTATCTTAGTTCAGAACTGTGTGTGAAAAGAATGTATGATCTTTTCAAGGAAAGTCATCCTAATATTAAATGATCGCGTTGTTTGTATAGGGACATATGCAGAAATGAATCCAAGCTTAGATTTGTTCCCCCACGATCAGACTCTTGTTCATATTGTGATGAATTTTACATTCATCTAGTAGCAGCTGAGACCGAAGATGAGCAGAAGAAGATTAGTGCGCAAAGTACACTTCATCACAGAAAGGCTGAGACTGCTTATAAAGTTCTTCACGAAGATGTTGTAATGTCAGAATCGAACCCCACATTTGTTGTACTTTGCACAGATATGCAACAGTTATTGTTCAGTCCAACACTTCATCATTCCTCTATGTTTTATCAAAGGCAGTTCTCTACTTATAACCAATGCGTTCACAACATGGGAACTGAAAAACCATTTATGTTTATGTGGAATGAGTCGGTGGCAAAATGTGGTTCTTCTGGAGTTACTTCATGCATTCTGAAATACATTTAACTGCATTTTGAACCACTCAAAGTAGGTGAGATCAGGAGATTAGTTGTTTGGTCAGATCGTTGTATCGCACAAAACAATAATCGGCGGTGTATTGCTCTATATCATTATCTCATTGTGAAGAAATATTTCAGATCCATTGACCAGAAGTTTTTAGCCAGCGGTCACAGTTTTCTTCCCTGCGATAGGGACTTTGGTTCTAATCAGAAGAACCAAATACTGTTCGAACGCGAGTCAGTCATAGCACTCTACAACCTTGGCACAGCTATCTAATACGGCCATTACCCAGAGGAAGGAAACATTTACGTCTACTCCCAACTGTACTTCCCCAGCTCTACGAAGAAGCGATAGCTATAAAGAAAGCGAGAAAAAAAAAAGACTTGCGAGACATGTGCAGGTTCCTCTCCGTTCAATATCGTGACTTCTACGAAAGTCTATGTGCAGTTGAATGATTACTGTAATTATACATGACATTTGTCAATAATGAATAATAATCTAATGGTTTTCTTGTTTCATTTAATATTACTGAAACCATGAGAGACATTGGTCCAGTAATAATAATGTAATGTTTTTCTTAGTGTTTCTACATTTGTTTGTAATGATTTCTAGGTTAGATCACTATTTCATTTGTGCTGTTTAGATCATTTTTCCACTGAAATTCATTTTGTTAAGCTGTGTAAGTCAATACTTAAAAGTAAATACAATCAATATAGAACATGAAGTGTTTTGTATGATGTACAGTTATAAAGCCTTACATCGTTTTTGAATAAAGTCATGCTCCTTACGTCTCAGAAGTGTTTTTTTTGCTATTGTAAATAATGTATATGTTTGCGGGTAAGATCAGTATTCGGAGTAACTATTCAATTGTACGTCCGTACGCAACTACCGTTTCTTGACAACTGAGGGAATCATTTGAGACACGACACGGGTGAGGCTATCGCTACAGAGAACTTCAGAATACAGTCAATTCACGGTTACTTCTAACTTTTCTGAAGCCCTGCCTAAGTCCTACTTCCAGGATATTCCTCCGCGTGATGAAAACAAAGCTTAACCGACTAGAATATTACATTAACGAGACAGCGCACCACATTCGTGCGCACTTCGTACAATAATATGTTGTACAAGAAATATTTCTTACACGATATTACCAACATACCTACATTATCCCTGTTTTTATTAATATTAATTATAAATGAAATATTTTAATTTATACATATAATATATGTAAAAGTTTGGCTAACCAAACAAAGGTACTTTCATGTTAACACAAATATAAGATGCTTGTAATACATGATGTATTTAGGAAACAAACCAAGCGCGTCATAACATGGAGTGATTTTTCAATAGTTTGTGGGGAAAGTGCAAAAAAACCGTGAACAGACTATACAGATAACGTCGGCTTGTACCGCGAACCCGAGCCGCACATGCTGGCCAGCAAAATGACGTCGCTGACCAGCAGAATGTTGTGACGCCGCGCCGTTTGCCAACCAGCGCATGGTAGCCGGCTGGCCAGCCCAGCCGATAGGGATCCTTTTACAGCACGCAGCAGCCAGACAGACAACATATCCGTACCCAGAGACTCTCGCAGCCAACTGGAGAATGGGCACGCCCTATTCAAAGGAACCGCTACCTCATTTCTTCTATGTGTATCTACACACATCTACTCTCTGCTATTTGTTAGAACCACAAGTTGTATGCAGAAAGAACAAAGAATGCATTGTACACACTCGTCATATCGGCCGTGTGCGAGCCACACACCAGAAGAGGGGAGTTGTGGAGGATCGGCATGGCAACAGTCAGACCTACGTCAGAGGGAGGAAGATGCATTAATAGAGCCGCTGGACGCGCGCTCATCCCCACTCGCCCTACGGCCCAGTCTCAGACGCTTCGGCTATTTGTCGGCGTGTGTGAAGCCGATCACGAAGACGCATTCAGAGGTTCCATCGACGCGAGGCGTCGCTGCCAGTCCAGACTCCAGTCAAGGCCGCAGTCTTTCCACGTCAGGAGACGTACTTGTACCACCACATCTCCACTGCTCGACATCAGGAGGACACGGAGGAGCTTCGGTCGTCTCCGAACTGAGTCAGTGGTATTTGTACATTCAGTAGGGTGCAAGGTTGAGTCGATAGGGAAGCCACGCGGTTGGAGAATTTATAGGTTAATTTAAAGATTGCAGGACAACGAAGTATCAGTATTAAACTCTTGTTTGTATATACAATCTATTGTGAAAAGGAAATAGTAAATAATAAACTGTTGTTCAGAATTCGTTGTGTACGTAATTAAAGTACTATTAGGTCACCCGTACTAAAACCCAGTGATATTTAGAGTTAAGGAGAAGTGAGAGTTAATAATTGTTGATCTCTAGAGATTAAGCTGGGACTAGTTGGTGGCCTTATGTCAGTCAGGCTTGGTGCAGTCGCCAGACTTAGAGTTCAGTTTACCCAGCTGTACTTCGAGAGCAGTAATAGGTGTTAGGGCTGACTAGGCGCACGCAACATATTGCTCTGTAGAGCCTCTGCTCCGCCATTCTTCGTATATTTAAGTTATTTGCTGTGCCTATGTATCTGATTTAATTTTTTTTCTAAAAATATATCGATTTTGTTTTATTGGTGTTTTGAATCAAGCTTGTTTTCTACAATATTTAAGTTTCCTAAAAAAAATTAACTCCTGCGATCGTTAGGGTATGTGTATTTTCCTTGCCTGATAATTTCTGTTACCAACTGGCCACAATTTAATATTATTTTGTGGTCATACAATAACAATGACTGTTGTACAGTTGCAAACATTAAAAAACAATGAATTCTAAAATTATATAACTGTTACACTTCAAATGTGATATCCGACTGCAGAATTTTAATGTCATTCTGAATTGGAGTAATTATCTTAATTAAACACGAACGTAAACTCTTCTCAAGACGCAACATTATATTCTCAGCTGAATTATTACATACAATCAGAATAAAACTAACTGTTGTAATATAGAATGGTCGTTTGGTCGCAGGGGAAAAAATGGTGTCGAAGAGGAGGGTTCGAGTATTGTTGTTACTACTGTGTTTTTTATAAATACATTACGAAGGTTAATTTGACCACTATCTTATTTATTCATAACAGCTAATGATAATATAATAGAAAAAAATAAATTTTCCAGTTCTTCAATTGATATACGAACTTGTAATTGTAAATTACAAACATATCGGTTTAATTTTTTTGTTACAAATAAACGGTTAGTAATCCTACAAAAGTCTTTCGGAAAATGTGCGTTGAAAGAATTGCACATACACACACACACACACACACACACACAATGCAGTGCAATATGTCTCATTCCATTTAAGTAAAAAATACTTCGTTTGCAATGAAACGCATTAGTAAAATAAGATTCAATAAAATATTTTTTTTACACCGCCGCGTTGGTTTTGTCCTGCTGAGCCCCATTCATTGTAAATAATTTCTTGGCTACGAATAATTACGAACGAGCGAGCAGAAACACTGTACCTGGAACGTTGTATAAGCTAAATGTAAAGTCTGGCCTACTAACAAAATAAGTATCTCAGAACTGAAGAAAACACTTTTCTTCGAGTCAAAAAGCTGCCTGAAGACAAGGTATTATTAGAGAAACAATTCTACAAAAGAAAAGTGTTTTGTCGGCCCCCAAATAAACTTTCTCCCAGAGTGCTTTCGCGTGATTAACATCTCTTCATACTACTCCAGGCGGTTAATTCTGGGACGCGTGTCCTTTCTCGGACAATTCAGTGTCCCTTCCCGGCGAAATTAGAACTCAATTTGGAGCAACGCAACATCCGGCGAGAGACGCAGTTTCATGAGTTGACGGCGGGAGGGTTAACTTGAAGAGAAATGTGTGTGTTTAAGAGGGGGGGAGGAGGCAAACCACTTCCAAGATTACATCAGCCTGGATGCCTTCCTTCAATCTGTGCGTGTAATTCGCGTGGCGTATTAAATCTTCGCAGGCGGATGTTTTCAGGATTCACGGCAGTCTAACTTCGTTTTCACGATTCCACTTCCGAGTTCATGAATCGCTGCGCAATTCACATTTGTACATACTTCGAAATCGCACACGGGAAATTTCCTACCTGCTTAATGTAAGGGCCTAATCCGTAATCAATAACGTAGTATTAGCTATCTTTTTTTTTTTTGGTGAACTACGTCATTACGAAGACTTCTGTAATGTAATCTACAACAGTTTTGAAGACGAACAATAATTGGTTCGTTTGAAAAATCCTATACATCCCTGTGGTCAGTATTTCTCATCTCTTTTTCTGCTTTATAAGAAAATTTTCCCATATTTTCTCAACTCCGTTAAAAAATACATTTCGGCATAAGGTGACAGCCTTCGAAAAGGAGATTTTTTTTTTCCAAATGGAGTTGCTCAGTATTCAGAATGAAAAAAAAACCTTAGCATAGTTTCTAATTACTGATCGAGGACATGACTTGGTTTCGGATTTATTATTAGAAAACCGACATATTTTTATTCGATGTCTTTATATTAATACCATATGCCTTTTTTCGAAGCAAACGTTTAAAAACTATGATACCCCTACGTTGCTCATAATGGAATAGGGAATTCGCTTATGACAGTGAATATGCGAAACCTACATTTGATGGGGGCCGCGGTGGTGTAGTGGTCAGACTACTCGCCCCCACCCCCCCCCCCCCCACCACCTGGGCGAACAGGGCTCGATTCCCGGCGGGGTCGCTCCACAATTTTCACATGCGGGAATCGTGCCGGACGATGCCGCTGGTCAGTGGGTTTTCTCGGGGATCGCCCGTTTCCCCCACCCAAGAATTACAATGCTGCTCTATACTTACCTCGGTGTTAAGTGCTTATTATTTCCATCATTATTATTATTTCAGATTATACCTGCGGACATCAGTGATATAAATCAAGCGATGCGACACTTACATAGAAGGTAACAGGAAATTGTCGCACCTCATTCTTTGCATCAAAGAGGACGCGGGGAGAAAAGGGGGTGGGGGATTAGGGGGTAAGCTCGTATTAATGTAACGTCATCAATCATCTATACGCAGTGATTTCGCGAAGGTGGCTGCACAACACGGAAGGCAGGCAGCTCTTAATGTAACAAAATAACGTCGGATCGGTAATAACGGACGTAATTTCCACTCCCGCCACTCCGACCAATAAAACGCGCAATATTCAGCGCGAAACAAAGCCAGGTTATAATTCCGTCTGCTTGAGCGGACGTCGCAATCACGATGGAAATGGTTAACCAACCAGACGACATTTCTTCCCAGATTTTTTTTTATTGTTCAAGCTTGATCCCTCACAACTTTGCCTAAGTAGGCCCGGATATTACGGAGAAAATAACCACTACTAGACTAGTTATTTTTTCGTCAATACGTTTACTTTGAAATTCGCAGTTATATACTCTCATACATATATCAACTGTTTATTGGTTGATTGTTGTGGTAGTAAAAAGCGGTGGTTGGGCGCACAATTCATTATTGCATGTTTGTTATTGGCTCATTTATCTCCACGACTTGCCAAACAACATGTCTACCAATTACAAACGTAGCATGAACGTACATGTGTGTGGATTCCAACTTGTCTAGAAATGATCACGCATGAAACAATAAGCAACTACCAATGAAATGTTCACATACACACACATACATTCCGAATCTAGCTTGTTACAAGAGATAAATTCACTGCGTTATTTTGCCGAATGTTGAAAAGGTTAAGCTTGTTTCACAATAGTCCGACGCGATGCGACGTAGCGCGACGAGTTGCAGCCTGTAGTGATAACCTGGCATCGGTACACCGCCTAAGGTCGTGCGGGGTATAGCTGGTGGCCGGAAGCAGGTTTTATAAACATGCCCCACTTGGCCCAGTTATAAAATGCCCCCCCCCCCTTTTTTCTAACAAGACGGTGCCCTGAATCGACGCAGTATACTTGTGAGTGATTGTAGGCTGAAGATGAAGGCAGCAGACGACCTTAGGCCCAGAGGAGCTCTGAGGCCAACCAGATCTACAGACATCGGGTGAGCATAAACGCGTTTGCGGTAGGGAGCCATTCTGGTAATGAGACATCGTCCCTTTCCTCCTTGCAATAATAATTATGGAAAGGTTAGGGCATAGCTGCGTTTATTTTGTGAACCTTGCATAACTACTGTTTCAGCATATTTAATAACGTAATTGTATTCTCATTGTTCAGTAAACGTAACTGTATTCCCATTGTTTTGTAGACGTAAATGTATTGTGTTCTCATACTTAAGAGTTTGTTATATTAAAATATATATATTTTTATAAATGATCCTTCTTATTTAGCCACCATCGCGAGCACCCCCGTGACACCCCTTATCACCTATTACAGTATAACAGCGTTGATGTTGGTTCGAGTATAGAGAATTTGGATACCAGAGTTATTTAAGAGACTGGAGGAAGGGAAGTGTTACAAGCCAATCAGAGTAGAGCACCTAGCTGTCGCCGAATATGTGTTAACTTTCGAAAGTAATCATCGATACCAACTAGGCTATAAGCTGCTACGTACCTACGACTTTTCTCGAAAGCGTGCCTTCAAATAATACATTTATTTCAACCCTCTCGCCAGTTTTGGTTCTATGACGTCATTTCCAAAGGCTTAGTTTCCCGAAACATCCCGATAACTATTAACTAGATGCGTTTCTTCTTGCTGTGCAAAAATATAACTATAGAGCCAAGAGACTGCAACTAAGTCACGCCAACAAAAATTTGTATTGTGAAAGTTTTGTAATGCCGTTCAGAAAACAAAAAAAAAAAAGGCCCACTGTCAAAAGTTGTGATTCTGTATCTCTGAGTTGTCTTTGAAGACTCTTGCAATGGACTAAGTGAGTGAATGTATTTAATCCACTGCAGACATTTGCTGTGCGTCGCAGGATATAAGGTTAAAGTAATAAAATGAAAACAGACCGAGATATTCATTCATTCTGTAGTGCCTCTCTCTCTCTCTCTCTCTCTCTCTCTCTCTCTCTCTCTCTCTCTCTCTCTCTCTCTCTCTCTCTCTCTCTCCCTCCACACCACTACTAATCACTCTCTCTCTCCCTCCCTCCCCACCACCACCCATCACTCTCTCTCTCTCTCTCTCTCTCTCTCTCTCTCTCTCTCTCTCTCTGTACATCACTGAAGACGGAAACATATTTCAATTCCCGAAACGTCCCAACTGTTATCGAAGAAGGAAGTTTGCTGTGTTCGTTAGAATTGTCTTCGTATATGTTCCTAAAAGTTACTCGCATGTATTTGTATATCCCATCGTCCTCTCGTTGTCGTTTGCTTGATTACTTGATCTGGTGGTTTTGTTCAGATTCCCTTGTGAAAACTGACGTGATTGCTTCTACGGAACCATCTGTTATTTACACACTTTTTGACCACTGCTAACCTTGGTTTGTTTTTGTTTAGTTTTGTGTCCTTTTTCTATGTTACAATTCCAATCTTCGGCAATATGCAGTAAATATCTGCGATAGCTTACTTACGTTTTAAATAAAAACGCACTCACCCCCTATATCTGTGGGACAAAACCAAACCGTGTGGTAACCGTGCATATTAAAAGACACCAATTTTTTTGTGCAAACGATTAAATTCTAATTTGCTTTGCTTGTAAACAACATGTTTTAGCATCGCTTTATTTCCCCTGCCCGCACGTAAGAGACAAAACGACTATGTTTCGTAGCCCATCGCAATTATTGCAATCAGTGTATATCGCACACACTGTGTGTAACATCCACCAATTAAAATAAAATTCATGTTCGTCAAACCATAGCATTCTCAAAATGTATCGAATAAAACCACAATAAGGACTAATTTATTTTTACGAAAATGTACATTTCCCGCATTCTGAACTTTAATGTTTTACGTATACAATTAGTAGAATATTACTTATGAAATGTTTGTTATTATTACTGTCTGCACAATATTTTATTATTTTAATATTTTCCATTACAGATATCCACCCAACAATTTTAAACAAGTTGAGAGTTTTTTAAAGACCTACTTAAGAGTTGACGGGGATTTAGGATATAAACGAAAATTAAAAAAAGACAAATTTTTATTTTCAGGACCAAAAAAAATTGACGCAAAGTGATAATGTCCCAACTCTAGAAACAGTGCGGGAATCATCATCGTGAAGAAATCCTGTTACAGTGAGGATAAATTAGTGAATTGAAAATAATTAAATAGGACATTATAGTCTGTACCACGCCCTAAACACCTTATTGGCCACGGGGCTCAACGTGAGATGATATTTTCTTATTTTACTCGGCCAATCGATCAATGTAAAGACTGTTCACGATAAAGTGAGCACTTCAGAAATGAACCTTAGAAATAAATAACTGCCCCTGAATGTATATATTTTAATGGGCGCACCGAGTGACATTCGCCCAGTAAAGTTGGTAACGATGGTTGGAAAGTATTTTCATACCTTAACGTCGAATAAAAAGTGTTAGGTAACCATCTGTGAAAACTTAAATTATTTATTTCGCTTCCTGTTTTTTTTAATGCATCGATATGTAAAAATGAGCAGATTTGTAAAGTATTTCTTAATAATTTCGAAGTTTCATTTCACCAACGCATTAAAAAGTGATAAGGCCCATTGCAATGTAAATTTTACATAAGGTGAAAGAATACACAATGTGTATACAAGTAGATGTTAAGAAGGGTTTTCAAAAGTCTCATTTTACCGTTAACAGCCTATAATAATGAACATTTGCGACTTCCGGTCAGACACCAAAGATGCGTAGCAATTGAAGTTGCCTTGTCTTAAAATTGGATTTGGGCTCAAGTGTGGTGAAATACTAGCTGTGAAATATTTTCACTAAAATCCGATATTCAAATACTTTATATGTTGAGAACATCAGGGATGCAAAACTTGTCTTCACCCTTGGGTCTTCTTTAATCACCAATCATCATGTTTTCCGCTTCTCTTTCTCTTCAAGTGTCAATTTTTTTTTTTTTTTTTCTTCCTGGGACAGAAGTGAGGATTTTCGAACACTCTTTTCGCTACTTTTCAAAGTTCCTTTCCTTTCAGATCTCATTATTTTAAAAAACGGGCACAATTGGTGACACAGCGATAAGACTAAAATTTAGGGACAAAATATATTTTGTTACCCTACGTGTTTACGTATGCAGTACCCAGAATTCTACCGTAAGAACAACATCTTCTTTCGTGAGCTTATAACGCCCTACGTACAGTAAAATTTATATAGTACTTCTACAAAAAAAAAATCAAAACTAGATGACAAACTTCTAGCAGCACACCAAAAGTTATTTTATTTTATAATAAACCAATAATGTCTTATAAACATGTATTTTGCACTGCGGTAGTACTAAACAATGAACTCAAGAGGTTATAAAAATATCCTTAGTAATTTGAAAATCAGGTAACACAGTCACTACAAAAATTATGAAACTGTCTTTATCTTGATACTGATATAGTTTTTTATTTATGAAACATGACTGTTACATTTTCTTGTGGTGAATATTACATTAATTTCCATCAACCACAAAAATCGATGTTAGTGATTACAAAGATGAATATATTTCTGTACTCTATAACAAACATTTTGGTTATCACTACAAAATTTCTGCAAAATGAATTTCAACACAATAATTTGTATTAACCATTTTTTTTGTGACGGAAAAAAAAAAACATTGAGACGGGATGAGAGACAGGAGGTTCGTAGTTACGCTTATAGAGTCTTTCGTGGCATATAAAACTATAGGCTGTTCACGGTAAAGTGAGCACTTCTGAGGCCCTAGTTACGTTTTCCTTCCAGCCGTTTATTATCTTTTAACCACCATTTGAAAATTATTATTGGCATGTAAGTTATAAAAACAGTATGTATATTCGAGCGCAATCGGAAGTTTACGTCCAAGGATAAGATATTTTTTTTTATAGACAACCATTCCAAATGAGAGGGCTTTCAAAAGTGCTCACTTTACTGTGAATAGCTTATAAATACTATGATTCCAACTAATTAATTGCTTTCAAGTGTTGCGTTCTTTCTTTATTTTTATAAGCGAACTTCATATAAAACAATTTGCAGTTTATCTTATGCTGAGTGGTCTGTGCAGAAGAACACAGTTTTTTTTTTCAGACTACTTTTCATACGTAGGTTATGTCAGGTAGTAAGTTACATACGCCAGAATATCGCCTCTTGTGAAAATTTTGGTTTAGTAGTTGGCAAAATCACTGCACTACGGAATGACATTAAACGTCTGCAGAAGTACTGTGTATTTTCTCAGTTACCGTTTCATAATTGCAGAACATATTAGTAGTAGGGCATAGTTCCTTCTCGAACAAGGTCCATGTTCCGAAGCCTCGGAGTCAGGGGAGCCGACCGCCATCTAGGAATTTTTTCTTTCAGAATCACTTGTTTTTCTCAGATGCAAAAAAGGGCTCCCCAGAAAAGTCCATTTTCAACCGGAGCAGGCGAGGTGGACTTGTAACCCAGGTGGACTTGGGGTCAGGAGAGGGGACCGGTGTGGATCATTGACCTTTCACACCGAAAAAAAATATAAAAAAATTTTATAGTTAAAAAATTTAGAGGCGTAAGTATTAAGTGTTATATATCACCGGCTCGTTTTTTCAAGGCGCATACGATCGTGATGTCATACCACCATTCTGTCTCGTTTTTTTTATACTCTATCATTCCATTCTGTCTCTCTCTCTTGTCTCTCTCTTTCTCTCTTGTCTCTCTCTTTCTCTCTTGTCTCTCTCCTTCCATATCTTTCTCTCTTTCTCTCACTTCGTTCGACTACATAGTTCCTTCATCGCCTGCTAAAGTGCGCGAATCGTCAGTGTGTATATTTATTAATTAAAAAATCTAATTTTCCATACACTCTCATTCCCTCTCTCTCTCTCTTTCTCTCTCGTCTCTCTTATTTAATCTTTTTCTCTCTTTCATTCCATCTTGTCTTTTTCTCTCCATCTATTTATCTCTTCCTCGCACATTCGTTCGACACCGCCGTATACATAGTTCCTTCATAGCCTACAATGGGATGCTTCTGCAAAGGCATGAAGCGAACAGAAACTATCAAGTTATGGCACCATATGTGCCTACCAACAACCCACCTAATTTAAATCTGCATCCTGATGTACTGGATATTGCCTTAGCTAAAATTTCACATTCATGACTGGGTTTGACCTACGAGTTGAACACTATGTGTCATCAGATCATTACGCATTTCATATCGATCTTTATAATTTTAATGCGGAAGCAAATGCCCCTAGAAAAATTAAAGATTATTCTAAAGCCGATTGGCTGGGTTTCTCGGAATTTATAACAGAAAATTTGCCGCAAATAAATAACGATTCCTTAAAAACTACACAGGATGTTGACGAAGCTATAACCGCCCTCACAAGCATCATACAGTAAGGTGAGGCTGAAAGTGTTACAGAGAAGACACACACATATAAATTTGAAGCATTTCCGCAGTATATAAGGGGCCACAGTCATATGTTTTAATGCTATGCTCAAGTTGAAATACTTTCCAAGCGAATGGAAAGCTGCAGATGTAATTATATTTCACAAGCCAGGGAAATATAAAAACTTTCACAAAATTACAGGCCTATTAGCATATTAAATACTTTTTCTAAAGTGGCGGAATATATAATTCTAAGACGGATTAACACCCACATCAGTAATAATATTTTACTTCCTGAACAGAATTTATAAATTATGCCTTCAACTGGAAGGATTATGCAGTCGCAGTATTCTTAGATATTTAAAAGGCTTTTGACCACGTTTTTCATGCCGGCTTAATTTATAAATTATATGAATTAAAATTCCCCGATTACTAAATAAAATTACTAGTCAGCTATTTAAGTCGCAGGACTTTGTTCAATGAGAAGGGGCGAAACCGGAAAGCAAAATGATTTATGCTGGAGTACCACAAGGCAGTATACTTGGCTTTGTATTATTTAATATTTATATACATGATTTGCTGAAGTCTGACCACTGACTGGTGCAATTTGGTTGCTATCCCGACGAAACTGTCATATTTAGTCGCTCCTACGACCTCGGCCTAGCAATACGGAGGCTACAAACTGCCCTAAAAACCTTTCAATTACATTACATGAAATGGCGGATTAAAATTAATGTCGGGAAAAGCGAGGCGATCGTTTTCACGCATATGGCACTACCTCAAGCTGCCAATCGCCCCCAAATCACACTATTTGGTGAACCCATACCCCATAAAGATGTTGTTAAATATCTAGGCATACATATTGACCGAAAAATTACCTGGAAATCACACACAGATGCGAAATGCGTAAGTGCATTTTGCAGGCTTTCCGCCCTCTATCCTATACTTAATAGCGAAGTGCTATAACGCGAAACACAGCTGTATTGCTCTATACCTACCTTATACGGCCTGTTATCACGTATGCTGCTCCCACATGGGCACATGCAGATAAAACTCATATCAAGAGACTGCAGATTGTGCAAAATAAATGCCTGCGAATAGCAGCAGATGGGCCTAGATGCTGCCCTTTTGCAGATCTGCATAACGAACTAACAACTGAAAAATTACACGAGTACTTCGTTAATATGGCGGGCAAAATTCTACAAAGATTGTGCCACAAATGCCAACTCGAAAATATCTAGTCTTGGCGATTATGACCCCGACGAGAATCAGAAATATAAGTGCCCCAAAAGAAATTTAACTCACAGACCGCCTTAAATCACTAAAATCCTGAATGCAGGCGCTCAGCCATGCACCCGAATTAAAATAACCCGGGAAACACGTATTACTGCAACAAATTAAACTACATGCTACATCCATTAAAAATAATTAACAAGTAATTAGCGAAGCACTGTGCGATCACAGAACAAGGCGAAGCAAGCTCTGTACAGCCTCTGGCTTGAAGATGGCCCAGTGATTTGCATCGCAATCACACCGCCCCAAACACACACATGTGTTACAAAGCTTCTCTCATCCGCAGCTGTTTGTATGTATGGTCCGTCATCACTGCCGATTCCAAAGCAGTCACTCGTAGCATTATGGGTGGAAAAATGCTGTGGCAGTTTATCAGCAAAAACTCCAGAGACTTGCCCGCTGCGAGATGGCTCGTGGCGTAGTGTACTCTCTACAGCAGCTGGTGGGGAGTTTTGGAGTGGCACATCTACACTAACACTCACTCACCACTCACTAACACCCCCTAATAAACATACACATCACTACACTCAGCTGCACGTGCGGTCGCAGGCAAGTTGATAGCAATATTACCCCTTGTGATAAGTATTTTTTTCCCCTCTTATGCCCGTAACACACTAATACTCTTTCGTGTGCTACAGAGAGATGGCTGTCATCTGTCGGGTGGGTGGCTCAGTTGTGTACCTCACCACCAGGGTCGCATAGCGCAATCCTGGTTACACAACAGTTGCGAACTCATTTAATATCACCCTGCACCAAATTCACGAAAGTCTATCTTCGCTAACTAATTACTTACCCTGCTTTCTCTAGCCCTAATCCAGTCAAAGGAAATAATTTTACCCTTTACGACTATCACATAGATTTTCCACGGCCCTCTCCGCTTTGCCTGGTTTGCTATGCTCTTCTATCTAGACCCTTCTTCTTTCGGGGTGTGTCCATGGCTACAATTGTGGCCATGACACTAGACAACCCTGCTATAGCCGCCACGCATGCGTCAATTTTATCATAATAAACCCGATCTAAAGCGTATAGGGCTTGCACTGACCTACACATCCCATTCTCCACCAGTCCTAGCTCCTAACATGCATGCCGGAGCGCACGAAGAACTTTGAAGGTGCCCACGCTGGCGTAGGCGGATCTGGTGGCGCGCCAGAAAAAAAAAAGTAAATAAAAACTAGAGTGCGCTAATCGTCAGTGTGTATATTTACGAATTTAAATGTGTAATTTTCCATACAGGAAAAGGTATATAAAAATTATTGTAAGGTACATTCCGGGCAGGACTTTGTAAAAGCTATTAGAATTTTAATACTTTAAATATCGATTCAATCGGGCGCAAACGATCTGGGCTTGAGTCTCGTGCGAGCTTATACTTTTTTTTGTAATAACCAAAACTGTTTTATGGACGTAGAGCCAAACAAATATTTTGTTGCACCAAACAATTCTTACAGTTTGGGACAACCAACTATGAACAACAAAATAATTTGGTTTCAACAACAAAACATTTAATTGCCCCTACACAAACAATTCGGTTCCGCCGAACAATCTTTGTGTTTTATGCAACAAAAACTTTTTCTCAGTGCACCCGCTGGTTGCATATCACCCCTCAAAGCCACTACCTACCCATGTAGCAAGCCACAGTCGGCCAACTGTGGTTTTACTGCTGGCACTGCTGGATGACTGCTGGCAGTGAATACTTATGGGTACACTAATGGCCCTGTTATGGCAGACTGCTGACAACAGGACACTTAGCATGTCATTTATAGCCCATTGATGGAATGTTGATGGAAATGAAACTGACGGCTGACAGTAGATGACCTATTAATGGCCCATAAATGGCTTACCAACTGTATTCCAGCAATGGCCGCACATAACCTATACTTATTGCTGGTAAAAGTATGGGTAGCCATCTATAGGCCATTTGATTTGATGAACCATTGCTGGTGCAATTTTTTTTGCTATGGGAATTTTTGTGGCTTCCACTTTTCACAGATAGCTTCTTCAAACTACACGCACACATATATGTATATGTGTGTGTATATAATCTAATTATAGATCATTTTTAAACATATAGTAATGGAAATATATATGACAAAATGCTATAAGTGACTGGTATTGAATAATTTGACATGGGTAATTGATTTCATGTATGACTACACGTAATTAAAATGAGAAGTTAAAAAAAACAATATATAAACCACCTTTAGAAAATTAATATTGAAGGGCTTTTGTTGTTTCACATCACTAAAATATTCATAACTGGCGACTGCATTTCTAAACAGATGAATAGCATCTATGTGACATACATACTGCGAAAGATTACACCAAGGGCAAGTTTTTGGATTAATATCGCGATTCAGGTAGGAAGATTTCTCCCAACGAGAAAATTCTATTTATCTGCATCTTTTTAAAAATTGGATTTTTTTTTTCATGTGGTAAATTTTAAAGCTATAGAATAACTGGTGTATTTTATATTATATTAACGTTTGTTAATAATTCAAGTCCAAATATATCCTCAATTAGTTTATCTAAACGTAATAATTCACAGTGGTGTAATGGTTAGCATTCCGTGCTGTCGTGATAAGGAGTGTAAGTTCGCGCCCCCTCGTCTGCGATGGTAAGCGTACGATATTTATGTTGTATAATATGATTAATAGTGAAGTAGAGGAAATTAAAAAATAAGGATAATTAATATTAATGGTAAAAATAATTATTTTTAAGAGATGCAGTTAGACATATGGTGAAAGCATGGCTAGCCATCAGTAGGCAATCTGATGGCATATCCATGGGTTATTGTAAGCTTATGGACAGAGTATGGCTAGTTAGTGGTGTCACTTCAGGACCAGAAATGCTGTCGGGTGCATGCCAACTGTTTGCCGGCTTGGCGTCGGACTGTAAACCATCAATGGGTCATACGTGGTTTGCTACGTGGGTACAGTTACGCCACTGCCGAGAATTGATACGCAAGTATTAATTTTAAAATCTGCCAATTAACAGTAGAATTGCTGCATAAAGTCTATTGGCGGTTTCTTCACACTTTTTGAATTACACCTTACGAAAAATCACCCCATGTATAACTTGTTTAGTTATTTCCTAAATATGTGATGTATCACAAGAGTTCTTTTTACCTCTGTTAACATAAAAGTAACTCATTTTTCGTTATATGAAAGTTTTCTCTATATTGTATTTACAAATTATAATATTTCGTTTATAATAAATATTAATAAAAACAGTAAAAATATATGCGTGTTAGTAGCGCCTAGTAAGAAATAGTTCTTATGCGGAATATTATTATAACTTAATGCGCATGAATTCGATGCGTTGTCACTTTGGTGTACTTTTCTAGACTAAGTTAAACTTTGTTTACATGAGGCGGAAGAATATCCTGGTAGTAGAATTTTAGAAGTGCTTCAGAAAAGTGTGAAGTAACGGTGAATGGATTATAGCTGGTTCGTGGTTGATTCGGCACTTTTGAAATCAACCTATACAAAATGTCCCTACCGTTAACTGCGATTGTTTTAACAGACACGCTGACTGCCGTGTTCCCCAGTAAAGTTGGCATATATGCAGCGAAAGTAGTTTCATGTCTTAACGTTGTAGTTAAACTGTGATGTTAGGATCTGTGGTCAGAATACATTACTATGTTTTTCTCTGTCTGTTTTATGGGGTTAAAATACTCAGTCGAATATCCGTAGCATGTTTAGGCTCGTAGCATTTTCACATTTTCACTTGATAAATAAACAAATTCATATAGCGATATAGTCCATGACAACATTAATCTTACAAGAGGACGGATACAAAACGAGCTAAAAGAAAGCAGATCCCAAGCACGTATTTTTAATGTGCGCAGCTAATCACGAACAGCCTACAATAAGTGCACACAAGAAAACATCGCAGTATGCCATACAAGTTCTAAACGCTCCCTTGAAATCATTGTTCCCAGAAATGCCTGGTTTGGTAGCCAAGACTATTCCACAGGAAACATTTTTAACTGTATGCAGCAACTAAATAAAGAGTTTCCGAATACAACGAATTCATGTGAGGATTTCAGTTATTTCCTTTGGCAAGAGAATATCCTTACTGAAGTTTGTATCAACGATTCTGGATGCATTTTTGTGGACCGTAATGCCAAGTACGGTTTTGAAACATAAAATAAAACGCAGCACGGAGACAACATGGCAAACCGGTATGTGAACACTCTTACACTCAAACAGTTGTTTCAAACACTGACGTCCTACTGTATCCTACTGATTGTAAATACGGTTAGTCTCTGTATATTGAGATGCGAACATGTGGTAAGAAGTGGCAATTCGGTGTAGCTTATGTTCAATTACTGATAGACGTAAACTAAATCATTTGTGTATAAAAATAAAACAACGTATGCCGCTGGTATAACGTATTGACTGAAACTGAGAAACATATTAACGATCCGGGGTTTATTGCGATGGTAAATGCGCCACAGGTACTCGTGTTCAAGTCAGAAGCACTATTAAAAAGTTTTCTCCATAATTTTACGGGGGAAAAAAAAAAACTGGTAAAGCATTTTTTCAGAACGCTCTGTAAAATTACAGTCACGTTGGTTTTTCACAAACGGCCATACCATGAGTTTTCTCATTACTTTCCGTGAATTTACGAAATCTTCCGTCAATTTTCTGATTGGTTTTTCTGTTCTTCTGGTAAGAAACAAAATATTTGCTATTTATCTTCAATTTTCATTGTGCGAGTAGGCCTATATCGATGTATATAAACTTTATATTAACTGCATGTCCGTATATTAACTAAACATTTCCGTGAAAATATCAACGATTTTTTTAACTGCGATATTAGTGGGTTTCCTTACATCACTGCAACCAGCAACACATCTGTACAGTTAAAAAACTAGAACAATATCAACCAAAAAAGTCAAAAGTACAATTACAGTTTTATATGGGAAATATTTATTACTCTGTAAAATATTTCACTACAAAATAAGCTACCTCTTTTAATGTCAACATAATCATAAGAAATACAATTTTTCACCACAATTTAAGCATTTGCCCAAAAAATCTTTGTCGGAAGGCAAGCAGAATTATTACTTGCGTGAGAAAATATCTGTAATAATTTTATAAATGTACTTATAGTAGGCCTACATTAACAAAAATCAATACTTCAGAAAGTACAGAAATTCACTGACAAAAATGTGTGCAAGTTCTTAAGTTTATACGTGAAAATCAGCAATAACAACAAATATTATTCTAATTGTCCTGTTCAACATTTTTATTTTCAGCATGCGCTTTAAAAAGCATCAAGAAGATAAATACACATAGAATCATAACACGAAGAATTACATAGTTTAAATATTACAATTTAGTGAAATATTTCCTTCTTCTATGAAATATTGACATTATTCTACATTCTGCGTTTGGATTGGATTGTTAACTGCTTATTAATGTCCCCAATATTACGCGTAAGGGGGGGGGGGGACGGCTAATAAACCTATGACCTAACTTAAAGTAACAGCCGGGCCTTGCCTGGGATTCGATCCCTGAGCCTCCTGCAGCCCAGACCGGCGGCGCACCAACCAGCTGCGCCACGGGAGGTCCGCTCTTAATTCCGGGAATGTTAAGTTTTTATTCCTGCTACACTTTTACAGTACTATCTAAATTCCACACTGTCATGTATTGACGACTTGATATGTGAATAGGATGTTCGAATTTGTACGAGCGTTTGTGTGTATAGAAACTAGGCAAACATTGCCCCCACGGCAAGAGAAACATCCGCCTACGGCGTTATCTGTGGCGATATGCGAATTTAATCTGCAGTTAATAGGTTCTGTGTCTGACACATGGTGCGAAACAAAAATCGATTCATAGCTGCGACAAATACGTTTGTTACCCGCTCACCTGATAACAGTCCACGGCAGCGATAAGAAGGACCTCAATAGACATTAATTAGGAATGAAATATTAGTGTGTCCTACTAAAGACATTACTTAAGTCTGGCAATGCCCGGTTTCACAATGTAGAGGTAGTAGGAAACGTTGGGTCTACCCGTTACTCTACCAACGGTTAGAAGAAACCGATGCGTAATAAGACTGTAACCGATGGTAATTCAAAACGTATGTGCCACAATTAGTGAGTGAAATTAATATGTTGATTTATTAAACAAATATAGAATGCTCACAGTAAAATGAGCACGTTTGAAAGCCCTGCTTGAGATATACTTGTATGCACATTGTGTATTCTTCCGCCTTAAGTAAAACGAATATTAGCATGGGCCTCATCACTTTATTAATGCGTCGGCCAAGTGAAACTGTGAAATTATTAGAAAAGAATATAATTTACAAATCTACTGATTTTTACACTTTAATAAATAAAAAAACAGAAAGCGAAAGAAATAATGTAAGTTACCGCAAATGGTTACCTAACACTTTTTATTCGACGTTTAGACATGGAACTACTTTCCATACATTGTTACCAATTTTACTGGGCGCATTTCATGCTGTGCACTCGTTAAAATATATGCAAGCAGGGGCAGTGACGTTTTTCAAAGGTTGATTTAAAAAGTGCTCACTTTATCGTGAACAGCCTTTACCAAATGTAATAATGGCAGGTGGCATGAATTTACTACTTGAGAACATTTGTATTAAAACCGATATTGATATTTTACGTAGAAATGCTAAGCTTGTTGCCAATTTTTTTTTTAAGAAACACGAGAAGTTACGAAACCAATTCCGAAGAAGCTATGGCCTTGAAAACAAAGGAAAATATTCAATTTGTATAAAATATCCCCACATGTTGAAGTAATGTGTTCACTCATCACGAAACTAAACACGCATTACGTACAACAAGATTGAAATTGAAAATTTTAATAAAATACGATATGGCATTAAAACAGGCGATGCAAAAAATGTATAATCACCAACTCTCTTGGCGCAACAGCGCAAACAGAATCCAGGATTAACACACTTTTCGGTTACTATTATTGAAATTACGTGAATAACATTGAATATCACACAGCAACATTGATATAACTGAAGCTTATAAACTCCATCGCTTGAAAGACGGAATTATTCACGTATATTCTCGGGATATACGAAGCATGATGAGGGAGGAGGACTGTAAAAATTTACGATCGCTTACAATATTAATTACTCATTGGGACTGTTTTCCTGATTTGAAATAGTCAAAGGAATCGATATTTATTGCTATTGAACAAAAAATTTGCAGTCACTAGCAAATGGAAATAAAAATGATTTGCAGACCAACTTAAATAAGTATGTAGTGATCCTCACACTGAGAGAAAATATTAAAGTAATGTCCGGATGAACAAAAAAATTGATAAAACAGTGCAGTGGATGTTATCACGTACAAGAAGTTTGGAAATACTTGTTACAAACTTCCAAGGGATTGTATACGGAAGAACGTAGGTAGTGTTTTTAATATAAATATGCCATGTAACAAAGAAAACAAAATTTCAATCATCTTCTTATCCATACGAGGTTCACAGAAAATTAGCATTGCGTCAGAGCACTCGGTAAACGTGTACTCACGACATGTTTACTGAGGGCTCGGTGGAGAGTGACTTACAGACACGCGGTTGAAAATTAGGTGAAGATCGTCACACGACCTTAGCTCTACCACACTTGTTGTCCTCGCGGGTTGTCTACCACAATAGCATACTTTATATAGGCTGTCCACTGTAAAATGAGCACTTTTGAAAGCCCTGCTTAAGATATACTTGTATGCACATTGTGTATTCTTCCACCTTATGTAAAATTAACATTGCCATGGGCCACGCCACTTTATTCGTACTTCGGTCAACGGCACTGTAAAATGTTTAGAAAAGTAAATATTTTACAAATCTGCTTAATTTACACTTCGATGCATTAAAAATACACGTAGCGAAAGAAATAATTTAAGTTGTCACAGATAGTTTACCTAGCACTTTCAATTCGACATTTAGATACGGAACTACTTTCCCTCCATCGTTACCAACTTTACTGGGCGCATATCCCTTAGTGTGCAAGTGAAAATATATGCAGGTAAGAGCAGTGACTTTTTTCTAAGGTCGATTTCGAAAGTGCTCACTTTATCGTGAACAGCCCTTACATACGTGTTATGTATACGGATATAATTGCACTTTGACCTAGTGGGAGCAAGGTTTTCTTCATATTTTTATAAATGTTTATATCATCATGCACTCTAATAAATTCGAATCAGTAGGAAACCACTGATTCGCAGTGAAATTCAACTACTCTAATCAGTGAAAATGGCTCCACCTAGAATCAATGGAAAACCACTGATTGTTTCAGTGAAAAAATTTCACTGATTGAATTAGTGACGTTTAACGATTTCACTGATTGAATAAGTGACGGCCGACTGCAGTGGCGAATCGAATATTGCTTTTATTGAAGTAGGCAAATAGTTACGTGAAATAAACATATTTACGATAGTTTACTATTTATATTGTGCAATTTACCGTAATTTTAAAAAGTAAAAAAATTTCGCAAGTGGCCAGGATTGGACTTGCGCACCCTTCAACTCTAGGCCATTGCCTTGCCATCTGAGCCATCACACCAAGTTGAAACTGGCAGAGGAGAAATCGTGTAGTCTGAAGTTGTATGCTCATAATTCTCGTGTTTGTTTGATTCGTACCGTTAGGATTGTTAAAACGAATAGTATGTATGAGTGCACTCTCTCCGTGTGTTCACATTACCTCGTAAAATGGCGATTTGAAAGACGAAACACATTTTAGAAAGTATCTTGTATAAGTTTTATTCGTTTATTCGTTGTTACTACACGTTATTTAAAGGCAATTTTTTACACGCAGTTTCGCTGATACATCAGTCAAAAATGACAGAGCAAGTTGCTCGGATGTTTCACTGGTCAATCAGTCAAAAAATAAACCACTGAGAAGCAGCGGAAAAAGATAACTGGCGAATCAGTGGGAAATGTCACTGAATCAATCAGTGAAGGAAAAAAGACTTTTTTTTACACTGGTTCATCAGTTAAATTCACTGAAGTGACTGCTGTATCAGTCAGATACTTTTGACTGAATGAAACCGTGGAATTCTTACTGACTCAGACTTACAGTGTGCTTTACTTGTAGCATAGTACGTTTCCTCACATGGGTCTCTTTTTTCCAGTCTCTTCTACGAACTATAAAAGTTTTTCCTAGGAATTATGAATTACTATGCAAGTTGATGAACAAAACTCTATCTTAACATACCTTATTTTGTTCTCGTAACCGATTCACAGATGAATCAACTGGATGATCTTGCTGAAACAATAAATTCTCTTTTCAAACCACTTATTTGGCTGAAATAACTGTATTGTGTTTCGATAACACTATTTAAAAAAAAATGTTTTTGTTGAAACAAATCTTTCTACCATTGCAGTACGTTCAGATTACCACTACATTCACTCGTTCACAGATTTTATACATTTTTAAGTCAGACATTAATTCGTTTTTCTACAGTATAATCTTTATATCTTCGCTAATAAAGAAAAATTTCGCAAAACATTTGGTTTCTTAAATAATTTTCAAATTTTTCCTGCTAAGTATACTGACAGATATCGCAATGACATACTGCTAATTTACAAAATATTTCTGTTCTGAAGGATGACAAAATCATTACTACTGTAAGTTATTGTATGAGTTATATTTTTAGTCTATTTTGCTGTTAATGCAAGGTATATGTTATAGGCCTTCCCCAAGGAGTTTGTGTAGAGTTACAATTCATTTTCCGAAGCATTATTTCAGGCTATTTTGAACAAAGCCATATCACACGAAAATGTTATGTACCTGTGTTGTGGATCAAAAAATATTGTTCTACATTTTATCACGACAGACATTACGGGAATAATTTTTTTCTGCATACGTATTACACACTGTGATTTCAATCAGTGAAATAACAGTCAGTGAAAGTCAGTTGATAAACTACTGCTGACCGGCGAATCAAGCAAATAAACTGGTAACAAGTGATTTATAGTGGTGGAATTCTTGACATTCAGTGGGAAATCACAAATAAATCTGATAAATTCAGCCGCTGTATTAATTAGTTATCTGTCACTAATTATCAGTTGCTCAATTTTCACTGTTTTCACTGATCTGGCTCAATTCTCACTTATTGAAGTTTAGAGTGTAGCGAATAACCCTGTAAAACCAATCATAATTTACTGTTAATACTTTCTTTTCGTGGTAAAATAATTTGAACTGTAACAGAAATACCTTTACAGCTGAATACTAAATGCACTCTGAAGTGAATAGAATGGGGGGAAACATGCAACTTCCCTCTTATGGCCTACACTCTAATTTTTTTTTCTTTCGCAAATTTACCACATTATAGCACACATGTATTGGAAAAGCATGAATGGTACTTTTTTCATATACTTATATTTATCCATGGCAGATTTTTTATAATTGTTAAGGAAAGAGTCAAATGCGTTGTGAATTTTCCAGCTTCGTATTGTCGAGTTCCTATATTTTCGGTTTGATATGTGGCAAATTTCTCATACAATGTATACGTTAAAATGTTCCATTAGAGTTAAGTAAGTTCACTGAAAAGTTTTTTCAGTGTACACTGTAAAAATTAATGGGAAAAGTACCTGACAAGTGTAAGGTAATATTCGCAAACTTGTGGAGGAAACATATATTTCCTTACGGGTAAGGTAAAATTGCCGTACTCTGGAGTAAAATTCACGTACATGGTAGTGTAAAATCCCATTCATGGATGGGAAAATTACCTTACGACGTGTGCATTTCTTCAGCATTGTCTCAACAGCTAAGTGGGGGGACGGGCGAAGGGAACAATACTTACACCCTAATTTCCAGTGATACTGTCAAGCTGTCGTCGTGGTATAACAGATACCCATCGGCCTACCGAGGTTCGCGCCCACCCACCACCAAGCGTCTAGGGTTTTAGTGTTGATGTTTCGGTTACTGTTTTTCAGAGGATATAGGTAATAAAAATATTATCAATACTAATACTCCGGGATATTTTAAAATATAGTTTTATTATACAATATAGTTAATTTTCCCTAACTCGTATGGGATTAACCCCCCCCCCCCCCCACCCATTTTTTCCATATTTGTCATGTACTTTTTTCCATACGATTAAAGAATAGTAGGTCTACTTTACTTGTTATGTAAATTTACTCTGCATTTAAGAGGTAATTTTGCTTTACATGTAGAGGTAATTAGCTTTCCTTACATGTCAGGGAATTTCTTCTCAAACGTATTTTACAGTGTATTTACGCAGTTTACAGGGCGCAATTCTGGCTCGGTGAGCGCGTATTCTGCTCCAAGCGTACTTGACAAGTTAATAATCGCGCGTGCTGCTACACGATTACTGTAGTCCATTCCCCAAATTGCTGTAATTGCTGGAAACCATCACTCAGAATATACTGACTGATATGACAACGGACGTCGTGGCCAAACAGATCGTGTGGATGCTCCGAAATGTAGGCGAAAACTTCTCGCCTTCTAGAATAACGAAACGGCTTTGTGTGCGTGTAAATAGTAACACAATTCATCATATCTTAAGGCAAGTGTGCTCAGTTCTGAATACATGATGTATATTCGTTAGTCCAAATATATATACAAAAGTTTTCGTCAGCGTTTCATTAGAGCCTGTGAATAAATTCGTTAATATTAAATAACAACCGAAACTTCCGATGTTTTCGGAATGTCCGGGCATTTTTACTAATGGCGAAGGTAAAGAAAGGACGGAGTTATACACTCGCTTACTCTATTTATTTGTCAACAGGAATCTGGTAAAAATTTTCCTCTATCAATCTTTATCTCCCGTAGGTTTTTGCTGTGACACATATGGCTGCAAAAAGTGTTTTTTTTTCCGGGTCTTTTCGCTTGTATTCATTTGTTATGAACACAATCATTCAGCATTTTATTTTTGCGGACAGTAAAACGGAAGGACAGCTATTATCACAGGGGCCCGTGTTCGCGCCGATACAACTTATTCCACTGTTGTTTCACTATCAGTAATTCCCTCGCACCTGACATGCGACGATCAATAATACGCGCGCGCCCTGGGCAAATAATTATGGACATTCAGGTCATGGGACAAAATCATTTAGTTATCGCTAACATCCCCTTCCTACCCATTCGCTGTCACCCCATTCCTCTTTTCGCCGGGCCGCAGTGGCTGAGCGGTTAGACAATTTTTTATTTAATTTATTTACTTAACCCTACTTAGCAGTACAGCCATCCAGAGTGTTCAGTTCTATAATGACTACTACAATTTAACAAGCAGTATATAAGTTATATAAATTCACTTTTTTTTTTTGGGAGGGCGGCCGTTCATCTGGGCACCCGTAATTTAAGCTACAAATTCCATTTTTATTCAAAAGCATCAGGAAGGTGGTGAGCTATTCTGTAACGATCGAGACAGCTCCAGACGGGTATCCTTTCGGCCGCCCCCCGTTTCGCCGCCGACCAGGGACCGGGATTCCCACAAATCCGCCCGCGCGACCAGACGCCGTCGGGCCCGCACACAGCTAACTAGCCTTTCGGCCGGTCCGCCATGGCACCCAACGGTCGAATGGCCCCGTCCACGAACCCGAGGGCCCCAGCCCCTCCCTATCTGTATTATTCTATTTTGTTTTTTTTTTTTCCTCTCGTCCACCGTTCTGCTTCAGCTTAAGCATCGTCGAGGACATCGAAGTATCCCTTCTGGACACCCAGGCCTTCGTTTCCCGGAGAACGAGGGAATGGAGCTCCACTCCTACGGGTGCACCGCCCCTCCTTTTTTTACACAGACCCACATACACATACATCAACCAACATATCACAAATCACATCTTTCCCTCATTTAGATTTTCTTCTACGCAGTTCCTTCCGTTCTTCTTTCATCCGTTTCAGATCTTGTCTTTCTTATTATCTTTCTTGCTGTTTCCCCTCCCCTTTTTATCTCTTCTGTTAGTCTTCTACTTTCCTTCTCTGTTCTCCTCCACATTTTCTTACCTCTTCTTCTTTCTCTTCTTTTCTTCTCTTCCTCCTTCTTGTTCTTTTATTTTTCTCCATATTTCCTTCAATTCTTCTTGCATTCATTTCGGAATTTGTGTTCTTCTTTATAACTTTTTCGTGGTTGGAGCTTTTAGATTTTTATATTCACTGAAAATTCTGTTTCTTATCTAAAAGAGAGGGTTATATATAATTTCTATTTAATTCAAACGATAAGATACTAGACAAACACAAACAATCGCTCAATAATTCTCTTAGTTCCAGCACACTCTCATCCGCTCCCTAGACTACTCAGTTAAATTATCATTCATAGTTTTTACCAAATCATATATTTTACTTATACTTTCATTTATTATTTCTACAATTTCCTTGTCATATATATTATGTTATTGTAGTGGCCATTTGTCATTAAAAGGTTTTAGTTTCTGTTCTAATTCTTTCCTTTGTTCTTTAAACATGTCACACAAGTACAGAATATGGTATACCGTCTGAGCTCCCTTTTCACATTGACAACTGTCGTCTTTTTTTTTTTAATTTTAGCTAAATATTCTTTAATTTGACAGTGTCCCGTTATTACTTTCAACACACTATTATTTATATTGCTTTTACTTTCGTACCATTGTTGTATATATTTAATATAATTTTAGTATTTAGGCTGGTTTCTGTTGCATAGTACTCTGTTTGCCAATTTATAACGCTTAGTTTATAGATTTCTTTCTTTAATTCTTTTAAACTAATCGGTTGATTATTTCTATTTTTTTCAATCCAAATATTATTGTGCTCTACTATCTTATTATATGTATTTCCATTATATCATTTCGTTTACTTCATTTTTGGTTTGATATATAATATTTCTACCTTTTATACTTTAGTTTATTGGGATTTCTTTATTAACAGTTATCGCGGATACATATGATGTTGTTGGTGCTAAATTCATCATTTTTATCAATACATATCTTTGTGATGCTCGTAATATTCTTTTAGTGTGTGTATTTTCAATTTTATTTTTGTAAAAAGTGCTAGTATATTGTATAATATTGCCATATAATGCCTGATATATTATTTTCTTATGTTAATTATTATAATTTTTGATATTCCACACCGTTTGTCTTAATTTTAAAAATCTATTCTTAACTTTTTCGGTTATATATTTAACATGTGGGACAAAATAATTTACTATCCAAAATAATGCCTAAGTATACTATTTCTTTTTTAACTTTTATTGTTTGTCATACGTTATCACTGGCGGTCTGTTATCTAATTTTCCTTTTAAAATTATGGCAACTGTTTTCTCTACTCATAATTTAAGTTTTTTCTCTTTCATCGATATTAAAGTTTTATCCATTATATTTGTGTCCGTTCTTCTATTTCCTATCCTGTATTACCTTCTATCGAAATTATACAATAGTCCGCGAATGCCACAACTTTTGAATCCTCATTATTGTTTTGTATTATGTAATAATTTATTACTAAATTCCATAGACTTAGTCCTATTACTGATCCTTGTGGACAGACGCGATTTATTTCCCTTTTTAATGTTATCTGATTATCTTGTACTATTATGTTCCCGTTATTCAAATAGTCCCCTAAAATTTCTTTCCGTTTTTTCCCAATTGACATTTTATTAATATGTTTGAGCGGTTAGACTGCTCGCTTCCCACTAAGGCGAACCGGGTTCAATACCCGGACGGGTCACACCGGATTTTTGCAAGTGGGAATCGTGCTGGACGATGCCGCTGGTTGGCGGGTTTTCTCAGTGATTTCTGCCCCCCCCCCCCCACTCTGGCATTCAGGCGCTGCTCCATTCGGGTTTTCTGGGGGATCTACCGTTTCCCTCGCCCTTTCATTCCGGCGCTGGTCCTCAATCACTCTCATCGGCTCTCAAGACCCCAATGTTAAGAGCCGTCTGAATCTCTTCACTCGCGCCTTGGTTCGAGTCAGTTATAATTTCCTAGAAACAATTTGCAACCAGTCAGAAAATTATTCGTGATATTTAGAGCCAGTGATTTTTCGCGAAAAAATCGGGGCATACAGTCGACTTCAATACTGTGTATACACCCCAGCTGTTGTTATAACTCCATTGGCTGCATGTGCCGTTTTCGCATTAACCAAGCCACTCAGAACTCTGTAACTCCGTCCGACACTGTGCCTTTGTGATTGGCTCACAAACAGATAACGCGGGCCAGAACATTTTCAGCCAATCAAGAAAGCTGCACGACCCTATGGTGATTTAAATCGTATCTTGTCTTGAAATCTTTTCGCGAAATTTCACTGCCCCCATTGATATTAAGATCCAGTACACATTCTGGACCTTTAGAGTCATAGGTCGTATCTATAGGTACCTATAACTAGGGATAGGAAAATTCCGTGAGTTCGATGACCTGCAGGCTAGATTCCACAGTCCTTTATATATTCGAGCCTCATCTGTGTGTTCATTGGCTGCTGCTCCATAGAGTGGCCAGTGTTACACCACACTTGGCAGTATGGGATTCGCTACGTGTTTCCTTGCACGCCTGCTATTGGCTCAGAAGCATCCAGGGCGTGTTTAGTAAACTGTGATCCAATTGCAAAGGTGACTTCACTGTACATGTGTTTGACGTCTATCTTGTACCGAAATGAATTCGCGAAATTTTCCTGTCCGTACCTATAACGTATTGATGCTGGAGGTCTGGACAGGTGAAAGTTCGTGAGAGAAAGCATCTGTAATATTTTTTCTCCTTAAACTTAATCCCAGCTCCGCTTGGCCATGAAAACATTTCGTTGATAAATTTTGATAATACGAGAAAGTATTTTCTTCGCTCGTAAAATACAGTAAAGCCTTGAAAGCAAATAAATTTTCCGGGCAGCTTTCTAAGTGACTGACGCAGTTTCGTGTAAATTATTACCTAGCAGAACTGTTATTGTAAGTGCTAATGTGTGTATTTAAAGGCAGTTTAGCTGTCGCTGGACTAGCTCACGCAAAATTTACTGCGGTTATTTTCATGCCAACCTTTAAGATTTATGAAGTTGCTGTTCCTCATAACTTTATTTCTCCCGGAATATCTTAGCTAAGGCGATGCGAATTTCGGAAAATAAAAGCGGGCTAAAGTGCCTGTGGTTTAAAAAAAATTGTTTACGCCCAGCAAAAGCAGCAGTAGTGACGCCACAGTCACGAGGAACTGCATGTTGGAATCCAGTCTCAGGTATTTCTAGACTGTTTAACTGTTTCACTTCTTGTGCACATAAACGCGTACAAATATATGGCGTCTGCTGTAGTAGGCTACTTGTCAGCAAGACACTTCCAAATACATCAAAACAGTCAGTCGTGTGAATTAGACCATCACCTATTCTTCGCGAAAAAATTAGAGCTCAGATATACTTTTGCGATTGGATGACTTCAACTGTCACTCATTGCAGGTTTCCGCCTGCGAATCACGGACACTCATTGTCGGAGTTACTTAATTCTGATTGGCCCAGTCAAGTAAGGATGTCTCCCGACAACGAGACGTAGCCAATGACCAAAGTAAAACCGCACGTATGCAATAGGACATTGGGGTCTTCTAGCCTCCTCGTAGATCTTTTGGCGAAAAGCAGGTGGCCCTATTGATGAGTGATGCTATACCCAAGCTACGCACGACACTCACCACACATTTTATGAAATGCAAAATCCTGGGCATTTTTAAAAGCGAAAGGCGTTCTCCTGTATGTCTGTTCGATCGTTCTAAATTAGGTTTCACACGATGCAACATGATTTCCGTACGAGACCTGAAAACCAAGTGCCATAAACAAAAGTAATGTAAATTTATCACACTCTAAATTCTAATTAGTGAAAAACCACTGATTCGCAGTGAAAATGGCTCCACTTAGAATCAGTGAAAAGTGAGGGCCAACTGCAGCGAATTAAGTTGTGATCTTATTGAGTTTAGACAAATAATTACGATAAATAAACATAGTTTACTATTTATATTGCGCAATTTACCGCAATTTAAAGAAGTAAAAAAATCTTCGCAAGTGGCCGGGATCGAACTCGCTTTATGACCTTTCCTCCTAGCTTTATGACCGTGCCGTTATTGACTTTGTACCGATACAGGAGTCAGTGTACGGAGCGTGAGCGTCGTATAGTAAATGTGTGAAAGCGACGTGTGACGAGGTAATGATAGACCGAACTGTTGACATGTTCCCAATCCACAGGAGTGTCACATGCGTACTGAAGATCTGCCGCGGAGGAGCCGGGGCTCGAACTCCCGACTACAAGTCGGCCACCCTGCTCCTGTGCTACGGAGGCAGGGCTTTCCATCTGAACTACCAAGTCAAGTTGTTAACGAGCTACTAAATCGTTTAGTTTTAAATTGTATGCCCTTACTTTACGTTTTTGTTTAATTAGTGCCGTAAGGATTGTTAAAACAAATAGTACATATGAGTGCACTCTCTTCACCACATCATATGCAGTTTAACCCTCGAAACAGAGTGTTGTGATGATTACATGAAAACGAAATGAAAGACGTAAAAACAGAATGAAAGACGTAATGTTCATGTTACCACGTAAAATGGTATTTTGTAAGACAAAACACATTTTCGAAAGTATTTTGTATTGGTTTTATTAGTTTATCCGTTGTTTAACTGCCCCTTTAATTTTTTAACTGCCCCTTTTACACTTGTTTAACAAATCCATCAGTCAAAAAACAAATCACTGAAAAACCTCGATACTAAGAGCCTCTCCACTCAACGCTGTAAGTCCCATAGGCAAAAGCAACACGACGAGAACAATGAACACCCAATTCAGAGCCTTGCGTGTAGGGGCGATGGTGCACTTGGTGTGCGGGGCAATGTCGCCCTTGTCGCTCCCGCGTTTCTGAGCCTTAAACGCGGAAACATCTCCAGGCAGACAAGCGCCTTAAGTCTGCCCCGCGAGGTTTTTCTCGTTAGTACCTGCTGACGAAGTCGTCCTCCCGCAGGAGCTGAGCTCTGTGCAGTGCAACAGTCAGGCCGTTGCAGGACATCGATCGCGTTAGATGGCGGGGCTCCAGCTCCGCCTAGTAGTCGGAGCTCGGCCGACTGCACGCCGCGTGGTTCTCCCGTTTTCACTAGGGCCAGCGGGTTATCACTAATTTCCTCCGCCTTCCAGCCAATTAGTTCCGCTGCCGATTAGCGTGCGCTCCAATGCAGGGTTATCGCCGAACCCCGCGGTTAATTGAACGCCTTTGGAATGAGACACCGACCGCACAGCTACATTGGCGAGGCCGCGGCACAGAATAGGGACTTGGAACAGAGGCGGAATGGGCGTGCCGGTTCCTTTGGCGTGGGTGAACCCACTAAGACTCCGATAGGCTGCGCGAGCTACGGGTACGGGTGTTGTGTCTGATTGGCTAGCGCGTGCTGTCGGCTGGCCTGCCGGCTCACTGTAAGTAACGTTGCCAACTACCCCGTACTGTGTGGGATATCTGGGACGGAAATAATTATTCCATATGGACAAAGGGTGTGACGCCATATGCCCCATACCTAGGGATGATGGTTTATCGCAGGAAAAGTTAACTGTTTGCTAGGATCCAACGTACTCTACATATCTCTGACAGTTTTCTCTTCTTATTGGCTGTCATGCATGTTTGAATTTACGATCCCAGTTAACTGGGTCAATGAGAATTCTGATACTCTGAAGCAATACGTTTTTGATTGGCCTGCAAAGAGCTTAGCCGAGTAAATACCCTGAGCATCCAGTTAAATAAGGATAAATCTACTATAGTGTTATCAAGGATATGTTCACTCATAAAATTTTCGCGATTATCCATCATCCCTACCCATGTACTGAATATTACCATACACAGTATCAGTAATTTAAGACCTCCGCGATTACAGGTGTGTTTATTCCGATGCCCTAACCCAATGACCACATATAGTTACATTTGACACTGACAGATGGCATTCGTTGACAAGTGCATTCGTAGAACTATAGACTGTTCACGGTAAAGTGAGCAATTTTGAGGCCCTAGTTCCTTTTTCCTTCCAGACATTTTTTATCCTTTAACCACCATTTAAAATAAATATTTCATGTAAGTGTAAACACAGAGTGTGTATTCCGCCGCTTCGGAAGTTAACGTCTGAAACTAAAATAAAATATGTATATTGAATACTATTTCAAGTGATAGGGCTTTCAAAAGTGCTCACTTTACCTTGAATAGCCTATAGCAACTTGACGAGATGTGTACAGTACCCTTACTTCCAGTGTGTATGGTCTCACCTTTTTTTAATTGCCAGTTATTCATAAATTCAAATAACAATGAATCATTCTATTGTACGGCTAATATTTTGTTGTTTTATATGTTCAGAGAAAATGTTGACTGGTGTATAATTCACTGTAAATTTTTTTTTTTAAACTACCTAATCTGTACTATACAAAGTTGGGAACTTTCTTATGCATTTGACTGTTTCCTGAGCAAATGTAGGAACGCTATCATGGGTGTCTGGGAAAATTATTTACTATTCGCACTTTCACGACTGACATATGCACTGGTGGCTAAGTTTGTGAATAATTTCTTAGAGTGTACTGACTTTTGTGTATTACTGATAGTATTTAAAATTGTTCATTGTTATAAATATTTTCCTTGCTTGTTTCATTGGGGACGTATATCGTCTGACGAGTTGTCGGAAGTGCCCCTTATGGAAAATCAGAAAAAGTTGGTAATCCTAACGGCAAGCCGCCAAGGTTTTCTTTGGCCTAGAAATACATGTAAGCGGAAGTACTTAGAGAGGAACCTGAAACATTCGCGTTATTACTTATATGTAAGGGCAGTGATATTTCGCGAAAAGCTTCTGGGACTAGATACAGTTCAAAGCACTGGAGGTTCGTCCAGCTATTTTTGAATGGCTGAACCATATTATGGCCCGTATTAACCATGTGCGCACAGATAACGAAGGTTCAGTGTTGGAGTTATGGAATCCTGAGAGGCTTGGTCAAATGCGGAAACGACACCAGCAGCCAATGGAGGTACGACAACAGCTGAGGTGTGTATATAGTATTGAAGTCTACTGTGTGCTGCAATTTTTTTCGCTAAAGATCACTGGCCCTACGTATATGGCAGCATGTTATGCTTAACCGCCATGTATTATTAGGGATAGGAAAATTTCGCGAAATCATTTCGTGATACAAGATAGTCGTCAAAAACATATAGAGTGAAGTCACCTTTGCAATTGGATCACAGTTTATTATAGGCGCCCTCAACGCGTCTGAGCCAATAACAGACTTACAAGGAAACAAGTAGCGAATTCCACATTCCCAGGTATGAAGTAACACGGAATACTCTCTGCAGCAGCAGTCAATAAACAAACATCTGAGGCTCGAGTATATAAAGGACTGTGAGGTCTAGGCTATAGGTCATTGAACTCGCGAAATTTTCCTATCGATATGTATAATGTTCGAGGTGTCTTTTGTTTACTGACTTCTGAAAAATTGAGAACTTGTTTTCCCTTTTGACTTGGTTGGACGTGATTGGGCTGTCCTATCATAAGTTGGCTCAAAACAGCCCATGACGTGTCAAACAATTAGTAGCTGAATGACAGTAGTGATACAAAGGGACTGAGAAATTTCACTAATTCATTTTAGGACAAGCTATAGACTTCGAACACGTGTAGTATATTTCTGATATGTTTTCAATTGGATCACAGTTTATTAGATATGCCCTGATGAGCTTTGAGCTAATAACCGAGCTACAAGGGAACAAGCACCAAATCCCGTGGTCTGAGATAGAACTGATTATACACCCGGCCCCAGCCAATGAACAGAAAGCTGTAGCTTGAAAGTGCATAGGACCGTGGAGTCTAGATTATAGTATAGGTAGTTTAAAACGCAACACTTTCTGTTCCTGGTATTACAAACTGTTATGATACTGTTTTGAAATATATTCTGTTAGCAAATAATATAGCTAGGGATAAGAGAAATTCGCGAATTAATTTAAGGACAAAATAGATTTCAAACGCGTGTGCACTGAAGTCACCTTTGAAATTGGATCAGAGTTTATTACACACACCCTGGACAACTTTTCGCAAATAGCCAACTTACAGGGGAACAAAAAGCGAATCACGTAATGTCAAATGCGGGGTAACACTGGGATTACAGTCAATGAACAAGCATCTGAGGTTTGACAGGGCAAAGGATTGCGGAGTCTAGCATACAGATCATTGAACTAGCGAAATTTTCCTAACCCTAAATTTAGGGAGTTTTACATGTCTGTATACACAAAGTAACACAACTTGCGTTCTCGTAGTGTTGGATATACAAGACTCTCTTCTAGACCATGTTGATTGCAAATGTATGTGTACAGTAGCTCGGACTGTTGAATCACGTGTGCACGTCGCCGATCGCACGGTTCCCAGGAGGTGCGAATGTTCAGCCTGCCGGGCTGGTAGGCCACATTGCTCTCCCACTCTCCGCCCCGCCATCCTCGTGGTGTGTTGACGGACAAATATTTGTTCGTCCCGTCCCAGAATCCCAGGCTCGGCAAACAGGCCAGGTACTGACGTGCGCGCGCAAATGTAGCATTTCGCTGCTATTTTTCCCCGCAACAGTGTCCCCGTAGCTTCATGCCGCGACTCCAGCGCGCCGTGTCTTGGGAGAGCGTGTATAGTCCATTCCCCACTGGAAGCAACTTTCTCGGAGCCTTGCTAAATATCTACTTGCAGGCCCGTTTCGTATCCTTCCGCCAAATGTAAACAAACATTGCCATGTGACTGCCATGTAGCATCTGTCAAAATCAATGTTTACATGCCATTGTGTGTACATGTGTTCGTATACTTTCGCTTCAACTTAACATAAACATTGAAATGTGACTTCTACTTTTATACCTGTCAAATGTGTTGTTTACTGTTTAAAGCTTTTCAAAGAATTCTGTCATATTCCAAAAGTCATTCCGTACGAATATCCCCAGTTTAGGCCTCTAACATTATTTAGGTCAGCTTTATGACGTTTTAAAAATGCCTGAATTGACGACAGTTCTTACGGTTATTTTACATTAACATATCTGTTTTCCATGACATAGCACATACATGTAATGCACGTTAGTATTTTGCCGTGACTGTGTTTAACACTGTTACAACTGCGAGGTAAAGGGCTGCACTAATTATCCTTTTGTTATTGATGTGTGTTTGGTTATTTTTTTAAAGGACGGCCTCAGTTGGAATAAATATTAAAACGAAGGAACAACCAGTCAAACGAAAAAGGCACATTGAATTTAAGTACGCAACCTGTGTTGCTAATTTTTGTCATACAAACTTAAAAGATAACGGTGAACATGAACACAAATAAGGCTACGGTAACTTTCATTCCGCTCATATCTCTATCTCTAGAAATTAAGTGGGCTATACCAAATTCGTTAATGGATGGAGGTCTTAATCAAATAAAAGAGTTAATTATAATTTCCTTATTTTATTTGCAATAACTACAGAAAAATTCTCTGAACTCAAAATCTCACAATAAATTTATATCACTTACTGTTTACAACTAATTACTCCAATTTAATACAATTTATAATTACCACGAAGAAATCAATTTAATTAAATAAATAAAGATTCGCCCCAACAGGCAGTGTATCAACCTATTCAAATATTATATAAAATATGTGTCCAAATTGACAGTTCGAATATTTACAATAAAATCCGTATTACAATTCCATTAAGACTCACCTCATTTCAGTCCATGTCCCGCCAGTCGCCATGTTCAAGAGTCCTCCAAGCGCCGTCACGCACAGAAGACTTCACTCGTCGGTTTCACGCCCTCTCGTCCATTCACGCCACGAACACTTCGCTCGTCGTCGTCCCGCAATCTCCTGCCGTCGTCACTCTTTACTTCGCTCGCACACACTCGGCCAGATGGCCTCCATCAAAGACTTCAGCCGCTGGGTTGTGACAGTATATATAGTGTCTTAGGCCGCCACCTAGAATCTTTCCCAACACCCGTGATACGTCGTCGAGGGCCGAGGCGCCAGCCAGTCCCACCAGAACATTCTTGCGTCGTCGCCATCCCCTTCGAAACCTTCAGCAGGGGAGAGGGGCCGTGACGCATGCAAGGCGCCTTTCCCCGAAAGGGGGGTCAGGAAGTAACCCTGGAGGAGGGGTGGGGTGGGTCCACCGCCACAGTGCCGGGCTGCAGCGTGTAACACTATGTATTGCTTCTTACTGTTTATTAGTTTTATTAAAATTTATCGGGCTGAGCTTAGTACTTCTCTTTTGGGATTGTGGCAAATTTCGTTACGACTGTGTTTCAAACCCCTTGGGCAAAGGTACAACGTTGTGATAAATAAACAGACGTGGATGTAAATAATTAACTTCGTCATAAAACAGTTCATAGTTAAAACTTATAGTGCTAATACAATATTTGAAATCACGCACACACAGGGCCAGCGTATCGGCCACGATGCGCAAAGACACGCCATTTCACAGACGCAATGATTAACGAAACACACGTCACAGTATATTTATTACAGCTGTGGAAACACAGATTTATCACAACATTGTAACTTGCCTGGGTAGGTTTAAAAAACACAACATCTACAAACGTGATGTGGTAATTTGAAGTATTTTTCGGAGTAAGAATAATTTACGTATTGTTTGGCAAAAAGTAACACGCCATGTCATGGCTCGCCACGTCTGCCAACTTCACTTGGTAACTGTCCCGTCATCATAGCTAAATATAACAAAATATGTATTCAAACATTAAAATCTCTTTTCAGTTGTAAATTACAAATTCAAAAATCATTGTTTTGTTGTAATAAGTATAAAATAGGCTACAATTGAAAACATGTGTAATTTCATTGCTTACTAGCGAAGTGAAATTTCCCGAGTTTGAAAGAGACGAAGAAAGAGAGACAAAGCGACAAGCCTCGCCCAACAGATAGTTTTTCAGGTGCTTTCTCGCTCCATAAAACAATACCGTACCATTACGGCTTACTCACGATATTTTCCGCTGTTATTTTAAACTGTAAAAATGAGATATGATGCCATCGGGGCTACCTAAATATTTAAATATTTCAATAGGCACAGTTTAACATACAAATAGTATTCTAAAAAACTAGGTTAAAATATTATATTTACTGTGAACTATTTCTCACCGGTCGTTGCCAACACGTCGCTGCTCTCGCTGTTGTTAATTCATATTTAGAAAGAAATATATATTACAAGTTATAGAAGATATTATGGCAAAGTTTAATTTATTCAATAATACAGTACTCTAAAGTTAACCACATTGTTATATATTTGTAGAATACAGGTTATTGAAAAAAACAGGTTGACACAT
Source organism: Dryococelus australis (assembly GCA_029891345.1). Lineage (NCBI taxonomy): Eukaryota > Metazoa > Arthropoda > Insecta > Phasmatodea > Phasmatidae > Dryococelus > Dryococelus australis. The sequence goes on along the minus strand of CM056997.1, from coordinate 91,180,091 downwards.
TATACCTAGAATGTTTTTTCAAAGGTTGATTTTCTTAAGTCGCTTCCGTTCGGGAATGGACTATAGGAGAGTAGTGGTGCTCCGTGACAATAGTCGTTTCTGCCTTCGACCAAACGATGACTAGGGATGATGGAAAATCGCGAAAATGTTTTGTCACCATATAATTGATAACACTATAGCAGATTTATCCTTAAATAACTGGATGCCCAGGGTATTTACTCGGCTAAGCTCTTTGTAGGTCAATTAAAAACGTACTGCTTAAGAGTATCAAAATTCTAATTGGCCCAGTTTACTGGGATGGTAGCTTCAAACATGCATGACGGCCAATAAGAAGAGAAAACTGTCAGAAATATTTTGAGTACGTTGAATCTTAACAAACAGTTAACTTTTCCCGCGATAAACCATCATCCGTAGCGATGACTAGAGACCTGAATAATTCGCGGGTTAATTTTGGGACAAGCTAGAAACCAAAACACATGTGTTTATGTAACCTTAGCCATTGGTCCACGCGGTGTTCGACGCCTCCTGGCCCAATCATTGCCTTCCACTGTGACAGCAGACAACCAATGTGCAGCTGATATCGGTATATCTATAAATATGACTATAGAGTCTATCTAGTCGGCGGGTCGTTGAACTCGCGAATTTTTCAGGTCTGTAGTGATGGCTGTTTGCGTTCGCGGACGTGCGGGTGAGCACAACAAAGTATCGTTAGAGATGATGGTTTATCGCGGGAAAAGTTGACTGTTTGCTAGGATTCAACGTACAGTACACATGTCCGACAGTTGTCTTTCTATACTGGCTGTCTTGCATGTATAAAGCTACTACCCCATTTCACTGGGCCAATGAGGATTGTGATACTATAAGGCAGAACGATTAGTCTGCAAACAACGTAGCCGAGTCGAAACCTTGTTCATCCAATCACGAAAGAATAAACAATTCAGAAGTTTTATAGAATATATGATGGTTCAGAAATTTTCGCTATTTTCCAACATATCTACCTATCGTGTATTCTCACTGGCCAGAACAGACGCACACGGGATTATGGTATGGGAAACTATAAGCTACACATCCCGATCGCCTCTCGTATTCATTCAGGCGGCATGACGAGGAGTACAGGCGATACACGAAATAAAACTTCAAATCGATATAAAGGAGTCACGCCGAACACGTCTTCTCTATACAGTAGAGAGTAATTTCAGATGTGGAGGCATTCGGAAATCCCGTGTGGGCTCCCAGCAGCCACCATTTTTCAAGTTGGCGACTGTATAAATCTAATAATTAATTCCTCGAGTGCTAGTGGTCCGATTTTCATTTTGTTTTTTTATTTAATTATAGCTCTTGACTATAACTTTAATTTGTTTCTCTATATGTTTATTTGTAAGTTGAGTGGTTTTCGTGTAAAAAAAAAAACTTCAGGAAAAATTATAATGATCGGTTTTATGTTGTGATTTTAATCAATGAAATCAAATGTATTTAGTAAATAAAAGCTGTTTCAATTTGAAATATTAGTTGCCTACGATTTAGAACATTTATAACTCTTTGAAAGAAAAATTTTACAAAAAAAATAATTAAACAAACGAAGTACCTACCTGGTATTGCTATGTAACACTTACTTAACTCTCAAGAACTAAGTCATTTTTCTGTCACAATTAAGTCATTTTTTCGGTCACATATTTGGATTGCCGCTAGTTAAATTCCCATCTCATTCTCTCCTTCGCTATCAACCCTGAAAAAAAAATGACATTACCAACATTTTTTAATATTATGTCTGAGAAACAAGTAGCAGAAGTAAATAAATATATATATTTATATTTATATGTGAACAATATCTCAAACCTACCTTTCATTTGTGCATGTTGCCCGGAAAAATGTGCAAAGGAGTGTGCAAGGGAGACCAAGACAAACATGAGCACCTTGAGGCACAGCCTGCTTTGCATTTACATCTGACGAGGTCTTGACACGCCTCCCAGATTGGTGGTAGAGTAGACCATCTAGGAACCCACTCTTCTTTCCTTCTCTACCAACCCCACAACTCAGGGGAAGGAATAGTTGGTACTGGCGTGCATGAGTGTCCCCAGACATGGCCACCTTGGTACCACGATCGAAGTGTGTGCTGATATAGGGCTGCAGATGTAGGAGGCAAACTCTCCAGTGGGCGGTCTTTTGTGGTGAACAGAACTTTCCTGATGTCTGTCAGCGAAAGATCTGCACACCCAACTCCACCATACAGGACTGCGAAAAAGGTTTCTAGTCTTGTTATTGAATTTTAAAGCCCTTCGTCAGTTGACGGGAAAGATAGTTTCCAGAATGCCTAAGTTGCTTCAGGAAAGCTCATCCATACTTTCCAGCAAGATTTCTTCCTGTGATTGGCAAAACCTGGGACAGTATCGCAACCAGAAAAGCTGTGGAAACCTCTAAGTGCGACAGCTTTCTCTTCTCCGAGTGAAAAGGCAATGACATATGCAGGAATGTAGCTCATCTTATTCCCAATACCAAACTGGACCCACAATTCTTCCAAGCCCAAGGAACTTAGTAGGAAAAATAAAGACACAGCTAAGATAACATCACTATTGGTGCTGCGAATGACAACAATCTTGGCTCCATGAATGACAGCATCTCTTGTGTGCAGCAAAATGTGTTCATCAGCTTCCTCAAGTTTGCAAGAGAGATCATTTAAATGTGTATTCTGTGAACACTATGAAGTGATTTTACCACCAACATTCGTCACTGTACTGTACAAATTTCATATCACAAAGTGTTGCCAAACCACGAAGGTCGAACAACTGCTCCTTGTTGTTGCTGTTTCGTAGAAACTCTTCCCAATTTTTTGGTAATGATGATTGAGGCAAAGCCTTATACGGTTTTCCAATACCTCTGCAATTTCACACAGCATTCTTCAAACTGTCCACATCATATTGATCCCACACTATATCTACTTGTTTGGCTTTCAAATCATTACCGTCATTTCTTATGTATCCTGTAAATTCTTGTTGACTGTATTCAGAAAAGGTTTAGGATATTCAAGGAGGAAGACTATGTATAATTGCTGCCCCATCATACACAATTGTGTCGCACAAACCACTAAATTCCCTCCATTCAATGGCTTCTTCAAGGATATGAACAATGTCGGATTTTTGACACACTCGTAAAACCTTATCAGATGACAGTGATGGAGGATAAGATGTGATTTCAAATTTGAAAAATTCATCAAGATCAAGGTTTCTATTACGAGCCACAACAAATAGACGAGAGAACAGGTTGGCGTCACTTTTAATAGATTTTAATGTTGTTGACATAATGGAGGTAGTACAGCCAACAGAAAATGAGCTAAATTCCTAAAGCTGAGAATCGGGCTTTTGTCTTTGAAATAACATATTTCCCATAATTGAATTCATTGTGGATAGATGGTGCAGTCTCTGGTAACATTTCCAAGTCTTTTATATGTACTGTTAGCCACTGTGCATAGTTCATGTGGTTAAAGAGGAAAAACCAAGGTAGCATTGTCTAAATACATTTCTTAAAAATCTCGAATAGACACTGTCTGATAGAGCGAACAAAAACAAGTGAAAGGATTTCCAGATTTAAAACTGTAACCCAATACTTGAATGTTCGGCACCTGGCAGCAGCTTGTAACTCAATCCACTGTTCTAATGATTCATTACAGTTATACTTTTCATGCATATCAACTATAAGAGAATACAGTGCAGATGTTGTGATTTGGTGTATTGCTCTTGCTTTTGTCACATGTGCAACCTTTAGGCGAGCCCGAGCTGATCGTTCTGTGGCGATTCCAGAGTGAGCAACAACACTAACCCAACCAAAGCCATCAAGAAGCTGGCCTAAAACTTTGAGGAAAGCTTGCTCGATATGAAAGGGCCCGAACAACACAACAAATTTGGACTCGCTGTAAATGTCAGGCTAATTCCATTGGACGATCTTCATTAAAGCATACAATGGTTGGTCAACACACATTACTGAGACTTGGCCAGGACTGAGATAGTTGGTGGTAGACATCACAATATCCATGCCATATCATACCATAGAGACTTATGTCGATTATTGATGAAACAGAGGCAAGAGAGACTATAATCCTACTTCAACTGTGTTGTGCTGGTGAGATACATGAAATGCAGCCTATGATATATCTAACATTCCCGAAATATCAGTTATGTTCAGTGTTGTCAATCTGTGTACATTATTTAACCATAGCTTCTCTTTCAACCAGTACTGATGGTGCTGATTGGAAAGTATTGGAGTTTCTGAAATCTCAGGTGATCGCTGTGGATAGTGAGGATGTTTTTTGGAAAGAATTACTTTTCTTACATTCTTGTAACTTTCAGGCAAATCAGGGATGGAACAGCTACCACTATCAGCATCACTATAACTTGGGGAAAACTCTCTTACAGGACCAAATTTACCTTCTGTAGGAACTTGGAACAGTGATATTCCTGTGCCATGGAATGTGCCTTTAGATGTGACACTCGATGGGTTATAATCTAAATTATCGTACGTACCAATCGTAAATGTGTTATTCCATAGATTCCTAGGGCAAAGAACCCCTTCTTTTTCAGCACGTTTGTTGACCAGATTACATAGTGTTGCTGTTACCTCAGTGACTCTGTTTGATGACACAGACAACCCTAAAGCATGAAGCTCGGTTGTGAAATCTTTGCATCTTGTGCGGCCATATGTAGAAAGTGCTATGTACATAGGGATCGGTGGTTCCATACGTCTCTTGTGTCGAACAATGTTACCTCTTGGAATGCTTTCACTGTAATTAAAGTAAACAAGCTCACTAATTACCAAACTTGGTTGTGTGGCTTTGCTGTCACTGGGACTGTTGACGAGCCGTAAAGTAAGAAATTCATTGTGGGTATTAGGGATGGGGTTACAGATTCTTCTTGACATTCATCATGAAAAGTGCCTTTGAAATAAGAGTTGTGTTGTGAAATGTCTTTTCTTATTAATTTTAAGAACATAAAAAATGAAACAGCATCCGTATCAGCATCCTCTTGACACACATAATTGTATACATTAGCCCCATCACATAACAAAACATAGTCTCGGCCTGATTTGTCAGCTCTTAGTTGTGGGAAATGCAGAGGGATTCGGTCCCGTAAACGTGACGTGCGAATAGCTGGCATCTCCGCTTCATCAGTACTCAAAATTCTACAGAGTTTTTCTTTGTACATGATTGTAAGAGTTAGCATCTGGAAGATATATTCAGTGTCTTAGCATCTAAGTTTGTCTGCGATAAACTGTGCCACAGCTGCAAAGACTATTGCTTCATAAGCAGCGCTATTATCCTGTCCTCTTGCTCTCGTGACACTTCTACAGCCATTACACAGTTTCGTATGGCCCTTTGCATGATATTTTGCCTCTTTGGCAACCAAATCACCGAGAGATGAAAATGCAATAAGTTCTGTCTCCCCCAAAATCTCAGCACAATATTTAAGTTTATCATCCATTTCAGTGCTCACACTTAACAAGTGTTCATTTCGTGTTTCTTCTTTGTGACAAAGCAAGTAGTTTTGATGTCAGAGAACGGGGTGGAAGATCTGAGTGGTAGCGAGCTTTCGCTAGAATCAGCATGCTTCTGAATAATATCTTCTGAAACTATCATTTCTGCGGAGGAAGTGCCACTTCTAATCTTGTTTTTGCCCTTTCAATCTCTTGACGATTGAACTTCAAGTATCATGATTTGTGTCACTTTGCTGAATGTGATAATAACGTGTATTCGAAGCCACCTCCGTCATCTTATTTGGTGAGATCTATGTGCTTTGGTAGATTGCCAATACGTTTCAATTCTGTCAAATTTTTTGCTAGCGTTGAGTAGCCAGAATTTCGTGACTTGTCTTTTGAATTGTTTCTTCTTGGACAAATTAGACTTCCGGATTTCTGACACAAACATCAGAGATCCCAATCGAAACTAATATGACTAAACCAATACGAATACCTGGGTCAGCAAGTTTTAATTTCTTTGGTCCCATATTAACTTATGCTATCACACCTAAAACAAAAGGAAACATCTTTCATTTAATAAATAAATTTGATTTCATTAATTACAATCACGAAATAAAACCTATCATTACAATTTTTCCTAAAAGTAGTTATTTTTTATTTTATACGAAAACCGTTCAACTGACACATAAATATGTAGCGAGACAAATTATAGTTCTAGTCAAGAGCTATAATAAAAATAAGAATAAAGTGAAAATTGGATTACTAGCAGTCGATAAATTAATTATTATATTTATGTAGTCGCCATCTGGGAGAATGGTGGCTGTTGGGAGAACACATGGGATTTTCGGATGCCTCCTGAACTGAAATTTCTATTTATTGTATAGGGAAAGTGTGTACGAAGTGGCTCCTTTATATCCAGATTTGCAGTTTATGTTTGATATCACAGACGAACCGCCTGTACTAGAGTGCGTCGTACGCCCATTGCGTTCCCTGTTCTGTCATCTGCCCATATCTTGTCACATTGCAGGAACCAATCTTTCCGCACGACAACGCGCGTCCCCAGGTCGCCACGGCAACTCAGTATGCTCTATATAGTGCGCGCATGCTACCGTAAATCTCCAAACCCCAGCCCTACTGAGAATGTGTGGGATGTGAAGGAATATGGCCTGACAACCAGTTTAGCCCTGCAACAACCATCACCCAACCACGGCAAGAGAGACATTCAGCATTTGTGCTGCAGGTTATAGGCTGTTCACGGTAAAATGAGCACTTTTCAAAGCCCTGCTTGGGATCTACTTGTATGCACACTGTGTATTCGTCCGCCTTATGTAAAATTAACATTGTCATGGATATCATCACTTTATTCATGCGTCGGTCAAGTGAAATTGTGAAGTTATTAGAAAAGTAAATATTTTACCAATCTGCTCATTTTTACACTTCGATGCATTAAAAAACAGAAAGCGACAAACATGATTTAAATGATCAAAAATGGTTACCAAACATTTTTTATCCTACGTTAAGGTACGGAACTACTTTCCATCCATCGTTACCAACTTTACTGGGCGAATTTCACTCAGTGCGCCCGTTAAAATGTATGCAGGTAGGGCCAGTAACATTTTTATAAGGTTGATTTCAAAAGTGCTCACTTTTGAACAGCCTTTTCATGCCAGAATTGCTGCATGTGTGGCTGTTCGGAGTGGCTACACTCCATATTACGCGATCTGCTCTATGGGTTGCATTTAATGTTCTGGATGTCCCACAGACTTGATGTTTTGATCAGTCCCACGTACCACCTCCTTCTTGCGTACCAACTTTAGGGCAGATGCGTATATTCCTACAGGGTTTTCTTAGTGCCTTTTGACAAATGTATGGAAGTTTATAACCAGTACAGTATAATGAATGTGAAAACAACTGCAAATGTTATATTATTTTAGTTAACGTGTATTCAATATCAATGGACTTGCGCGATATTCCTGGGGTACGGAACCCATTAAATGGCAGATTGAGAGAAGTGTCGAACTGTTCTTGTCGGAGTGGACGAGGAGACATCCCTGCTCAAAAGCTAGACGTAAGATTTAATTTCGGGCAAGATAGGACACTTACATAAGAGACACGGTGAACTGTGGATGCAAGCCTTCTCAAAATGCGAGGGAAGTACTGCAAATACGCCAGTTTCGAAGCGTCTAATATTAAATTCGTTGCGACGATACCGTCTAAGCGTCGCGTATACCGTCAAATAACGAGTGCTTATCGCGACCGCTACCGTGAACAAACAATACGAAATACTTTACCGCAATTCGACAAACAGGGACAACCGATTATGTTGCGCGCTTTCGCAAATACAACTTAATATGGAACCAATCAAAACTGCCACATCTTTATCGACTTTTCAACATAGTAAGTTAATAACGAGCTAGCCGAGACATAATCAATTAACAACGTTCATGTTGTGAGAGTTAATATTCTGTATTGCCATTTCCGGGGTGGTAGCAGAATACCACCATCGTAAGAAACATAGCGTAGTGTTCATACGTTGTCCGTACGTAATAAAGCAGGAAATTTATTTAGCAGACCCTAGAAAACTCTGTGTCATAAACAACCCTGCAACTAAATCAGAACTAAACCACGTACAACCCAGTCAAAAGCAAACTGAACGATCGATTTTGGGACATGTAAATACAAGACAGTAAAATACTGGTCACTTAAATAGGCGATTTATAATTTTCAACCACTTCGCACCCGACTGTAAGATGATCATGTGCAAAATCAGTGGCGGTTGCATGTGACAAGGCGATTTCTCGTGAGAAAAAAATGTAGATCAGAGCAAATATCCCACACTGAGAAAAAAATTGGTCGTTCTAACCAAATTTTGGTACCCGTCACCCATCTAGACTGTTAATATGGTGACAGCAATCAGACTGGTTTATGGTACCATCTAAATATTGTTAAAGTAGTATTAATTGCAACATAATCGTGTGCTACGGTCTTGTGTGCGATTGTATTTGCAACTGGAAATATAGTTCCTTTAGCAGAGCATTGTTTTCCTCCTGCAGTACAGAAAGCTCCTTCACCAGAACAAGTTCCACTGTATCTGCATTGTTCCGCAACCAACAAAAACTGGAATAAACTAACAGACCTTTCTGTTTTTGGTAAGCACAGAAGTTTGCTTGCTGCTACCATGAAACCCGACTACAATACTGCTCCTTCGTCACTTCCCTGCTGATTTGTTCAGTGCAGCAATTTCCTTTTTGTCACTGGCTGCTGCGTGCACGAAATTCCATACATTTTCCTCTTTTCACCAGGCCAATTAGAATACGGTAAATTCGGCTCTGTACCTCCACGATTCGCGCAACAGTTAACACATTTCAAACATAATTCAGCCAATCGAGAAGGCTGTACGATCCTGCAGTAGTTTGAAGTATTCCTGTGTGGAAATTCTCGCAGAATGTCGTTGCTCCTACATACGGAGAAAATGAGCATAACTGCGCGAATGAAATGGCTTCAGACTTCTTGCATTAGGGATACACGTATTTCAACAGAGAGGATGCTCTTTGGACTAGCACTGTTAAATTCTTTTCCACCAAGTGCAGGTGTGCAGGCGAAGGCATGTGCAGGCGTAGTGACCATGCATAAAGACAGGACATTTTGGCAGAGTTCAGAGAGCTGTAAGTTAGGCTAGACTCCGCAAATCCTCTGTATACTCGAACTTGAGCCATTTGTTAATTGGGTAATGTCCCAGTGAGTCGCTAATTTTACCCTTGAACAGGCGGCACAGGATTCGATTCTTGTTTCTTTGCAAGTTGTGATTTAATCGCAAAAAAAAATAATAACGCTAAAGTACCCAAGTTCGATGTCGGTAGTGTTCTGAACTCAATTCTAAAAACTTTCCTGTCTCTGAATGTTACACGACAGTTTATTGATGTACGTGATATGATTTTGTGTCTTATTAACTTTAGGTATATTGCCTGATGCCGGAGCTCAGACGTTTTCTCGAACAGTACTTTATACACATATTAGGTTTAACGACTATGGAAAATCGTATGTAGGGTTTAATTACTTTTTCTGCCAAATAACTGCAGGATTATCACTAAACAAGAAATTATTTCTCGTTTACTGCCCAGCCCCTTCCAAGCACAGGATCGATCAGTTGTCGGTTTGTCCAGCGTCAAAGAGTATTTTACAGTGAAGAGTCGCCTACCAAAACGAATTCGTAATGACAGATTCATCCTGGTTCGTGAAACCTCGTCAGAGCCGAAATCGCGAAATTCATTTTTTTTAAATCGGATTCACTGCGCTAGTAGGGCCTAATGATGGAGAAAGAGTGGGTTTTTTTTTTGTCAGTGTGAGTGTATGATGGAAACCAGATTAAAATTAACTGTCAGAGCCGACTCTCCAGCCGATGCTTCAGTAAGAAGAATAGGGTTGTTGAAGGGGGGGGGGGGGGGTGGATTGATTTGAAACTTTTTTGAGCTCGGGTGATTACGCGTGGGCGAGGGAGCGCAGCAATTTTAATTGTGGGTCGTTACCGCTGAACGCTGGCGGCCTTATTAAGGTCGAGTGTGAGGTGTGAGTTTCTCGCGTCTCCCTAACCCCTTTTCCAGCAAACCCTTTCTTCATGCTCCGAGGCAAATAAGCAGCAGGGACCGTAAGTTTTCGCGAAATCTCTTGAGTACGGGCTAGGATTCAAACACGTGTCCTTTTACAGATGCTACGGCACAAAGTACATAAATACAAAGAGACAAAATTGTGCGGCGGTTCTATTAATGTAAACGTATCCATTCTCTGGTTGGTCGTACGAGGGTCTGGGAACGGGCCTTGTTTCTGATTTGCTACCACGTGACGGGAAATTTACTCTATTGGTTGCGCTGCTGGCTGGCAAGTAAGTTGCCAAGCGCTGATTGGCGAACAGCGTGTCAACATGTAGCTGGCTAGTGACGCCATTTTGGTGGCGTGTGTAGCTGTAGCTAGCGGAACAAGCGCCTATCTCACCTCTGTATTCTTTTTATTCTGTTGCTAGGGCCAGTAATATTTTCGCAAAACACTCTCCGCAGTGTAGGATAGTTATTCAATGCGCCTTTTTAAACACTTTCATGTTTTCTCCTCTTGTTATTGGCTGTTGTGGACACGAGTAGAAACTTACGTATCTAGCCCGGACCACTCAGTGCGCGATAACTTCGAGGAAGAATTTCCGAGATTGGCGCAAGTGGAACTGCTTCGTGGGAAGAAATATGTCGCTCAGCCAAAACAGTTAAACGAACTTGGAGTTTTGAAGTACGCGTAGCAGTCAAATAAGTAGGAGCACAGTTTGTTTACACTCCTTGGAAACCTGAACGATAGCAAGGGTCGAATTCTATGTTGCGTGGTAAATTTTTAATCCAGGTAAAGCTGTTCACGATAAAGTGAGCACTTTTGAAAATAACCTTAAAAAAAGTCACTGCCCCTGCCTGCATATATGTTTAATGGGCGCACTGAGTGACATTTGCCTAGTAAAGTTGGTAAAGATGGATGCAAAATAGTTTTATATCTCAAAGCTGAATTAAAAGTGTTAGGTAATCATTTGTGACAACTTAAATTATTTATTTCGCTTTCGGTTCTTTTATGCATCGAAGTGTGAAAATGAGCATATTTGTATAATATTTACTTTCAAAAAATTTCACAGTTTTGTTTGACCGACGCATGTATAAAGTGATGAGGCCCATGGAAATGTCAATTTTATATAAGGCAGAAGAATACATAACGTACATACAAGTAGATCTTAATCAGGGATTTTAAAAGTGCTCATTTTACCGTGAACAGCCTATAGTCACTGGATCAGCAGATAATTAACAAACATGCTTCGAGTGAAGACCTGAAATATTTGCAAGTCATGCGTTCATTTTGAGTTTCAAGTGTTGCATTCGTGTAATATTTTGACTTTCACCGTACTTGTATTTAATATGGTTTATGCAACCAGCGAACAACTTGCGGAATGCTTGGCATTATCAGCATTAGCTATTTATAAAGAAGAAGTGCAGAAACTTTCACAAGTCAGACAGCTCTCGAGGAAGACAGTTGAGGCACTCAGTACTGACTTCTAGCTGTATGCTTCATGTGCAACACATCAACGATCGTGGCGCGGTGATTGAACGGTCTATAAGTTTCCAAGAAGGAAATGCATGTATAATAGTGCAACTATTCATAAGGGCAGTGTTATATCGCGAAAATATTTCATTACAAGGCATAACTTGTCTCAAAACTGTTAAGATGTGAATGTTTTCATAAGTTGGAATAAATGTTGTCTCGTGTTAACTACTTGCATGTATATGAAGGACGGTTAGTGCCGAAGTTGCCAAACCGTGAGCGGCTTCTCATCCAGACAGCAGCTAATGGCAGATGGAAAACTGCTGTTGTCTGCATGTAATATTGACTTTTTTTTACCACGTGTTCTGTTTGTTTTTGAAAAACTTTCTGACACAAGCTATTTATAGCTTATATTAATTTACAGATGTGACAACTAAAATATTAACGTACACGGCTAATCGTGCTACAGTAAACTGAAAGGACTGTTTTATATTACATCAGTTCTAACATAACTATACACTAATAGTTCAAATGCTATGTTGACATGAAAGTGTAAGTTATACATATAAAAGACCATACAGAATTAAAACAATTTTTTCTTAAAAGTTCATATAGTTAAGAAATGTAAGAATCTAGCATTGGGTGACACCGAACAACAGCTTGTCTAACTTGGGTTTGATTTGACTTCAGAGGACTCGTATTCACACTCCCACGTTTCTAGCGGTCACACGCTGTACTATAGGTAAGTGAAATATGAACTTACCGAAGTCTACGTTTTGATGGGCGGTCTTCGTGCCTGGGTTTGTAAGGCGCAAACTTCGTACACAGGACTCCTAGAGCTTGAAACTAATTGAAATCCACGACTGATAATGTTAGGCTCGCCTCTGAAAGTTTCCTAGATGTAAGTTACCCCGAGGAAAGACTACGCTACACTCCAGTACCACAGAGTAGATATTTATTTTCACATGGCCAGCCGTAGGTTAGATCATGCGTGCGTGACTTTTCGCCCCTGCAGTTGTGCCCTTTCTGGGGAATGTAGGGGTATTATACTCGCGTCGGCTTGCGAACGGACTTGGCTCCGCCTACCCTATGTGAAAAAGAGATACGGAACGACTTTCGAAGTACCAATCACAGGTGGCTGGCAGTCGGACAGACGAATATGCGAGCACTCCCTCCCCACCCGCGGTAACATCATCGTTCAATTGTTTCCTTTCCCGGGCGGAAGTGACCCGACGTTGGCTGAGCTTCCAAGTCCTAAGTTACAGCGGTGCTACTATAGTTATCCTTTACTATTTTTGATGTTCCTTATACTTTAATTTTAGTCTATAGCTTTTTGTTGTAGGGCCATATGGTTATTATGTGCATTCCACCACTTCATTGGATTGTCATTCCTATCTCTTTTTGCCCTTTGGTGGTTGCCCTTGGTGCTCGAAGTAAGTAGGATGTAAGCGTGAAGAGATTTGGGCGGCTCTTAACAGCGAGGTCTTGAGAGCCGATGGGGGTGATTGACGTGTATATGGAGCGGCACCGGAATGAAAGGGTGGGGGAAACGGGAGATCCCCGAGGAAACTCGCCGACCAACGGCATCGTCCGACACGATTCCCACTTTCGAAAATCCGGTGACCCGGTGGGGGATTGAACGCGGTTCGCCTTGGTGGGAGGCGAGCGTGGTGTAGGCCTATGTAGGAGACGCGGCAGGTTGTAGAGAAGTACGCGGTGACGAAGTGGCATGGCGGGTCCTTTGATGTGGACGTGCCCATTCTGTGATTGGCTGCGGGGAGCTCTGGGAACGAGCCTCTTGCCTTATTGTTAGAGATGGTGGAAAATCGTGAAAATTTTTTGATCCAACATATTTTTTCTAACACTTTATCTAATTATTCTTTCATGCTTGGATGAACAAGGTGTTGACCTTTCTAATTTGTTGGCAAACCAATCACAAACGTTCTGCCTTATAGTACTAGAATCCTCGGTGGTTCATTGAAAGGCGATAGTATTTTCATACATACACGACAGCCAATGAGGAAAGAAAACTGTCGGACATGTGTACAGTACGTTGAATCCTAGCAAACAGTCTACTTTTCACGCTATAAACCACCATATCTACTTATTGGCTATTGCATGTTGCTAAAGACTCCTTATTCGCTGGGTCGCTGGCTGACGAGTACACTGCAACAATGTTTTGTATTTATGCAAGGATTTGTTTGGAAACCAGTCGTCAAAGATATTAGTGCTGTAGGCTTCAAGTGTCGTAAACATACTCAGCTACTTAGAATTTTTTTTGGCGTGAATACGTCTTTTGCGACCGTAGTGGGAGGCAATCCAGAAAATCCGCGATGATAACAAAATCGGAGGATATAGTTTAGCATTGCAGCTCTGAATCTATCATCTACATTCAAAATTCAATTACACCACTCGATTGCCAAAGGGTCAAAGAATATGTTACGTTGAGTGCGGTGGAAATTATAGGGAGGGGAATAGGGGGAGGAGGAAACAAATTTTGAGTTCGTTTCGCCGCGTCTTATAACTTCCGCGTAGTAGGACTTTTGACTAGGAGAAGCTACGAGTCTCGTTTAAGATCGACAGCTCTCGTCAAGATCGATCGATTGCGCGTATAAAAACCTTTTGTGTGGCGGGGTTACGGTAAAATTGTATGCGTTTAACGTAAAAAATTAAGAAAACTTACCACAATTTCGGCCTATGCTCGTCAAAAATCTAAGTCGAAATACAGAAATCGTATACGGTTGGAAAGAGCATCTCAAAAGTACCCATAAAACCCCATATGATCGAGTGAAGCAGTGCCGGGAACGTAAAAAATACAAGGCGTCCGAGCGCGTCAACGTAGACGTATTCACGCAAAACAAACGGCCGTGTCCTCAACATAGCCAAACCCATTTTTTTTTCTTTGGGTTGAGTAACAAGAATATATTTCGCAACTAGTTCCCGAAGAATCTCTTGCAACAAGCACAGACAGTTGTTATTGTGTATGTTAGAGGTTAGGTAGCAGACGATGATTGGTGAACAATGTTCCAACATTAAGCTGGCCAGTGACGCCATCTCGCTGACGTGTGCGGTCGGAGTTCGCGGTATAAGCAGATGTTCCGCCTCTGTATTGACAAGTACTCTATGCCAGTACAGTGGCTTGCGTGTAGAGTCGATGATAGGCGTTTGATGCCCGTGTCGAGTTTGCCCTTTGTACCTACGATACTACGCCTGCAGGCGGCTTAAAGGCTGCATCGCCCTAAACTTAACAGTAGAAATGACACATCCGTTGCCTACTCTGGATTCGAACCTGCAACATGTAGACCTCGAATGCTGGAATTGAGTGAGTGAAGAGGTTTGGGAGGATGAGGGTGAATGAAGTGAGGTGAGTATGGAGCAGCTCCGGAATGAAAGGGCGGGGAAAACGGAAGAGCGCCGAGAAAACCCACCAACCAGCGGCATCGCCCGGCACGATTCCAACTTGCGAGAATCCGGAATGAACCAGCCGGGAATTGAACTCGGTTCGCCTTGGTGGGAGGCGAACAGTCTAACCGCTCAGCCACTGTGGTACCTGCTGGAATTAATATTTGAATTTGGGAATATAGTTAAATCCTCTGCATTCAGATAGGGTATGTACTGTGAACGTTTAACGGTGGGATCGTCATTTGTGCACAATGATGTTTGGGTACGGCCATCTATTTACGTCTCCATTTCCAAAGCACAATAATTTGACGTGCTTTTTTTTTTTGCCGATTAAATTTTCATTCTGGTATTAACGGGTAGTAGTCATCATACACAATGAATGATTTGTTGGCACAGAAATTTGGAAGCAAATATGGGCAGTTGTATCGACAGAACATTTCGTTTCAATTCGTGCGTCGTTATAACAAATAAATAAATAAGCTCTACCCCAGGTCACCTGTATGTGTTGTTGATTGTATACTTTTGTTTTTCATTACATTATGCTCGGTCAACATTGTATTTGTAAATTGCGAATGTATATTTGTTCGCAACGACTGGTAAAAATAAACAATTTTTTAAGTGTGACAAGTGAAAATATGAACTCGGCACGAATAAATTAATTTCAACACCCCAGCCGCAGTAGAACATGACAGGGCGTTCAAAGTTACATCAAATTATTATTGTTGACGTGGAAAGAAGAGTAAAACGACATTTGCGAACTAGTTCTTCTGAGAGCTCATTATCATGCCATTAACAGCAATAATCCCATTGGATGAACTTCTCATCGTTAGGGGCAGTGATATTTCGCGAAAAGCTTCTGGGACTAGATACAGTTCAAAGCACTGGAGGTTCGTCCAGCTATTTTTGAATGGCTGAACCATATTATGGCCCGTATTAACCGTGTGCGCACAAATAACGAAGGTTCAGTGTTGGAGTTATGGAATCCTGAGAGGCTTGGTCAAATGTGGAAACGGCACCAGCAGCCAATGGAGGTACGACAACAGCTGAGGTGTGTATATAGTATTGAAGTCTACTGTGTGCTCCAATTTTTCTCGGAATATCATAGGCCCTACTCATCGTACAACCATCGCGCACTCAATAATCTTACTTAAGATACCATAAAAATGCAGACTCTCTCTCTCTCTCTCTCTCTCTCTCTCTTTCTCTCTTTCTCTCTTTCTCGCTTCACAAAGTTGTGCGGCATCGTAATTTTTTTTTACGTGAATTGAGCGTAGTGATTTTAAGTTGTAGGCGTATACTATAAGTGTGTGGAGGTCAATAATACCGCTATTTATTATGCGCATAATAACCCACCCCTCTCACCGGCCTCATCAATTCAAAGCGGCTCCCTTGATACCAGTCAACGTTAAATGTTATTGCTTAACACGTGGGCACATAGAACGTACACTGTAAAAAATAATGGTAAAATTACCTGACATGTGTAAGGTAATATTAGCAAACTTGTGTGGGAAACACAGTTTTCCTTACGTCTAAGGTAAAATTACCGCACTCTGGAGTAAAATTCACGTACATGGTAGTGAAAAATCCTATAGGGCCTACATGGATGGGAAAATTACTTTACGACGTGTGGATCTCCTAGTCGATTTGTAACTATTTCGTAATTGTATAATGTATATTTTTACCATAAAATTAGCTTTTATTCTGTAGTCATACAAGTTGTCCAACATGGCTCTTTATATGTAAGGTATAATTACCGCACTCTGGAGTAAACTTCACATACATAGTGGTGGAAAATCCCATAAATGGATGGGAAAATTGCATTACGACGCGTGTATCACTTCAGCACTGTCTCAACAGCTAAGTGGAAGTGGGAGGACAAGCGGAAGAAACAATACTGTAACACAGTGATTTTCACGTTGGATGTCATGTTGTCGTCGTGCTGTAACGGGTAGCGCATCGGCCTATCGTGGTAAAAGTAAATGGTTCGCGCCCACCCATAGACAAGTGTCGGGGATTTTAGTCTTAAGATTTATGTTACTATTGGTCAAAAAATATGGATTCAAAAAACTAATAGTACAATACTCCCCCTGTATATTTAAGTATAATTTTATTATGCAATATAGTTAATATTACCTTACTTGTAATTAAAATTTACTCCACATTTGACATGTCATTTTACCTTACATGTAGAGGTAATTTAGCTTCCTTATACATGTAAGGGAATTTTAACTCAATTTTTTTTACAGTGTACATCATATTCATGACCGGCACTGTACATACCACGGCATCAGCGTCCAGTCTTCCTTGTAAAGGCTATTCACGATAAATTAAAAATCTACCTAGGAAAAAAGTCACTGCTACTGACTTCATATATTTTAACGGGCGCACTGAGTGACATGCGTCCAGTAAAGTTGGTAACGATTAATGGAAAGTTGTTCCATAGCTTAATGCCGAATAAAAAGTATTAGCTTACCCATTTGTGATAACTTAAATTATTTCTTTCGCATTCTGTTATTCTATTTTTTTTAATGCATCTGAAGTATAAAAATGACCAGATTTGTAAAATATTTTATGTTCCAATCATTTCACAGTTTCACCTGACCGACGCATGATTAAAGTAATGAGGCCCATGGCAATGTTAATTTTACATAAGGCAGAAAAATACACAACGGGCATACAAGTAGATCTTAACCAGGGCTTTCAAAAGTGCTCATTTTACCGTGAACAGCCTATAACTGATTTTATTTGTGACATTTTCTACGCGTCTCGTTTCCTGGTTGCAAGTAAAGAGCTGAGCGGAAGTACAGTGCATACCACAATATTACGTTATTGCAACACTTGGAACTCAGAAATTAATTTATGACCGGGCGGATTAAATGTCAGTGCAGTGATTGCATTGATTACTGATACTGAACCCATCTAAATATTCTAGGTCCACCACAAATGATCAGTTGGGGTCAACTAGTTAACTTCATCACGAAACTACACGCTTAAAAAATACCTACGTAGCTGGGTAAACTATGGTGGAAAAAGTCTGAGCGTGTTGCCAGGAAAACCGAGCAGCTTTCATATGACACGATCCTAATACGTTGAAATTATCTTCGGTTTGGCCTCAAGAGTTGTAAACTGATGTGGAAGTGAATAATCTCTTCAATCGGTACCGGGGCGCCTAAGCATCTTTATCAAAGCAGAACGGTTTAGTGTCACTGGAGTGTATGATTAAAATATAAACTTAGTTTTTTTATCCGTAGTTAATTAATAAAAAGCGATATCAGATTGTAAGCACTACCGATATGTTATACCAGATTTTAAATAATGACTTGGCCTGAATACCGGCTGGTAACATAGAAAAACAAAACACGCTGGATTTCGAAACCTGTGCAAAGTGTCCACCGTTATTGTACACATCATCGAAAACAATCCGCTGGGATTCCTTCATGATGCATTACTTTATAGATCAGAAATAGTATCTGTAGTTGTAGTTCATAACTTATTGGACAGTCTTGCATTTGTGTAGCCTGGATTACAATTTTTTTTCTATTACCTAATATTTTTACGGCAATTTTTTTTTTATATATAATTTTACTGAGAAATTATTTGAAATTTTGCAAACGTTTTTAACGGTAAAATTTTTTCTCTTTTAAAATTACTAGTTTCTTAAACTCCAAAAGTTATGTTTGTAATAGCCCTCAAGATATATTTGTACTATACGGGACAGTATCCACGATTTCAAGCAAAATGGCGGACTCTCAACAACGTAAAACCGAAATATAATTGTATGTGCAAAAACTAGGGATGGTGTAAAGTGTAGTCGCGCGAAGAAATGAATGTACTGCAGGTTCTATTAATGCCAAACACGTAAAACAACTCAAATAATGGTAATAAAATCACAATTTTAATAGCACGTACCTAATCCTATTACTCACTGAACTCATAAAATGAAATTAATGCCTTCTTCTAAAGGGGGATCAGGCCCAGCCATCTTGAGTATTCTTATTTTCAGCTACTACCTGCAAACTTGGATTTCGTATGGATTTTTTTCGGATGACATGGCATAGGGTGTAACTTTATGCGTTTTATGAAATCTGTTCAGTTCGACTGCCGTTGCTATTATGACCTCTGTAGTCGCTCTCATAAAATAATCACTTATTTCACTTCGGCTGTTACAAGTTAGAAAATATCAAATACAGAGAAGCTGTAACAAGGAAAATTCCAAAAATTGTAATGGACCTCCTGAAATCGAATTTGTGGGGGAAAACCTATAAAAATAATTTGACAGGGACTGACTCCCCTTAACCAAAAAATCTCACTGATATATTTTTCTCTCGTGAATTATATTTTTTAATAATTATTTTCCTCGTCTCTGTTATTAATTCATTACATTTGTTTTCTAGAAGAAAAGTAGATAATTTTATGCACACTTCTCAATTATGTAAGTTGCAATCTATCAGTTGTAATATTACACATATAGATTTTGCAGATTTTTAAAGAAAACTGCTTGTAGTTATACAAAGGATTTTCATGGTAACTGGTTTTCCAAGGATTTTTCTTGTAAAAGTACAAATAATTACAATGGACAGGCGTTTTTTGATTGCACATGTTATTAGGAAAATTTTCTAGTATCACACTTTTATCGATAAGAGTTTTTTTTTTTTTGTTTAATGCAGGTTTGGAAAACCATTCATTTGCAGCGTTCACAATTTTCTTGTAACGTGGCCAAGAACTTCCCGATGCGATATTTTTGTCCGGGGGGGGGGGGGGGGGGAAGCAAGGAGCGTCTACTGTTGCGAGCTGATAACAAGCCGCGGGAACGAGTGTTCGCGGGAATTGTCTGCGGAACGAAGCGAACGGCGAAGTTTGCAAAACACGAAGAAACATCACACCCGCGAGCGGTTTTCAGAAGTGTGGCGGTATAGCGGATATGCGTTATGTAGGAAATAATAGCCTTCATTTGAAACTCGAAATTCAGCGCAATGCAAATAAAACCTGAGGAAATAGCAGGCGTGAGGTAAAAATAAAAGCATTTTGTACGCGTTGTAGAATCATCGGAAAACCTAAGTATATGCCATTCACGGTAAAGTGAGCACTTTTTAAAATGCATTAACCCCTTATAAATATTTTAATTGCAGCCTGAGACGTTAACCTTTGAGAGTGGTGAACTATAGATACTCCGTTTATTAGTCGTATTGCAGTGTTTATACTAAAAAGTGACGGAAAGTTAGAAATTAGTCGAAAGGAAAATTTTAGCAGAGCCTTAAAAATGCTCACTTTACCGTGAATAGCCTATAATAATTGATTTTTGGAGAATGTAAATTTTGGATTAATTAGTTACAGTCTGTTCGCGGTTTTTTCACACTTATATATAATATATTATTTGTAATTAACATGAATAAAATAGGGTTAAAATGGGCATGTTTATAATGCCTACTAATAAATAGTTCTTATGTAAACTATTACTACACCGAGTGCGAACGAATTCGGTGCGTTGTCCCTGTGGTGTAACTTTCTAGACTTAGTCAAGCTTTGTTAGTACGAGGCGGACGGATATCCCGGAAGCAGCACTTTAGCAAGGCTTCAAAAAAGTTGGAAGCAACCGTTTAGGCCAGAAATGCCCCTGCAAGTCAAACGATTGAGAAGAAAAGTAATTTTATTTTGGAGGCGAATGCACCGTTGAAAGTTCCCATATGTTCACAGGTGTGTAGAAACAATAGCTGTGCGTACACACGGTATAGTACACAGAAAATACGTAACCTCTCCGTATTCCCAGTAGCTTCGGGTCTCATGGACGAACATTACCGAAGTTATACGAAGACTTCTTGGTCGCTGTGACCATAAAGTTACAGTTCCTTAGTTAACAATTTCATGACACTCGTGGTACTAAGAAAGAGCATGCCACTTACACCTAAAGATACCTCCAAAATATAAAAAAAAGTATCAGAAATCACGTTTAACATACAACGACACTTTAAGTACTCGTAATATTGACAAGAACTGAAAAGTCGCGTGTGTTGGTGTAATTCAAGTAATTTGTTAAATTAATTTTTTATCTCACGCAGAGCTGGTGGGTGAGTGGTAACAGCTGTAAACTGAAATAGTTTTTGTATCGTGATCAAACCCTGAATTACAATTAAGGTTTTTAATTTTAATTAATTTTCAGTTTCTTTATTGTATGTAGGTAATAACAAAACACTGGTACGACGAAAGTATTTTTTTAAATATTACGTCATGAACAGCAAATACAGAAAAACGAACTAGTAAGATTGCGCAAAGTTACGCAAATTCACATAAAGATGTGCGAAATCTACGTCCGATATTTTACAAGGATTTGTGTGTAAATATTGACCAATGCTTTTCATCAATCCCATTAAAGTTTTAAGAATCTGATAAAGCTAACAATATAGTTCAAGTTTAACCATTATATATACACACACATACTATAGAAGAAACAAAGCCATAATAAAAGTTCTCCGCGTTTTTGTAGCTGGTTTCCTAACATAGCACTAAGTAATTCTGTGATCGCTCTCTGTTGCCCGTGGCACCATCGTGCTGCGAGACAAGTATTTGACTCTAGCCATCCCGCCTTATAGCCCTTCATCTCCACCTGGAATATCACTTTCCGTCATATGTTTGATCCTGGAAGTCACAGACGATCGTCTTCCCGCCTCTGAACGCCGCCCCACCAACCAAGTCTAATTTCTTTAATATTGTCCATGATGCGTGCCAATTCGGTCTGCCGAAGTAACACCTGCTTTTCTCCTCAGCATCCTCATTTGTAGATGCTTGCATCATTCTTTCCTTCTTTCTTCCTGGACGCACGCGTCTCTCAACTGTAAGTCGTGCACTGGAAAAAAGGTTTTGTTGTATCAAACAAGATTGGTTTGGTGCAACCAAATTATTTGTTTGTAAAGGGGCAATGAAATATTTTGTTGCTGAAACCAAATTATTTTGTTGTTCTCATTTGCTTTCCCCAAACTGTAAGATTTGGTTGGTGCAACTAAAGACTTGTTTGGCTACACGTACATTAAACAGTTTGGGCAGGTATAAAAAATGTACACGTTCGACCGAGTATCGAACCTTGATCACCTGTGTCTGAGCGATACACATTGGTAACCTCAGCTATCGTGACAACTGACGACGCTGGAAAGCTTTTAAATAGATATACACTGTAAAATTCTGTCTTGGTAAACTTCTTAAACAGGAATGGAAGTTTTTAACCTATACAATGTATGGTAATAATACCACACATCTAACTACAGATATAGGAATGTTTAGCAGCGCTACTATACAAAGTTGGGAACTTCCCTATGCATTCGACTGTTTTCTGAGCAAATGTAGGAACCCTACAATGAATATATAGGGGAAAACATTACCATTACTGCTTCCTCACCAAGCGTATACACTGGTATAGGCGGTTCACGGTAAAGTCAGCACTTTTTAAGGTCCTCCCAACAGGAATTAACCACAAATAAATATATATTATTGCAACCTTAGGCATTAAATTTTGAAGTTGGTGAAAAGTATACACTATGTTTATTGGTTACATTGGAATGCTTATATTGAAAAGCAGCAGGAAGCTGGAAATTGGATGAAAGGAAAAATTAAGAAGGGCCTTCAAAAGTGCTCACTTTACCGTGAACAGCCTATATGGAAAATTTCCGAATATTTTCATAGAGTGTACTTCAAACATTGGGC